>OX638141.1:32937699-33335667 GCA_951805005.1 Othius punctulatus | reverse complement strand
GTTTCTGAATATATTGTGCTTTGTCAGGTGACAAGTATTAGAATGTTGTAGAAAAATATCCAGCTGCTAAATGTCAAAAACTGCTCAGCCTAGTTACAACAAATTTGGTAAGAATTCATTAACAAAATTTAGATTTTAAACAAAATAATGTTTAAAATTCTCGTAATTAACAATATGTCATTAGAATCACTACCGAATAAAGCTTTGAAATAATGAAATACAATTTGTAAATTATAATTTTTTAACAAAATTTATATTTGAAGCAAAATAGCAAATTGCAATTGTCGTAAAAATAAATGTCATTAGAACCATTGCTAAAGAAAGCTATGGTACGCTATAAGGTACTATATACGTTCGGACGCACTGGACTGATGAGGTCGAAACCGGTCTCCAGTCGTCAATGGAGGGAGTGTCCAAAATTCACACCATGCATCAGCAAAGATATCCCCCACGTTTGCGTGGTTATGAGATGCACTCCCATTTGGCGTGGCGCAGTAAGCGCATGAAGTGACAGTTGTTGTTTCTGTAGTAATTGGATTTCACCACGAGATGGCATTTATATGCTTCACTCATTCATTAAAAAATAGATATCAGTGTATCCATGGAATTATCCTTATATTCCATGATATTTTTATTAAAAACTCTGAAGATTATACATTAGTTCGAAAAGTTTACTTTAGGTTAGGTTAGGTCACGTCAGGTAAAGTTAGCTTAGGCATGATAGTATTTTCTACAAATTGTCTTGTAATTTTGACAATTCTAATAATAGTAACTTTGTTATTGCTTGCTATTGTTGAATGTGAGATATTTTTTACCTTTGGAACTTTAGGAACTATTTTTTTTTATTTCAATGCCTACCATTTGGAACATTTTACTATTATTTTGAAAAGTTTACTTTAGGTTAGATTAAATCGCGCCAGGTTAAGCTAACTTAGGTTAGCATTTTTAAGAAATTGTCCTGGAATTTTTACAATACCAATATTAGTAACATTTCATGTTATTGTTGGAAATGGGGTATTTATTTAACCTTTTTCTACTCAGGAAGTTTTTTGGAAAATATAATATTATTTCTTTAAAAAATTTGAACAAAATTTTGTAAAATTTTGACTTTACTCAATACTATTTTGAAAAATTTAGAATATTTAAGGTATTTTTGTGGATTTGTATAGCACTGTTCTGGAATTCTTTTAAAATTTTGACTTTACTCAGTACTATTTTGAAAAGTTTAGATTATTTAAGGTATTTTTATGGAAATGTACACCACTGTTCTGGAATTCTTAATAGTTCTGTTACTCTAGTCCATGCCTGATTAGATGTCACATTTCACATAATACCGAAAACCCCCCAGTAATGGAATTGGGCTATTGAGAATACGTCCCAAGACCGCGACAGCTGTTTTAAGCCATAACGCTATAAGCAAATTATATGAAATGAATTGCTTTGGAAAAAGCAATCGCATTACTCAGGGACTTTAAGCTCACTATCGTATCTCAATAAACTAGGATACTCCAAGAGTTGCAGTTGCATCTCTATTGACAAGTTCGACAGGACAGAGTAGGGGCTTCGGTTTTATGTGAAAAGTAACATCTTATCTGGCATGGACTATGTTAGAGATATTTGTCTGTGATACTTTATTGAAATAGGATTTTTTTGAATAGAATTTTCGTTTTTTCTGCTCTGTTTATTCCATTCTGTTTGTTTCAAACCCAGTTTCCCATCATTTTGTAAATTTTTGATTGTTCCTTGCACTATATTGGTACTTCTATAGAATTTTCCCGAACATATTCTGGATTTTTTTATAAATCCGATTTTGATACTAGTGACAGTTTTTGTTATTACTGAAAATATATTATTTTATTCAGGAATTTAGCTAGATAAGTTCTTGAAATGTTACATTTTTATGAAATCCTTCTCAAATACACCTGGAATTTTTGACATTTCTGATATTAGAAACATTTGTCAATATTGTTTGAAATATGATATTTTTTTAAATTGTTTTATGTATCATGATTTTTTTTATTTCAAATTTTTTTAATTACACTACCTACAATTGGTAAATATTAATGTATCTTTAAAAAACTTCCCCCAATTTTGTAAATTTTTGACTTTACTTAGTACTATTTTTAAAAGTCAAGTCTAGTTTTGGTATTTTTATGGAATATACAACAATTTTCTGGAGTTGTTAATAGTTCTGATACTATCAGTGTTAGAGTTAATATTAAGTGCCTACAATTTGGAAAAGTTTATCTTCAAAAAGTTTTCGCAATTTTAAAGTTTAATAAAAAAATTAAGTTGTTTTAATTGACTTTATAGTACTAGGTACTGTTTTGCAAACTTTTGGTTAACCATGCTGTTATTTTTGTGAAATTGTTCTCAACTGATTCTGACATTTTTTAATTTAGTGTTTGTACTATTAGTTATTGTTTTCAAATATGATATATTGAGGTATATCAACCATGGAGATATTTTATTTCCATCTTTATAATTCTGAAAAATTAACAAATTTATGAGCTACTGAAGAATACGCAATCAAAGACTTAATATCAGTTTGACGTAAACCAATCAAAGTAATAAAAAAAAAACCTAGAAACTGGTTACTCCGTTTTTGTATTATTATAAACCAATTTTAGAAATAATCATCAAAGCTTCCTAATATTTGGTACTTACAATTTAGAGTTTGTTTGTATGTTATACATATGAAAATTCGTGGAAAAATGTTATTCAGAGAGTTTTCAAATTTTGGTTGTTAAGTCCTTTTGGTCTACTAAGTCTACTAAAAATACAGATGCCATTAATTGTATGTTAATTGTTCTGACCATCTCTGCAGTTACATTTTGTGTGTTATTTTGCTTCTTTTATTGTAGAAAAAAAACATCAATAAATATTATTAAACATTTAGATTTATTTGGCATTTCTTACGCATGTTTAAATTTTGTTTTCTCTAAAAATAATTTAGGATTCTAGTTTTGGTTTAATTGTAGTAAATTATAAAAATTATTTTAAAAAAGGTAGTCAAGTAATTACACTTAAACAATTAATACATTTTTTAGTCTTATCAGGAACAATATTAAAAATCATTGAAATGTCAAACAATTCCAGATGTATAATAATATTCGTTTATGATTTTTATTACTAGACTAGAAAAAACAAAATAATATAAAATATATTATGTTATTTCACACTGTCGTGTAGTAAAAAAATCACTGATGATTTTTGCTTTTCAATATGATTTTTTGACACTGTTGGAATGATTTTTCGTTCTTCTAAAAATGATTTAGATTCAAGTTTTTGTATCATTGAAGTAAATTCTAAAAATTAAATAAAAACTTAAAGGTGAAGTAGGTAACCACCTTTATAAAATTTATACATTTTTTGCATTTTCCTATTTATGATTATTATTACACATTTGGAATTATTTGACATTTCTTTGGAAAATTAGAATTATGTTTCCTATAAAAATTATTAAGGATTCAAGATTTTGTATCATTGAAGTAAATAAAAAAAATGATGTAATCAATTAATTAAGTCAAGTAATCGCCACTTAAAAAAATAGATATTTTCCGCATTTTCTTATTTATGATAACGTTATTTTTTTTTAATGAAACTAAATTCAGAAACTGAAAAAATGTACCTACCTAGGTAGTAAATTCCTAACTTATAATTGAGCTTTCTAATAGATAAGACAAAAAATGTACCTACAAATTATCCAATGTATTATTTAAGATTAAAATATGTTGTTATTTTTTTAATGAAAGTAAATTCAAAAAGTGAAAAAATGTACCTACTAAGGTAGCAAATTCCTAAGTTACAATTGAGCTTACTACTAGACAAGACAAAAATGTACCTACATTTTATGCACTGTATTATTTCTAATTAAGATATTTTGTTGTTTTTTTAATGAAAGTAAATTCGAAAACTGAAAAATGGTGTAGGTTGTAATTGACCATGCTAGTAGACCCGATAAAAATGCCCTGTTTGCCTTGTCTATTAGCTAACTACAACTTTGGAAAATTTCAGTCTTTGTACTTTGAATTTATTTGCATTTTGATGGATTTGTCAACTTGAATATTCCATTTAATTTCTATAAATGTTTTACACTAGTACTACACTACTAGTTTTAGAGTACCTACCGAAGGTTTTGGCAAAACTCTCACCACATTTACTTTTACATGAAAAATTTGATTTTGAATTTTTTTTTTAAATGTACAAATATTAAAAATGTTTAGATGTTGAAGAAGTTTAACTTTTTAACAAAAGTTTAAACCAACCGTTTACGAAGAAAATAGGTTGAAAGGTAATTTTAAACAAATTGCTAGCGCCGACTGGTTGCATAGGTAGTTCGTTTAAGTTTCAGAATAACCAATTTCAGCGTTTTGCTGTCGGAAAACCCTCGGATAAAAAATGTGTCTTGTATGAGAATTTTGACGAAATGTTAGAATTAAAAAAAAAATCATATTTCCCTGAACAAGATTCGAACTTGAGACTATATAAGTATTGGTCCTATGCTTAACTTGGCTTGCCACTCCTTATACACTTGTTATTAATTTCATTGTAATTTGGCTCCCAGCCTGTCTGCCTTCCAAATAAATAAATAACTAAATTATTCAGTAGAATTATTAGTAATAATATTTGAATGGTTTTTCACCTCACTATTATTGTTAATATTATTCGTTGTAATATTTGAATAGCTTTTCGCCCTATTGTCATTTTTATTATTAGCTGTATCAATTTTTTTTTCGCCTTGTTATCATTATTATTATCTTCATTATTATTATTATTCCTATTATTAGCGAGAGCTTAAGGATAATTAAGCCCCAGGGACAATATTCTCCGGCCATCAATTATCTTCCCTCCGTCTCGCTAATGCGGCAAAAACCGCCGCCGGTTCCGCCCCCTGCCGCCCCCCTGCCGCCCCGGTCGCTGCGAAATTAATTCTAATTTATATCGCGATTTTTTGCACCCCCGCCCCTCGGCCCGTCTCCGGCAACAATGGCGGCCGGGACTGTGACAAAATGCAGCATAAGTCGTTCTATCTCTGGAAACAAACGAGCAACAATTGCACCTTCATTTATCTTCCACTGGGAATTGTAAAACAATGGCTAATCTACGCCTGGTGCCATCTAGCAATTACAGGGATAATTACGGGACTCCTTCCATTACGTTCGACGCGTTCACAACTGGCTCCAGTCTCGACGGTCTTGTAGAGTCGCAATTAAACGACGAAAATTGCAAATCCACCTGCCACTCATAAATTAACTTATTAATAGTATGATGACAGTTTAACACGTAAATAACTATCTTAACTTTACAAAGTTAAAGCACACAATTTTTATTTCTGTTTTTAATTTCTAATTATAATAATAATTTGATGAAATATACACCAAAAAATAAAATTACAAAATTTTTATTTAAAAAAAAAATGTTTGTTTTATTGTACAAAAAAAATGCAACAAAACAAACTTGAATACAATGTTTTGTTCAATTTAAAAAAATATATATTTATTTCATTGTTACAAAATAAAAATGCGACTGTTGAAGATAATCAACCAATATATTTTTACTTCAGAACTATTCAACTGTTACAATAACAATGTTATTGAGAATTATTGAGAATATTACCAGATACAAAAATCTACAGCATGCTTTTCCATAAGATAAATTTGCATTTGAGGGGATTTGAAGAGATTTTTGGGATTTTTTATGTCCATTTTGAGGTACCTACATTTAGAATTTAAAACACCTCAAAACCGACTGGCGTGATAGGCAAGGAACTACAAAAATAATAATTTTCCTGTTCAACACCCTCACATTAAGGCCTCACATACACAATCAAATTATGATTTTAGCAATTTCTCTATAACTTCTTTTCATTTGCAAGTTTAAAAGGGATCGAAAATAATTTATAAAAACAAAAATATTTTATAAAATAAAAATTTCAAAAATACTTTTTCTTAGTATTGTCCAGGTGAGAATTTCGAAGAAAGTTTCTTCATCTACGTAAATACATGTATTTAAAAAAAACGTCCACAAAAATAATTATGAATTAATTATGAAATATTACATATTTATGGTGTAGGTGCCGGGCACAAATAAGGACCTTTAAAATTTTCTTTTAATTTTATTGCTTCTAAATCTATTTTTAGCATAATTTGATATTATTACTTACTTTTTATAAAGAAAGTACATACATAATTATAATTATTGGTATATTCTGATTACTGTTTAAAAACTACATAATCCATAATTGAATCGTTTATTCCAGAAACTGGTCAACAGACATTTTTATAGATTTTTCTTTTTTTGTGGAATTACTATCTCTTTTGTCAGGTTATATTTTTTTGCATATAACTTCAACTGTCATTCCGTTTTATGGGATATAATTTACAATGAATATCGCGTTTAGTGCAGAAACCTGTCAAGCGACATCACATAGCGTGTTTCTGCAGTAAATTTAAATTTCTGCAGTAAAAGTCCTGTGGTATTTTGTATAATACTAATACCATGGTAACAATTACCATTGGTTAACCATTACTAACCATTGTTTATTGGTTTGGTATATTTAACAAATCAGAAAGTTAGTTTAAATGTTTTTATTGTATTTTAATGAAAACACGGAACATTTTGTGTTTTATTCTGTGTTAAAATAAAAAATACATAGTTTATAATAGTGTCTTGTTTGTTAAAAATCATAATGCCAGTAAAAAAAATAGGAAATTACCATTACAAATATATATTTCTGCATTCAAATTGTATTTTATTGCAGAAACGAGTCAACTGCAATATTTTCAATATTTTTTTACAATTAAGGGAGAAATATTATAATTTAATTACTGGCAGCATAAACTTCGGGTAGATGTTAACTAATACTAGATTTTTTTAAAGGCGAAAATCTGTTTAAATATTAACAATATAATGTTTTTCTTTGTTTCTCAAAGTTAGTTTAAATGTCTTTATTGTATTTTAATGACAACACGGAAAATTTTGTGTATTATTCTGTGTTCAAATAAAAAAAAAAGTTTTTAATAGTGTCTTGTTAGTTAAAAATCACAATGCCAGTAAAAAAAATTGGAAATTACCATTAAAAATATATGTTTCTGCATTAAAATTGTATTTTATTGCAGAAACGAGTCAACTGCAATATTTTTTTACAATTAAGGGAGAAATATAATTTAATTACAGGCAGCATATACTTCGGAAAGATGTTAACTAATACTAGATTTTTTTAAGGCGAAAATCTGTTAAAATATTAACAATATAATGTTTTTCTTATTGTTTTTTCCAATAAGTTAAAAAGGTGTACTTAAGCAGTTTCTGCAATAAACGATTCAATTATTGGTATATTCGAAGTATCGTAATTGTTATTACTGTTTAAAACGTACATACTTACATATAATTGTTGTCTTTTCTAAGTAATTATTACTAATGTTTAAAAATTACATAATTATAACAATAATTATACATTCTGAGTAATCTGAAGAGTACATTATGAGTAATTGTTAGTACCGTTAAAAAACTATATAATACGTAATTGTTGGTATATTAATAATTAATAAACCGCTAGTTTGACAGGCTAGAACGCTTGCTTAGCATGCACGAAGACCTGGGTTCGAGCCCTAGTACAGGTAGTACATTTGTACTGAGAAACTAGCGCCATTCGCCTTTGGGAGCTCATTAACGGCGCTCTAGAGATCGGGAGCGAATTTCTAGAGTAACAAGCCCTAACTCAATACACACATTTACACAAATCACATGGCAGAAGGACCACGTTGGTCGATAGCCAGTTAGGGATAATGTCCCTAACAAATACAGTCACTACTACTAATAATTAATATTAATAATTAAGTACTTACGTAATTTATTATTATTACATACTGTCTAAAACGTACATACTTATAATTGTTGATATTTTCAGAGTAATTTAAGTACTTCAAAATTACATAATTATTATTGTTGGAATGTTATGAGTAATTGTTATTACTGTTTAAAAACCAGATTATTATAATGTTTGCATATTCTAAGCAATAAAATATAATTGTGAATAAATTGTTCCATGCGAAATAATACAGCTGCAATTTGTGACTTGCCTCGTATTTATGCGGTAGTGAACTATCGCATCAGTTATCTTGTACACCCATCAAAACACGTTATAACTTCATAACACGCAAGTAAGGCACATAATTGTAAAATACATCTAAGTTATGCATTTATGTTTGTTTGCATTCGTACACTGAAGGGTTTATTGCCACCGAGGGGACGTAATTTTAAATGAGTTTGACTATTTCAATTGCAGATACAAATTTAAATTGAATTAAATTTATATTAAGTGGCCTATTAAAATGTAGAGATGTAATTATACTGTGATAAAGGCAAGGAGCCTACAAACTGATTTTATACTTTGTCAGGAATTTCCCAACATTTTACATTTTAGAATAATATTTTTAGAAATAATTGGGACACCCTGTATAAAATTTCACTTGCGGCATTATTGCAGTAGGAAAAAAATGGTACGTACACCACATCATATATACAGGGTGGTCACTTTTGTCGACGCCCACCCTTAGGATCTATTAAGCGGAAATATATACAAAGTTGGTCAAATGGGGGAAAAGTTTCTTATGCCTTTTAATATTGAAAAGAAATCTGAAAAGGATATCTTGCATAGTTCCTGAAGTATCGCTAAAAAACCGAAAAAGTGCACTGTCCATTTCCTTTTATGTATTTTTTACTTTTGAAGGAAATTTTACGTTTTTTTTTAAATTATCGATTTTTGGGGGTAAATAATGTCAGATTACCTATGTGTTATGGGTAACATGTGTGGTATGTTTTGAATGCTATTCAAATCCTATATTTCTGTCATACGAAAATCAATAGTTGACTATGAAAATTTGGGCATCTAGTTTTCGCAGAAAATGTTTGGCAATGTCATCTGAAAGCTCACGTCGAAAAATGTAAGAGTGCCTAGTTTCGTAAAATTTCCTTCAAAAGTAAAATAGTTATACAAGGAAAAGTGCACTTTTTCAGTTTTTCAGCGATATTTCAGAAACTGTGCAAGATATACCAGATTTCGTTTCAGTATATTGAAAGGCACAAAAATGAGAAACTTTTTTCCCATTTGACCAACTATGTATATATTTCCGTTTAATAGATCCTAATGGTAGGCGTCGTAGTGACCACCCTGTATAAAGTGTGTCCACGGATTGAGTTTACATTACAAAGTTTTTGATTTTAGATTTTAAAAGTGTCGTTCTTTGAGAAAGTTATTGCAAACATATCATTTAAATGTTTCTGCCATCGATGATAAAAATAGATTTCTATTTCTTATAATAATATTTTATGATGATAATACCTAATAGTAGAAAAATCGTAGAAAGTGCGAAAAAACTAGTTAGATCATAATTCTTCATCATCGTTGATTATTGTTAGTCATCGATCATTTAAACAAAACATTTTGCAAAAATATCTTCAAAATGTTTGTGGAACCAATAGATTTATAGTTGTTACAATAATCATTAATTACACAGGCCGACATGATTTTTGGTGTTTTGAATTTGATAAGTGTCCTTAGCTAATACGGGTACGTTGATTCTGAATGTGAATTTGGTTTGAGCCCATCACGTCAAGATTTTTCGGAAAATTAAAAAAAAACTTGTGAGATATTTTGTACTAGAGCAAAGAAGTACTTTTATGATATTTCCTAAATTGCATTAAAATTATTTCTTTAAAATACTTGACACATCGATAGAAAATATTTTAGTATAATATTATGTATATTTCATTACAATGACAACACTGTTTCATTTTCGTATCTGTCAAGGCTAACTTGATGGCATCGGCAGTTGTTTACGAAATAGTTAGTTGGCATCAGTTGTTTGTAGCATCGACTTGTGTTTTGTTTTCTGAGTGTTTAGTGCGTCATAATGTCATCAAGAAAGTGCAAAAACAGTCCTGATATATTTTGTTACGTGTGTGGTGATTTAACGATAGCAAAACATTAACGAAACATAACAGAATTTATCAAGAAAGCTTATCACGCTTACTTCGGTGTAAAGCTTGATCAGTACAAACCTTGGGCTCCACACAAAGTGTGCTTTGAGTGTGTCAAGCTACTGAGAAAATAGACAAAGTGTACACGTAGCTCTTTACCCTTTGGCATTCCTATGGTATGGAGGGAACAAAAAAACCATGGAGACGACTGTTACTTTTGCTCCTGCGATGTCATGGATTTCAATTCGAAAAATAAACATACTATTCAGAATCCTGATTTACCGTCTGCTAAGCGACCTGAACGTCATGGACCAGGAATTCCCATTCCTCCACCTTTTCTTCACACCATCCCACAGCAATCATCAGATGAAAGTTCACACGAAAAAACCGATGAAGACGAATTCAATCCTGATATAGACCAACCTGTTCAGTTTATCCTACCTGAACTAAATGATTTAGTGAGAGACTTGGGCCTATCGAAGGATGCTGTATAAATCTTAGGATCACGACTGAAAGACAAAAATCTGTTAGCTCCAGGAACCACATTTTCGTGGTATAGGCATCGTAAAAAAGGGTTCGCGGAATATTTCTCTCAAGAGGGTTCACTGGTGTATTGTAATATATTTCTGAAGTAGTCATGAAACTGGGAGCTGACAATTACGATTCAGCATCATGGAGGTTATTTATTGATTCTTCTATTGATTCTTCCAAGTCTGAAGGGTGTCTTGTTGCACAATGGTAATACTTATGCCTCGGTGCCTGTTGCTCACCCCGTGCATCTCAAAGAAACGTATGAGAATCTTGAGCTGTTGCTAAATACAATAAAGTATAGCTAATATTGTTGGCAACTCTGTGGAGACCTCAAAATAATATTCATGCTTTTGGGTCAGCAGTCTGGATTCACAAAGTATCCATGTTTTTTGTACCAGTGGGACAGTTGAGCACGAAATTTACATTACGTTAAGAAAGAATGGCCACTCAGAGAAAGACTTGTACCGGGACAAAAAAATGTGCTACTTGATGCATTAGTTGACCCAAAATTAGTTCTTTTGCCTCCCCTTCACATAAAGTTAGGATTGATGAAGCAGTTTGTCAAAGCTTTAAATGAACAAGGTGACTGCTTTAAATACCTGTGCCACACATTTACTGCACTTTCTGAAGCTAAACTTAAAGAAGGAATTTTTGCAGGCCCTGAAATTCGAACCTTAAAATCGGACAGATTGTTCCTGAATACAATGACCCAGGATGAATCTGAAGTATCGAGTTTTTTCGTAGAAGTCATAGACGGTTTTCTTGGAAACAAGTCACCAAACTACAAAGAAATTGTAGTCAACATGGTCGAAAATTATAAAAAACTGGGATGCAAATGAGCGTCAAACTTCATTTTCTGAATTCCCACGTTGACTCTTTTCCCGAAAATTTTGGAGCTGTCAGCGAGGAACAGGGAGAGAGGTTCCATCAAAACATAAAGGAGATGGAGAGACGTTACCAAGGAAGACGGGATATTAGAATGATGGCTGATTACTGCTGGACCTTGAAGAGGGACTCGCTCAAAAAAGAAAAGAAAACTACAAAACGCAGTTTTGAGGGAAAAAGAGAACGATTTTATTAAAAAGAAACCAACGATTGTCTAACGTAGATTATACTGCATTGTTTTTTTAATGAATAACTCAATTTTGAAGTGTAATTTTCTATTAAATATAGTTCCAATAAATATTTTCTCAATATTTTTGGCAGGTTCTATGAAAAGTTTCAAACACACTCTTCCTGAAAACCTGACGTGCTGGAAAAAAACTAAGCACATATTCGTGATCAGCACACCCCATTTACTATAGGACACCTAATAAACTTGAAACACTTTTTCATGAAAAAAAAATGTAGGCCTGTGTTATTTAATTATGAATAATTGCACTCGCAGAAATTGCAACAAAATCACATTACAGCCACTTTAAAGTTATAATTATGTGCTATGGCTTTTCAAGAATTAATTATTAGTGCGTTACAAATTAGAGTTAATTGTAGCAAAACTTTATCATAATTGTGATCGATACTGAAACCGCAGCTTGTAATACGTGGGGTGACTGTAGTGTCTGGTGTCGCCTGTGAACGCGCCACTCTCTGTAACAATTTAATTTGCACATTAGCGCCCGACGGAGAAAGGGAGAATTAATTAACGCTATTATCGCCTATCATCTGTTTTAATTGCCTGAGAGCGCCATGTTGTTTTTGCTAGGAATTAAAATGGCCGCCGACAATGGTGTACTCATTATATACAGGGTATAATCTGAATGGCGAAATGGTAAATTGCCCGAGAGATAGCGAGCCCCGTTCACACCGGGAAATTATACCACATGCCTCATTTGCCGTTCGGCGCGCCCGGCTCGGCCGGGCGGAAAATCCAGCGGCGCGCGCCCCGTTTTCCGCGGCGGCGGCGAGAGGGGGCGAAGCGCCGGGACGCCCGTGGCGGCAGTTTATTTATCCCGGGGCCGTTTTTCATTTCCCCCTTTTCCACGGCCGGGGCGCGATTACGGCCCCATGACGACTGTCCCGGGGGTTGGGGGGTCGCACGAAAATGATCGCTCATTATGCGCCGGCTTAATGGGCAATTCAATCGGTGCATAATTTTCGCAAGTCATTAAAATCACGGCTGGCCGTGATTTATTGACGGCACGGCCCGCGGGAGTGGCGTGAAAAATCGGATTACTGTGCGCCTCGTTTTCCCTAAGTAAGATGTTGGTGGGGTGATAATTTCCACAAGGGGTAGATTAGATTGGCGAGGAAATGGCAGTAACTCTGACTATTAGAATGAGCAGTTTATTATCTCGGGGTTCTATTATTATTTGATTCACTGCTCTTATACATTATGCACACTTATGCACACCCTTATAATATTCTTATAGCATTAATTATTGTACACCAAAAATATTTGAATCAACTGTTAAACGAACCGTAATTATTGAGAAACACTTTTCAATTCTGTTTAATTTACAACCATATTTGGGAAACACAAACTAACATTTCTAAATCAAATTTTTTTCTTGTATCATTTGTTTTCCAAGTCAGACTTTAACTTTCACAGTTTTGTCATCAGGCATTAAGTTACATTTTCTATAAAATAATCAAATTTTCCTATTTTCAAATGGCTATAACTCATTGAGAATTGATCGTTATTTACCCATCAAAAAGTATTATTAGATTATAATCCATATGGTACCATTGAATAGCTACCATTACATGAGCACTCAGAATAGGAAGCTATATACAGGGTATTCCATTTTAAGAAAATGAGTTTTTGCCATTTGAAAATGACACAATTTGATCGTTGTTTCAGAACACACTGTTTGTTCTACGTGACCTCAAATATTGTGTATGTTTTGGCACATAGGTTTTGTACTTGCATACCCAGATAATTTCATTGATCTCTTATATTCAGGCATTAAGTTCCATTTTCTTTAAAAAATAATCAAATTTTCATATTTTCAAATGCCTAAAACTCATTGAGAATTGATCGTTATTTACCTATCAAAAAGTATCATTAGATTATAATCCATATGGTACCATTGAATACCTACCATTAGATGAGCACTCAGAATAGGAAGCTATATACAGGGTATTCCATTTTAAGAAAATGAGTTTTTGCCATTTGAAAATGACAAAATTTGATCGTTGTTTCAGAACACCCTGTGTTTTCTACGTGACTTCAAATATTGTGTATGTTTTGGCACATATTTAGTATGGGTACTTGCATACCCAGATTCTTTCATTGATCTCTTATAATAAGGTTTCGTTGATTTTTTCTCCTCGTCCATGATTTTTGGTTAAATTTGATTAAAATGTGAATTACTTTTCCACATTGCATCTGATCCTTGAAAGTAAAAATGATTTGTGAAGCCAACATTAAGCAGATTCCAAAAGTGATAGAATATACAGGGTGGTCTATTTAAAGGATAAATCAAATGTTGTATCCCGGATTTATGGTGCATACTGTATACTCGAAAATTATTTGAAAAAGTAGCACATCAAGTGTCCAATAACTTGCAATCATTTTTTTCTCTCTTTCATTAGTCTAGCAGCAATGGTCCAACCGAGAATAGGTGTGCCACCCTGTATTTTCCATTAAAATAAAATAGTGATTTTTGGATTCATAAAAAAATATATTTAATTATGTCACTAACGTGTATCTTCGCAAACTTAGGTACTTTTCGAAATTTTATTTGTTCTAAATATTCAAAAGCATATTCTATGTTTAGTAATTCTTAAATTATTTATTATACTATGATTTTCTTGGATTAATTAGTGTGGAAAAACAAAATATCTCCTCGTTATGCGCATATATTTCTCATAGATAGCTAATACAAGATATCTAAAATAATATTACTAGAAATTTTGTGTATTATTTATACCTACAGTAAGTATATTTAGCTATAAGTGTAGGTATAGGTAGTAAAAGTATACTTACCTAATCTTATACCTAAATTTTTTTGCAAATTTATTTGAATTGTGAATCTTGAAAAATAATGCGTCTCATTTTAATCAAACAGTGTTTTCTGGATATTTTATCAAAATTTGATTTTTTAATTCTGATTTTTATGGATATCATAAAAAAAAATTATATTGATTATTGTGGAATCTTTATTCTAGAATAATTTTAACAAAATCAATGAATTTTGGATATAACAGAAATGTCTGATATAGAAAATATCCCTGTCAGTATCATAATAGAAAGTATACTCTATATTTGAATATTTTGACTTTTGTAAAATGGAAAGTTTATTTTTGGATATCATGAAAAAAATATTTATTTTCGTTATTGTGGAATCTGCATTCAAGAATCAGAATCATCATAAGAAAATTATAGAAATATTTTGATGTTTCTTGTTTAGGTTTAGTATATTTTATGAAATTTTTGTAAAATTGTTTAATTTTGTATATCATAAAAATATGTTAATTTTCATTATCGTGGTATTTTAATTTTTGAATCAATTTTCTAGAATTATAGAATTTTGGATACCTGTCATCTGGACACATTTGATGTTTGCCATTTAGCTTATTTTATCAATATTTTTCCTTTTTTTTAAATTGTAATGTGTTTATTTTGATTATTGTGGAATCTTGATTGTAGAATCAATTAAAAATAATCAAAGAATTTTTCATTCACAGAACTATATGATGTATGTTTTTTAATCTACTTTATGAATATTTTTGGATGTCATAAAAAATATGGGTATTTTGATAATCTACAACCGTTCGATAATCTATACCGTTAGGTGTCGACCAATTTGGTTTTATACTTAATTTCTATTACTATGGTAATCTTCGGCCAGTGTACAAATAAAAATGAAATATGTTTATACAAGGTGTCCCACAACATCATGGGATAAATCCAGGAGCATGCTAAAAAAGGCAAAATTAAATGAATATGTAAATAATTTTTATTTCCTACACTTTTATTTCCAAAATATAGGATCTTACCCATTTCTACTAGGGTAGACTGGGAAATCTGATATTTTGCGACGAGTTACAAATTATCAATACACATATTCACAAATAATTACAATCATCTGAAACATACTTTATGCCACAAAGTTGTGGGCATAAATTTAGGAGAATGTTAAGAAAAGCAAAATTAAATGAAAATATAAGTTTTTTCTAACCGCTTTTGTTTACAAAATATAGGACTTTAAAGTGTTACTTAACAAATCTGTTTTCATATGAACATTTCTACTAGAGTAGACTTGGAAATCTGATATTTTGCGACGAATCACCCACTATCAATACACATATTCACAAATAATTACAATCATTAATTATTAATCATCATTATTTATCAAAATATAAGATAAGTTTACCCTAGTAGAAATTGGTAAGGTCCTATATTTTGGAAACAAAGTGTTAGAAATAAAAAATATTTACATTTTTATTTAATTTTGCCTTTTTTAACATGCTCCTGGATTTATGCGATGAAGTTGTGGGATACCTTGTATATCGATTAATAATTTTATAAACCAACTTACGAACTCGAGTGAATACATCATAATAAAAAAATATTAATGACACAACTTGGGGTGCAGTTCAGGTCTAACAAATGTCCGAATCACATACTTTGTAGGCGATACAGCAGACACTTTTTTTCTCAAAATTAAGAATTTTGGGGTTTTTAAAAAACGTATGTCCCCGGATTGAGTTTACAAGAGATTTTTTTTTTTAATTTTTACTTTTATGTAAAAATGTTATAGGAATTAAAATTCCTACTTGGGCTGAAACTTGCATTTCAGTTATTAAAACATTGATTTATTTATATAGGATGTTGGCTGAATTAAAAAAAATATAATTTTGAAACTTCATGTCAAATAGTTATGAAAAATAACTTCATTTAAGCAATCCCCCACCATTTTCTTCACACAGTTCAAGCCTTGTATGGAACTCCTGAAGACTGTTTTACATTTCTCCAATAGTTGTTGATGCAAATGCCTCTTGTAGGCGACTTTTTAAATTTTCAGTATCATATTCTGCATTTGAGGGATTGTTTGAATGATTTTATATTTTTGCAATGCAGCTAAATGTAATTTTAAATTCCCTTTGGTAAATAGTAAATAAATATGTGTCAAAATAAGATTTAAAAAAATTGTCTCTGCCAACACCCTGTATAAATAAATCAAAGTTTCAATAACTGAACTGGTAGTTTCAGACCAAGCAGGAATTATAATTCCTATAACAGTTTTATACTATATGACATACTACTGATATGTAGTATGAATACTATATACTAGGTGAATAGTATGTGACATACTATTCATATAGTATGAATAGACTAAACATTTATAAACATTTTCCCTTTTATAAATACTTTCACATTTACCACAGAATGGTGTAGGGAACTTTTACATTATGTTACATTTTTTATTTAGTTTAAACTATATCATATACAAATTTCGTCCATTCTTTCTTGTTTCTTGTTAGTACTCTTGCTTCCCGTCCAGGTTTTTCCTATTTTCTTCAGCATCTCGATCATGTTTTGGCCCCATGTTTTCCTCGGTCTTCCCTTTCCCATTTTGTCTTCCGCGTCTGCTTCACATACTTTCTGGACTGGTCTTTCTTTTTCTAACCTTTGTAGATGACCCCACCAGCTCATTTGTCTCTCTCTATAACAGTTTCCAAAAATTATATTAGTAGTTCTTCCCTAATGTCAGCATTTCTTATCTTGTCAATCTTTGTTACTCTTGATTTTCTCAAAAACTTCATTTCTATTGCCTGTAGTTTGCTTTTCTCATTTCTTGATAGGACCCAGGTTTCACAACCGAACGTTAGGATAGCTCTGTATATAGGTTTAAATACGTCAATTTTAGTTTTTCTTGATACTTCCTTCTTACTTATTTTGTTTTGTAAATTGCATGGTATACTTTGTGTTTTTTTCTCGATTCTACTGTTTATTTCCTTTTCCTGTTTACCGTTCCTTTCAATTTCTACTCCTAAATATTTGTAACCTTCTACTTGTTCTATTTTTATGTCATCGATCGTTATATCCATCGTTGTTTGTTCCCCTATCATTAGTACTTTTGTTTTATCTTTGTTTATCCTCATTCCATAGTCCTTTAGAGTTTCGCTCCATATACATATGCTTTCCTGTAGGTGTACCTCTCTTTCTGTTATTAATACCACATTGTCTGCGAAAGCTTCTTCTGATATTGTCACTTTGTTCATGTTTCTATGTCCGACTACTAGTTTCTTTGTCTTTTTGGTGCACTATTTTATTATTTCGTCCATATAGGTTATTAGCAGTAATGGACTTCAGCCTCCTCCCTGTCTTAGTCCTCCATACCTTTTGAATGGCTGTGAGCGTTGGTTCCGGTATATTACCGTGTTTGTATTTATTTCATATATTTGCTTTATTACTTTTATTGTCCTGTTTACTTCTTTGTCTCCTTTGTCCCCTTGTTTTCAACTGTAAAATTGATTGCTGGAAATATATATATATATATATATATATATATATATATATATATATATATATATATACATATATATATATATATATATATATATATATATATATATATATATATATATATATATATATATATACATATATATATATATATATATATATATATATATATATATATATATATATATATATATATATATATATATATATATATATATATATATAGATAGGGCTCCCAAATTATCGGATTATTTTAAATAATTTTTTTTTGCTAATATTAAAAAAAATACAAATTGCAATTGCAATAGTTGTGAAATATCCATATTTGGGGATTATTGGGAATAAAGCGCCATATGGTTCAACTTAGGTAATCCGTCTTGAATGGGCGGTAATCTTGTCGCTTTCTCGGCGTAAATCCGTGACTTCTGGTAATCCATTTTTCCCGACAATGCGAGAATTACAAGCGCATTATCCGATCGGTTCCCATGTACCACACGAAATCCCCGTAAACTCGAGAATAAGTGGATTTTCACGGTGCACGGCCCACCCGCTCTCCACAATGGGCTCGCACAATGGTCGGCCACTCGACCCATGAAGCGCACCTTTCGAACCGTGCATTGATGAAGTCACACACAGTCTGTGTCCTCCTTGGTAGTCGACAATGCGATAGCAAAGAAGCCATCTGTACACTCGCATTTGGCATACAAACAGACAGACAAACATCGGGGTAATGCGAATGCGAGTACATACCGCGTTCCCGATAAGGCAGGTGCAAATGGGGTGGGGGGGAGCAAAACGCGCGTGCACGTCGATCGAATACGAGTAATTGCCAATAAACATGTCATGGGGACAGCTGACGACGCCCGCGGTCGAAAAAACTACGGCCTATTGCGCCAAAACGATAAGTGCGGTGATAAGTTTTAATTAATGTACGAGATTTTACTAATTTAGATCGAGATAAGGGCAGCACAGTAGCATCACTTGTGCTCGGACGCGGACGAGAAGACGTAAAAAAAAAAATCGTATGGAGCGAGGTGGACTCGCTCGGAAGTTATTCAAATGCGTTCCGCGTCTCGTTTTGTTTAATTAGAACGCCAGCAAGGCACATAAAAACCATGTCCACGCGGACGGACTCTTGTTTTATGCGCCTTTTTTCGTATAAAATAAATTAAAACAACGGCCGCCAATTAATATGATTTATAGGCGCTGGCAAATAGTACTAATTAGAAGTTGATAATCATTCTTATAATTTGCTCGTTAACGTGATTTTTTTAATATTTTCTTAAGGAATCCGCGGATAATATCAATGCTATAGCTGTTTAAGGTTATTAATTACTTGCACATATTTTTTTATACAACAAATTTATCAATGACAGTATTTATTGGCCTTCCTGTCAATGCTGTTAGGACAATTATTTGAAATTACTACACGGTTATACAAATATGCCCTAAATTATTTACTCTCAAAATACCATTATTAACTAATTTTACATTATGTCGACTATAATTTTTTTTATTTTTTATTTACAACCTTTGATGCTTTTACAATCTGCACCTTTACCAAAGCACCAAAATTTATGGCGGCTACTAACATGAAGAGTAAGCTACCCAGACACTCTGAAGAATTACCTATTTGCTTACATATTGATAGTTGAAACTAATACACTGGTATGAGAAATAAAAACTGCACTTAGTAGCGATGAGGAATGTCCATAGGCTTAAACCTTTTGAGTCTCTTAACTTGACTGGTTCTGTCGAGGAGCTTACTTGCCAAGACGTTCGGGTGATTCACTAGTCTATCCCAGTATTTAGTGCTGCAGTTTCGAATCTCTTCCTTCACGTAGTTCATGTGGAGGTCTCGATGGATGGTTTCATTAGTGATGTACCAGGCGATTATTCTTAGCGTTTTTGATTGAAAGCGCTGCATTATTTCTGTACTTGAATTGCTGGCGGAGCCCCATAGTTGAATCCCATAAGTCCATATGGGCTTGAGGATGGCTTTATACATCAGCAGCTTACTTTCAATGGTTAGTCGAGAGTTTCTACCCATTAGCTAGTACAGTTTGGAAAATTTCAGACCTAATTGTTTCCGTTTTGTCCAGATATGCTTGGTCCACGTTAGGCGACGATCAAGGTGTAGTCCGAGGTACTTGGCATTTTCAGCTTGAGGTTGCACACGATTATTTAATGATACCGGTGGACATGGTAAAAGTAACATGCGTGGATTTGGTTTCGTTGGCCTTGATTCGCAATTTCTTGAGCCAGTTCTGGATCTGATCTAGGTTTGATTGCAGCATCTGCGAGGCAGTCTGTGGGTTGGAGTGAGCTGATAAGACTGCAGTGTCGTCTGCAAATGTAGCAACTGTAACTTGCCTTGTTGTTGGGAGACCTGCAGTAAACAGTAGATAAAGAATCGGTCCAAGTACGCTTCCCCGAGGGACAACAGACATTATGGGAAATAAATAAGTCTGTACCTGTTGATGTTTTACTTGGGAAAAACTTTGGATTAGGTACGATTTAAGTATCTGGTAGTAGCTATGAGGAAGATTATTTTTAAGTTTATAGCAAAAATCAACATTCCATACTTTATAGAAGGCTTGGGTGATGTCGAGGAAGGCAGCGGAGCATAACTTGTTCTAGAGTGGTATATTGTTGCCGGAAACAGAATTGGTGGTAAGGGATTAAACAATTTTCCAATAAAATAGGTCGCAATCTTACAAGCAGTAGCCCATTTTTGGGTTTAAATGTTTCCCATTGTGTGTTGTTCCATATTACTGTATTGGTGTTGGTGTTTTCGAATATATTTATTTATTGTCCTCATCATTTTGTCGTTTACCTTCTTTTGTTTCAGTGTTTCCCATAGTTTTGCTCTTGGTACCTTCGATTGCTTTCTCTAGATCTAGAAACCCTATGTATAGTTTCTCAAATACTTTTGAGAGCAAAGGAAGGAGACACGTCTGTATGAGGCAGCTTAGTCCGGAGGTTTCCCTGGCTTTGCAATGAGTATTATTTGAGCAACTTTCCATTGGGACGGGAAGTAGCCCAAACGCAACATGGCGTTAAATATGTGGATGATGATTTTTACATCTTTCAAAGTATCTTCCTCAGTACTTTACCTGTGATGAGGTCGTAGCTTGGGGATTTCTTGGGGTCAACATTGTGGAGGATGTAGTTTGTGGTTTCATTGACTGTGATCGGTTTTATTGGGAGTGACATTTGATATGGTGAGTTTAGAAATTCGTTTATTTCGTTTTCCTCCTCCTCACCGATTTCTGTGGGGAAAGGTTGGAATACCTCTTCTAAGTGCTTGGCAAATACTTGTGCTTTTTCCTTACAGGTTCTTACCCATTTGCTTTACGAATCGGTGGTATCAGTTGTTGAGGCTACTTAATATATTTAGTTGCCTTCCAGAGAGAGTAGTCGGTAGTCTCTGTAGCCGAAAGGTTCCCAATGTAATCTTGAAGTGACTGATTTTTCAGGTTTTGTAGAAGCTCTTTCAGCTTTCTTGCCGCTCTATTAAATCGATTTTTGTCCTTTGGGTCACGAGTTGCTTGACATTTATTTCTAAGGCTTCGCTTTGAAGCAATCATCCTCTTAATATTTCCTAGGCAGTTTGCAGTCTTTTCGGTATGTGGGAGTGTAGGAGTGGCGTTCCAGGCAGCCGTCTGTATCGAGCAAATGAAGTGGTCAGCTGCTTCATCTACATCATTTTTTAGCCTTAACTGTAGTGATAGTTTCTCATCGACGAGTTCTCGAAAGTACTCCCAGTTAGTTCTTGTATTTGTTAGAGATGGTACCAGCTGTTTTTTTTTTAATTTGTGAGCTTAGGTTAATGATGATAGGTAAGTGGTGAGAGGATAGGTCTAAGCATGATTCAATTTTTAGATGGTTGTTAGATGCCCCTTACCACACAGAAATCAATGGTATCAGGTACTTTGCTCCTATCTGTTGGCCAATAGATTGGCTCACCCGTTGAGAGATGGCATAGTCATTAACCTATGACTATAATTGAAGAGCGGAAGTACGAAACAGGATTTACATTGATTATGGGTATAAGTCAGTGACTTTTATTTTTAGCGGAATAGATGTCTTCAAAACATGAACCGCCGACGCCGTTTCGAAAATTGAACGTTTCCCATTAAAATCTTCGATTTTTCCCATTTTCTTCGAAAATCGCAGAAAACCGCCAAACAGTTGGTATCATATGGGCCTTTTTTAACTTTTTTTACTGCATTAACTTCTGCTTATCTAAAATTAGTCCCTATCAGATATATTGTGTGATTTTTCGATGTTTCGTTTTTAAAAATGATGAAACTCGAAATAGTGCTAATTTTCGGAAATTACGGAAGACATCACTGAGTTTTTTTTATTGAGTGTCAATTTTGGATTACTAAATAATAGATCACTGTATAAGTAGACGTATATTTTCCAGTTTAAGATATTGTATCTTTAATTTCCAACCCTGGTTCATAATAATGCTAAAACTTAATCATTAATTTATAGAATAATACAATAATATATATATATATATATATATATATATATATATATATATGTATATATATATATATATATATATATATATATATATATATATGTATATATATATATATATATATATATAGATTTAAACATACTTTGGTAAACAGATTGTTTTATCACATGTCTACTGAAGATGACCACGTATTGGTTGAAATTTACATTTAGTTAAATAAATCTCTTTGTGTAAATTGTTAATTTCCTTTAATTTCGATTGTTTTACATTAATATTTGGGAAATTTCAGATTTCAGATTCTCAGTTTTTTAAATTATTCTTACTTTTTAAAATTTATAATTGCAATTTGCTCACCGCGTAAAAAAAACTTGCAGAAGTAACTTTTATTCAAAAATATTCAAAAATGAACTCGATCGTTAATTGGCAAAATACACCCTCTTCTTTTGCAAAAATACAGATATCTTCAATTCTTGAAGCGGATGGTTAATTTTTCAAAATATTTGGACTATATTTATTGTATTTGGTAAACTGTTTAGGACTTATTTTCAAATGTAATCATTAATTACGATTTAACGCAAAACGCTTTATATACTCTCGGGTAGCACTTATATTCAATCTCTACCTGAGAGTGCATAAAGCGTTTTACATTAAATCAAATTAATTCGGGTTAGGGTTCATACAATCATTAATTAAGAGAAAAATATGTGAAGACCTATTGAAATTTAAAGTACATTACGAAAAATTTATTTTATTCCATTAAATTCTTAAAAACGTCATGAAGTTGATGCACAGTTTTCAAATCACTTTTCATTAGGTACAAAAGACGAAATGTCTATAATTTATTTAGTTGTCAAGGTGTACGCCGGATTTTGTAAGAATTATAAGAAAACTTACAAATTAATAAAATTTTTGTTATCTTCCATTATTATTCTAAGTAAAAATGTGTATTAAGTGCAGAAAAGTAGGTAATAAACTCAATGAAACTGTACTCAAAATCTTCTCTCTCTTTCTACTTTGTACTATTATAATTACTATTCTTAAGTAATTACTATTACTATTTTGTAAGAATTATACTAAAAGAATCCATTAATATAATTTCAACAAATCAACATAGGAACTATGAAAAAATTAAATAGGGTCTTAAAAACTATGTATGTTCTTAGTATTTTATTATGCCCTAAAAATAAGACAAAAATAGATAATATGTAATAGCATTGTTCGTTTCTGTCTGTTAGCATTTTCTTGCGATAAAGTGGAAAATCAATCCAGCAGATTGTTTTAGAGTTGTGGTGTAGTGCAGATCAGCTAGTACGGAATTGATTAGCAAGACCACGAGATTAGTATGCCGAAGATAATCAAGAATAGCCTTGAAGAAGGATACCCATGGAAATGGGAAACATAATAATAAGTAGATTTGTGATAAAAACTGTACCAATAAAATATTTTTAAGTGTACTATTTTATTGATACAGTTTTTTTTTTATCACAAATCTACTTATTTTTATATTTTTTTGTTTCCCATTTCCATGGATACCCTTATTCAAGGCTATTCTTGATTCTCTTCGGCATACTAATCTCGTGGTCTTGCTAATCAATTCTGTACTAGCTGATCTGCACTACACCACAGATTCTTTGTAGTTTCTATTTGTAATATTTCTTGATTCAAGATTGAACCCATTTTCATCAAAACATTTTAATTTTTATTTTTTTTAGATTAATAAGGAAGTACACGTTTTTTACCAAATAAAACAATTTAAGTAAATATATTGATTTGAGTTTTAACACCTATCCTGATAATTTAAGAAATGAGGTAAAAGTGTTGCACGCTCAGGGTAATAATTTGTAGAAACATTTGTTTACATGGACTAGTTTTAATCTGTAAATCTGTTAATTTACGAGAAGATTACAGAATTTATGTTAAAGGTTGAAAAATAGTATAAATTAAACAACTCACAGTCATATGTTAAAATCTAACATCTTGTTAAAATAATCGGTTGGAGCTTGTGAAATATAAACACTTAAAGAAAAATAACAAATTATCCTTTTCACAACATTTATTTCTCTAAATGTACATTTCAACCACTACGTGGTCATCTTCAGTAGACATTTGTACTGGCAAATGTCAGTACAAATCTTAGTATAAGTGTCTACCGAAGATAGTGGTTGAAATGTACATTTAGAGAAATAAATGTCGTTGTGAAAAAGGATAATTTGTTATTTTTCTTTAAGTAGACATCTTGTATTGTATTTTGTATAATGGTGTGTAGGATGTTGTGGGCATCTATTTTGGGATGGTATCCATGTATCGTCTTATACAGGGTGTTTTTGAATTGCATGGCCAAACTTCTTGGACTTACAAAGCACAAGAAAGCAAACAACTTTTGTTAATGAATGTGTGAAAAAAAAGTGTTTCCTGTAGAAATCAAAAATCGAATTGGGTTAAAATTGACGTTATGTCAATACATGTTTTTGGATCATGATCATGGGTCTTTTTTTTCAAAAGTCCGTGTGACCTTTGCAAAATAATTGAAAATGCAACGTGGGTTGCCTTTTTTCAGGTCCTTCTGAAAGAATCTTTCAACTCAACTACAAATGAGGTAAAAGTGTTGCACGCTGAGGGTAATAAATTGTAGAAACATTTGTTTACATGGACTAGTTTCGATCTGTGGTCCATTTTCAGCATCCAAATCTGTTAATTTACAAGAAGATTACACAATTTATGTTAAAAGTTTTAAAATAGTAGAAATTAAAGAACTCACAGTCATATGTTAAAATCTAACGTAGACACTTGTATTATATTTTGTATAATGTTGTGTAGGATGTTATGGGCATCTGTTTTAGGATGGTATCAATATATCGTCTTACACAGGGTGTTTTTGAATTGCACGGCCAAACTTCTTGGAGTTACAAAACACAACAACAACTTTTGTTAATAAATCTGTGAAAAAAAAGTGAAAAGTGAAAACAGTTAAAGTTGCAAACAACTTTTGTTAATAAATGTGTAAAAAAAAGTGATCCCTGTAGAAAACAAAAATCGAATTGTGTTAAAATTGACGTTATGTGAATACATGTTTTTGGATCATGATCATGGGTCTTTATTTTCAAAAGTCCGTGTGATCTTTGCAAAATAATTGAAAATGCAACGTGGGTTGCCTTTTTTCAGGTCCTTCTGAAAGAATATTTGGAAGAAGAAAGAAGTTTTGGAGAGTGTAGTGTAGTTTCACGTCAGCTTGAAGAGGAAGACTTGAGCTGCCTACATTTAGGCCCTTTTTGAAGAATCATTAAGGGGCTCTAGAGAGAGATATCAATTTTTATTAGGTTATTAGCCATCCGCCTAAATGCGTACAGATTTTCTTTACATTTATAAGAATGTATGAGGCTCTATTTTCTAAAGGAAACACGTTTGGCCACTCATTTATAAACAGAAGTTGTTGGCTTTTTTGTGTTTTGCAAGCCCTAGAAGTTTGGCCGTGCAATTCAATAATATCCTGTGTATAAATTTACTATGGTGGTTGATAGGTTACAATTTCTTGCTAGAAATTTGTTGCCTAAGTCTAGATACGAGTATTGTTTTATGAATTTTTATGAGATAAAGTACAAAAGTTGGTAAGTTTGAAGTTAATGTTAACAGTGGCAAAATTTCGTAAAAACGCCATGTTCTTGTAGGTTATGTTAGATAGCTGAAAAGGGGGGAGTTGTTAGTTTGTTTAAATTAGAAATAATTGTTCGAATATTTAGAGCATATTAGTAAGTAAGTAAGTAAAGATGTTAAAGGTTTAATGAAAGTAGGATAAATAAATAAAAAAATAAAATAAAAAAGGTTTAATGAATTTTTGCTATATCCAAAAGTAAGACAACATAAAACAAGTATAAAACATTGTTGTGATATCCAAAAATCACTGTATATTTTTTAATAAAATGTATGTATGCACTTATTTATGCAAGATTCAAACAAATTGGTTCTGCAAATCATTTGCAGACGGTATTGAAAGAAGTATTGCAGAAAGTTATGTCTTTGCATCGAAAAGGAGGGATTTTCATTAAAATTTGGTGACGTGGAGTAACGAAGCCACTGAGTTACACGTCTTACATGTGAATAACTCAAATTCCTACAACTCGGATTTTATCATTTATTTCAAACTAATATTTGAGGTAAACCCTGAATTAAACTTATACCCCCCAGTCTAAATTTCGACAAGTCTTGATGCGACCTGCCATTTAGACTTAGACACTTGAACACAATAAAATGTGAAATCATATGTACCTAGAATGCTGTGTCATTTTTCGACAATCTATTTGTGACAGTATAGGTACAAGTACATAATCTTTGTATGATATCAAAAATCACAGATTTCATTTTTGTATGAAACTTCGATTTTCAGTTTCAAAATTCATACAAACAAAAAATGTAAGTAGAAGTATCGAAAGTTTGTACGTTATAAAAATAATCATAACTTCTTGTGATATCCCAAAGTCAGGCAAAAAATTAATATCGCGCAGAACGAAATTCTGATGGAATCACATCCAAACTTTCAGATACATTACTACATTTGTTAGGTACAGTTGCGGACAAAAAAGTCCGACAGTTTTTTTATTGGTACTATAAACTATTTTTAAAAACCAACAATAACAACTAAATTAAATCAAAATTTGTAATAGTTGTAGTAGTAGTAGTAGTATTTATTGGTGTTAACAAACAATAAAGTTTTACACAAGTCAAGTATACACATTTAAAGTTGAAGCAGTTTCAACACCTATAGTTTCTACACCTTAACTGGTCATTATCAAACTTACAATGGTACAGTTGGTACTTGGTTACAATGGTACAGTTGGTACTTGGTTGCAATGGTACTTCTCAATGTATCAGAAGGTAGAGCTGTCAAGCGTTACTCATCTGATCTTATTTTGTCATCTTATCTTGTTTTGTGCCAAACATTTTTTGATTTCTTAATATTTTTTTGTTAATAGAAGGCAAACAGTGCCAGTGCTAAACTAAAATTGTATTATCACATTCGGATCTATCTATGGACTGAATATCTGTACCAGGACTCGAATTAAATTATTATGTTCAATGTTCAAAAATATGAAATTTTTTTTATACTGACGTCCCTGAAAAAGGTCCTCTCGAAGAATAATCTCGCTGTTATTTGTAGTGGCGTACAAAAATTGCTCAATTATCATTATCACTCGACGTCGGATTTTACTGGAAGCGTCTAGGCAAAGAATGGGCCGACTGTCCGCTCATGACCCTGCGTGACCCAGCGCATCCACATTAACAGCCCATAAACGCGATAGCGCCGCTCGTTGTCGAAAATTAATTACGAAATCAACAACGCGTAATGGCGCGCATCAATCCGTCTTAAATTGATCCGGGAACCCATTGCCTAGGCCCGGTCGATTAATAATTCACCGGATTCGGCCGCGTCACTGTGTTGGCGGCCCTTTTGGCCGCATTCCTGTACGGGCGGCATTACCATTACTCGGCTAATTAGACGAGGGGTCCACTCGATGGTGAATACCGGACAATGGTACTCATTAGATCGGCGATCGGTTTGCGCCCCGAAGGGGGGAAAGGCCCGAGAGAAATTGAATCATAAGCCGCCCATTGATCGTCGATTTCACTTGGATAGCAGTGATTGCTCACAACACACAATCACTTATGTCAATAATAATAACAATAATGGTAATAGCGTGCGGCCGGGGGCGCTGCGCCGCCGTGGGCTTTATTTATGATGTATGTTTGTTAGGCGGCCATTGATGCATTTCGATTATTAATTTTACAACGCGATTAGAATGCCAAGACTTTAGCGTGTTTCTGGCAGCCACGGTCGTTAGTTATTATCAGCTCACTGTATATGTATTTATATTCATTTACCAGCTTTATCAGCAAATAGCCAAGAATTAATATTTTCGAGAGACCATAGGCCAAGACTTTTACAATTTAAATACCCCATTAATCGTACTAAAGTTAACAAATCGTATTCAAACTGATTAATTGGCAGTATAATTAAAGTGAATTGGTACCTTAAATGATAAATCATAAAAAAAATGATAAACAATTAAAGATCAACATTTTGTCGGCTTCGTTTGACAAGGTTGCTTATAATATTCAGGGCTCTGTGTTTCCAAAGCGGGACCTTTCAACTTGTTGGAAGGTTAAAATCGGAATATTAAGTACCTGGGATAAAAACAATCTAATTACGGTGCATAATATATAATTTTCTGTAAATGCAACAAGATTTAAAATCCTTATTGCCAAATTTACAAATTTTGCACAAACAACCTTGTAACATTATGCCGACGATTTGTAAACCACGAGGTTTGAAATCTTCTAATTTGTATGGCCTATCAATGCAAACTTGAGATTTTAAACACCCCATAGAACGGTCTTCGCCGTCCTATCTACCAGGGAATATATCATAATCTTCATAAAAATCTGGAAATATTGTTGCATTTGCATTTATTTATACTTAATTTAATCTTATGGATGCAACTTTCAAAGTTCTCTGTTATTATTATTATTTTGTTGTTGTGAATTTTAGTCGACGTTTTTACATTCCCTAGTGTAGTCACGTCAATGAAGCTAAAAAATCATTAAAATCCTTCATTGATTCGACAAGTAATTTTTCGCGAAATTTTTTTAGCACCCAAAATGTTGTTAAAATTAATACGATATTCCCAGAATAACACTTGAAAAACGTCTCGATTTTAAGTTTGGCCGTTATCGTATTCGTAAACGTGTTATCTTTATATTCACAGGATTCTTGTAGTTTTTGTAGTTTCTTCTCTAAAATCATTGCGTGACCAAATGCTTGCATCACGCAACCTTAAAATGGTTGCGTGATGAATATTTTTCAACGTCAAAACCACGTGTTTTTGTATTTTCTTTGTTTCATTCTTACATTCAAACGCTCGTAGCTCCGTTATTTTCTCCTTCTTCAGTCGTTGCTTGTTTGTTTCTTGTCGTCTTTGTTTCTTCTCAATAGTCAGAAGTTTCTTGATGAATATGTTTCATACGTCAAAACTACGTGTTTGTGTGTTTCCGTTGTTTCCTTATGAATATTGCTTATGAAAATAGGAATCCGAGATTAAAATTTATCTATTAAACTTTTTATAATTCATGCGAAATTTGTAAAGATTTCCCCTGAAATCAACACTATATAGAAACATTGTGAGATTCATTTTCAAATTGGTTGATAAAATTGGAGATTCGTCACAAATTTGATGAATTCAACGATTCAGATTTATGTAAAACTTGCGAATTTGTGATTTTGAAGATTTGTGAAAATAAAATAACAATTAATACAGTTATTTGTGTTAACTGTAATTTTGGAACGGTAATTTTTGAACATTTATAGCTAAATTTGATGGATTTCGATATGTTATGTAACCAGACACTGTAATATTCATGGATCTGTGGATATATTGAATGGATATAATTAATGGATCTTGAAAGTGAATTTGACCCTGAAAGTGAATTTGTGAATTTGAAGATTTTTGTAGATACAATAACAATTAAAACATTCATGGTTTAATTTTAACCATTATCTTTTTCGTAAGCGTGTTTCCTTAGTAACCATAGGATTCTTGTTATTTTCGTTGTTTATTCTCTAAAATCACAGGTTGCTGATGTATATTTTTCAAACGTCATAACTACGTGTTTGAGGTTTTTGTTGTTTCTACAGAGAAACGCTCGTAGCTCAGTTGTTTTCTCCTTCTTTAATCTCAGCTTCTTTGTTTTTATTGTCTCTTCTATAAAATCATACCCTTGATGAATATTTTCCAAACATCAAAACTACGTGTTTGTGTTTTCGTTGTTTTCTTATGAATATTGCTTATGAAATTAGGAATCCGAGATTAAAATTAATCTGTTAAAACTTTTATAATTCATGCCAAAATTTGTAAAGATTTCTCCTGAAATTAGCACTTTATAGAAAAATTGTGAGATTCATTTTCAAATTGGTTAATAAAATTGGAGATCCGTCATAAATTTTATGAATTCAATGATACAGATTTATGCAAAACTTGCGAATTGTGAATGTGAAGATTTGTGTAAATCCAATATCAATGAATACAGTTATTTATGATAACTGTTATTTTGTAACGGTAATTTTTGAACATTTATGGCTAAATTTGATGGATATAAATATGTTATGTAACCTGACAGTGCAACATTCATGGATATATGGATATATTGGATAGATTTAATTCATGGATCACGAAAGTGAATTTGTGAACTTGAAGATTTTGGTAGATCCAATAACAATTAAAACAGTTCATGGTTTAATTTTTACCATTATCTTTTTTGTAAACGTGTTCCTTAGTAATCACAGGATTTTTGTTGTTCTCGTTGTTTCTTCTCTAAAATCACAAGTTGCTTGATGTATATTTTCCAAACGTCACAACTACTTGTTTCCGTTTTTCGTTGTTTCTACATTGAAACCCTCGTAGCTCCGTTGTAATCGCCTTTTTTAGTCTCAGCTTGTTTGTTTTTATTGTTTCTTCTCTAAAATCACAGGTTGCTTGATGAATATTTTCCTAAAATCAAAACTACGTGTTTGTGTTACCGTTGTTTTCTTATGAATATTGCTTATGAAATTAGGAATCCGAGATTAAAATTAATTTGTATTTTTTTTATAATTCATGCAAAATTTGTAAAGATTTCTTCTGAGTTAATACTCTATAGAAAAATTTCGAGATTCATTTTCAAATTGGTTGATAAAATTGCAGATTCGTCACATATTTGATGAATTCAATGATTTGGATTTATGCAAAACTTGCAAATTTGTGAGTATGAAGAGTTGTATAAATCCAGTAACAATGAATACATTTTCTAACAATAATTTTTGAACATTTACGGCTAAATTTGATGGATTTAGATATGTCATGTAACCAGACACTGTAATATTCATGGATCTATGGATACATTGGATGAATATAATTAATGGATCACGAAAGTGATCTATTAATTCCAAATTGTGAATTTGACCCTAAAAGTAAATTTGTGAATTTGAAGATTTTTGTAGCTAAAATAACAATTAAAACAGTTCATGGTTTAATTTTGATCATTATATTTTTCGTAAACGTGTTTCCCTAGTAATCACAGGATTCTTGTTGTTTTCGTTGTTTCTGCTCTAAAATCAAAGGTTGCTGGATGTATATTTTCCAAACGTCAAAACTACGTGTTTGCGGTTTTCGTTGTTTCTACATAGAAACGCTCGTAGCTCCGTTGTTTTCTCCTTGTTTAATCTCAGCTTGTTTGTTTTTATTGTCTCTTCTATAAAATCATAGGTTCCTTGATACATATTTTCCAAACATCAAAACTTCGTGTTTATGTTCTTGTTGTTTTCTTATAAATATTGCTTATAAAATTAGGAAGCCGAGATTAAAATTAATCTGTTAAAACTTTTATAATTCATGCCAAAATTTGTAAAGATTTCTCCTGAAATTAGCAGTTTATAGAAAAATTGTAAGATGCATTATCAAATTGGTTGATAAAATTTGAGATTCGTCACAAAGTTGATGAATTCAAAGATTCAGATTTACGCAAAACTTGCGAATTTGGGGATTTATGGAAATGCAGTAACAATTAATACAATTATTTATGATAACTGTAATTTTGTAACGGTAATTTTTGAACATTTATGGCTAAATTTGATGGATTTTAATATGTTATGAACCAGAAACTATAATATTCATGGATCTATGGATACTTTGGATATCCATTTTCGAAAAATTATGGCCAGATTTGATGGATTTAAATATGTTATGTAACTTGATACTGTAATATCTATATTCGTGGATCACAAAACTGAATTTGAAATTGCAAGTGAATTTGAGAATTTGACGATTTGTGTAAATCCAATAACAATTAAAACAGTTCATGGTAAATTTCGAAAATGTATGCCTAAATTTGATGAATTTAAATATGTTTTGTAACCTGACCCTGTAATATCTATATTCGTGGATCACTAAACTGCATTTGAAACTGCAAGTGAATTTGAGAATTTGACGATTTGTATAAATCCAATAATAATTAAAACAGTTCATGGTAAATTTCGAAAATTTATGCCTAAATTTGATGAATTTAAATATGTTTTGTAACCTGACACTGTAATATCTATATTCGTGGATCAATAAACTGAATTTGAAACTGCAAGTGAATTTGAGAATTTGACGATTTGTGTAAATCCAATAACAATTAAAACATTTCATGGTAAATTTCGAAAATGTATGCCTAAATTTGATGAATTTAAATATGTTTTGTAACCTGATACTGTAATATCTATATGCATGGATCAGAAAACTGAAAACTATGAAAATATTCCATGCTCAGTGGTCCGTTATCCTATGGGCAAATTAGGCATTTGCAAGGGCCCCCAATGTCAGAAAATTAAGAAAACTTGGATTCATCCAAAATTTTAGATTCGTAATAAAATTGAGAATTAACACCAAATTTGCCAAAATTCTTTCTCCAATTCCAGGAAGATTTCTACCAAATTTCGAAATATTCATAAGTTTAGAAGACTGCTTGCAATATTTAGGACATTACTCAAATTGTGGGCGAATCATGCTTAAATAATGAAGATTCGTCAACAACTAAAACTGACGATCAATTTAATATCGAAATATTCTTAAATTTAAAATGATTATGTGCAATATTTAGGATATACTTCTCAAATTGTTCTTATAGAATCGTTCTTTATCATGATTAGAATAGAGATATAAGTACTTTTTTAAATTTTGGGCAATTCATGCATAGGTTATGTAACAATGCACTTAAGCCACATTAGCATAGTTTTGAGATACTTTGTGTTGTTTAGTGATTTATTATGAAAATGAAGTTCAGCGCTCTAAAAAAAAAACGAAATGCATTATTCAATGTATGCACAGTTTTTTTACAGAGCTAAGTAAATTACTAAGTAAAACATCTCCGTCCAACTAATTTCTAATACCGTTCAAAACAGAATGTGACTTAACCACATTATTGCATAACATCATCCAGTAAAATATGTAAAAAATTGCAAAAATTATACGAATTTTCTTCATAAATTTGACATGAATGATAAAATTTTATAAAATTTTGCAAAATTCGTGCATAATAAATATCTAAATCGGCAATTAAATATGTAAAAAACTGGAAAAATGATAATAGACTGCTAAAATTGAAAAAAATTCTGCTGATAGAATCGTAATAATTCATTTTTAAATTTGTCATGAATAATAAAATTTTGTATTATGTGCATACAATGCTCAATTTTGTAATTCCTGGTAAATTTAAAATGAACCTAAGTATTATTTTTTTAAACCTTGTTTAAATTACTTTATTATTTATAATAAAATTAAATTTAAAAAAAAAATCATGAATGATAAAGTTTAGTATTATGTGCAGACAATGCTGAATATTGTAATTGCTGATAAATTTAAAATGAATCTAAGTATTATTTTTTAAACCTTGCTTAAATTGCATATATTTGTAATAAAATTGAAGATTCATGAATGATAAAATTTGGTATTATGTGCATACAATGCTGAATTTTGTAATTTCTGGTAAATTTAAAATGAAGTATTATTTTCTTAAACCTTGTTGAAATTGCATATACTTGTAATAAAATTGAAGATTAGGTACTGATAAATTTGAGGAATTTATGCCAAATTTAAAGCTCTTCCTGTCAGGAGTCAAAATCAGGAATATTTCAGACTGATATTGAAACTTTCATAAGTTTAGTATGAATATTTCTACTATTCAGAATACTCTCAGAGTCAAAATAATTCGTGCATAATTAATGAAGATTAATAGCAAATTAAAATGATAAAATTGGAAAAAAAAGTGATATCATCGAAGATATTAATAAATTAAAAGAATTTATACAAAATCAGAAAAAAATTATGGCAAATTTAAAATTAAGTTTAAGGTTTTATCCATAATTACCAGTTATATATATATTTTAGGTTGTTTTAATAAGTACTTATTGGTATTTGTTTATTTATATTATTATTTATTTTTAACACCTGACTAGTTTCGGTTATAAAATAAAACATCTTCAGAATCATATCTACGAGGATACAAAAAATTAGTAACAAACTTAACTCTTATTTTATATTTAACCTAGTTTAGTATGTAATAGCAGTACAGTTTAGCATTAATATATCAAGTGTTTAGAATACTTATCTCAAAATAAAAATGAATTCGTGCATAATCAGTGAAGATTAATCACAAATGTAAATATGGATGGATAGAATTGGAACAATTGGTCAGAACTTCGGAAATGTGAATGCCAAAAAGTTAATACTCGCACTAAATTTATAAGTTTTCGTCCAGCATCCGGAAAATTTAGGTCTAATCTTAAATTGTTCCTCATTAAGATTTTTGGATTAGGAATTTTAGGAAACAAATGATTTTATCCAAAATCTAGAAAATATATGGCAAATTTAAAATTGTTTCTCCAAAATTAGAAATATTCCTTACTAATTTAGAAATATTCATAAGTTAAGCATGAATTGAGGACATGAGAGCAAAGTGACTTAACACAGCTGCGTACAGATAAATACGATTTTCTTGAACCTTATAAATATATTTATAAGGTTCAAGGTTTCAGGTTTCAGGTTTCATGTTTCAGGTTTCAGGTTTTAAGGTTCAAGGTTTTTAAATATATTTTGCAAATGCATCAAATGCCGAGAAAGAGCACTGTAGATTCCAAAAATAATTATTTTGGAATATTTACGTTTTATGGGTTAGGCCACTCTTGCTCTGTATCCAGAATTGTATCCACTACATACAATCAAATGCTTCTAGCTTCATATTTGAGCCATTTTGCCGAATGATTTATATATATATAAAATAAATCGAAATGATCTGCCCAACCAGATATCAAACTTTGGCGCAATAAAGTAGTACCACCGTATTATATTGTGTATAAATAATTTTAGAATTCCGCTAATCGTAATTCCAAATACCGGATGTCATTAGACGGATGAGATAAGATAACAGCTATTTTCACCTACGCTAGTTTCTCAGCTAACCGCAGAGTGTTGATCTCTATTTTTAACCAACGGCTCCAGGATTTGTGGACAAAGTCTCGCTGGTTTCCATGCCCGACACCAGCCCGGGCCCTAATTAATTAGCCACCATTCTAATTACGTATAATAAAATGATTATGTAGATTTTATGCGTGTTTTATAAGCATATTTAAATAATACAAAAAAGGTTAAACGCATAAATTAGGTTTATGCGCGGCGTAAATCGCCGTTTCTGCCGGCAACGGTGCGCACTAATTACCGGCCGACTGTTGGAATTTCCATTCGGACGCGCTAATCAATCGATCGGGCATCGATCGTCTCTGACGGATCGATCGACGTTTCGGCGGCGGCGACATCTTCACGCCTCATCAGCTTGATCACAATGGGAAGCGCCGATTCCTCTGCAGAGGAAGTGCAATTTATTCCTCGTTTTATGGCTTATGAAATTAATGAATTAATTAAAGCCGGTGTAATTCTAATTGCGTAATCGGTGTAGATTTTATTGCTCTATGGAAGGCGATGTGTAATGCCTGCGATTAGCCTTGAATTGATTTATTGATCCGTTTTCAAGCACTTTTGAAATCCTTTATTGAACAGCGAGCAGGAATTGTTCCCATAATTATAGCCACGATATTCACATATTGAGATTGAGCTATGCATAGTTACAAGGTAAAAAACAATCAATTAAAAAAATGAAATTTAGACATTTCAAAACGGAAGTGCTGTTTTTTTTTTTATTCCTTTGCCTTTCTACCTTTCGGTGTAAGGCATACATTATTAAGTTTTATAATATTCTCTTCACTTCCTCTAATCTTTTGTTAATTCCTTTATTTCTTCCCATGTGTTCCCTTTTCTTCTTGCCTCTTCTTTTATTGTGCTGTACCACTCTTTTTTCGATCTTCCTCTTTGTTGTTTTCCTGTTGCTCTTGTCTCGTATATTTTCTTAGTGTTTCTTTCTTCTCTCATTCGTATCATGTGTCATACCACCTCATTTGGCCTTCTGTTATTTTTTTCTGTATATTTTTTCCTGTATTGGTTTTATTTTTTTAAGTTTTTCCTGGGTGTCTCGTTCCTTATCCTGTCTCTTCTTGTTTTGTTTTCTATTTTTTTATTATTTATTGCTATTTCGTTCTGGTTTTGTGTTTTTTCTATATTAACTATTTTATCGTTGTTTTCCATATTCATGTCCTGTGTGTTGCCGCTGTTTGTCTTCTGGCTTGGTTTTTGGTTTAGTTTTTTGGACCCTTTTTTGCACCTTCTACTACTTCCATTCCTTTTCTCCCTTTGTTCTATCTGTATTCTGTTCCATTAATTACTATTTTTCTGTATCCCATTCTTACTTCATTTCCTTTATCCTTTTCTTCCTTCGCTATGTTTCTAATTTCTCTTTGCACTTTTCTTTCTTCCAATGTTAAATCAATTTGTATGTATATTCTAGTATGCATTATATTGTTCTTGGATTTCTTGAAGAGTAAGTTTCCAATTTCTTATGAAACTTATATTTCTACATACATTGTAAACGACTTAAAATTCTTGTCAAAGCGATTACGGGGAGTTGTAAATAATCCCGATTAGCCTAATAACTAATTAATTAAAATCAAAATGCTTCCACTGGGCATCCGTTCTGTACCTTAATTAGTAATAATTAATTTATCAGCGGCCGTAAATAAGTCAGTTCGCCCTCCTGAAACGTCCTGAAAGTGTTGACCACGAAATAATGCTTCATCGAGTTGAGTACGGCGTTCGTGGACATCTGCGGAACTCCCGGGGATAAGAATGGGCCCTTAATTGGACTCCTGTGGAGCAAGGACCCCCCAACACCACGAAACCCACAACACACACGCACTCGTCCATGTGTGAGCGTGATTGTGCATGCCTGTGTGTGTTTATATTGGGGAAAAGTGGCGGGACTATTAACCGAAAATCTCATTTTTATTATCCGACGAATTTCTATGTGAGTAAGGCCTTTTTTATATGGGGAATAAATTATCGATGTGTGTGTATACACGTGCGTGTGTGGTGGTACACAAACACATCCACGTGCATACGGACGGGAATTACCTTAATACGTCCCTATACGACGGCCATTAATTACGTTTATGTAATTTTTAATTTATGGGATTCCGCTCCCACAAAAGCGGAATGTTTTTATTAATATTATTATTATATTTTCATCCGCCGCGGACGGTTTTATGGAGGTTTTTAATTTTCGTGCGCCCGCAATGGGAACTATTCCAAGCATCCATCCGGAATTATAGTACGCCGTACGCCACACGAGGCTCCTCTTCATTTATATCCCTTAAACATGTCCAGTGGAACCATAAATTAAGCGCAGACGATGTTTGATATCCTCTATGGCTCTTCGTGGCGCCCAAATAGTTGTCCATAATCGTGGGTATTAATTTTAGAAATAGTTTCACATAATAAATACCTTGCATATCGTTGTTTCAGCAGCGCTGCATTCGAAACATTCTCGACATTAAATTTAATATCTATACACTATTTGAACAAGTCATTTGATGTGACATAAATTTTGTAGCAATTATCTGGGCTACATAAAATTTACTGTTAAAACTCTCTATGATTAACGAAATATAAAAGACTTAAAAAGATAAAATAAAACATATTACAGCATAAAGATGTAAGTATATTATATGAAATTGTAAATTAGTACATGAACATATTATTTAATTACACATTTGTCAAATCAATTTGAGGCAGTCTAATAACAAATTGGCATTTGTAATCTATATTACTGTTAAAATATGGCTGTTATATGTTAACATGTCAAATTTAGCGGTTGGTTACTTAAATATCAAATACAGTCAATATAAATAACAGTCCACTTAATCGATAACAGTTATGTTGTGATAAATTTTACTAAAAATAATTGAAAATGTTTAATGACAAAATTTAATCATTGCACGAACATTGAATCGTAAATTTTCAAGTATGAAAATTGGTGCTGCTATAACAAATTATTTATATGTCAAATTTTATGTGTAAATATTTTCAATGATACATCAATAATTGATCCCATTTCTTTTGTAAAAATATCAAATATGACAGTTTGTAGTGTCACTGATAAATTCATATATAAAGTATGACGGTCCATCTTTCGATGGCGGTGGTTATAACATAAATTTTGTAATTATAGTGACAATGAATCTTGCACTTCCAATTGTGTTAATTAGTAAGCTTGCTACAAATTATTTAAATGCCAAATCAGACAGTCCATTTAATCTGTATTAGTGTCTTGAGATGTTGATATTTGTTAACTAAGTGACTGACAATATGTCAAATATATCACTTGGTATAGTCATTTGTGATTATTTAATCAAGTGTCACAGTCATGATTGTGCAATGGACTGTCATACTTTATATGTAAATAATTATCAGTTATTCTTGTCACTGTCATATTTGACATTTGAAGAGACATTACCCAACAATTATCAATGTATTCTAACATATTAAGTGGACTATCAAATTTTACATTTAGATAATTTATAATAAATAAAGGTATATTGTTACTACAGTGATAAAAATTCCATTAGAAACACAGATTAAATAGGCTATCAAATTTGTCATATAATTTTCACTAATTGACACTTAATTGACACTATATTTGATCACCATACAGACATTTTTAATGATACATTAATAACTGTTGCCTAATTTAGTGATCAAACGTTAAAAATGTCAGTTGGTACATACAAGTAATCTTAAAATTTTAAATATTGCAGTTGTTGACGTTTCTAAAAAAAGTTAAATGCCAAGTTTAGTAGAATTTAATCTATGGCAGTTTTTGATAAAAAATTGACAATTGTAGCCAAAATGAATGTAAAAATCATTATCAAATTCAGTAGCTGGCAGGGCCACCAGTGATTATTTAAATGTCAAGTATGGCAGACAGTACATTGCATCCAAGGGAGTCATTTAATGTCCAATGTAATCGTGTAATGATTCGACAATGAATCTTAATATTTCAAATATAAAAATTGGTACCTACTGCTATAACAAAATATGTATATCCCCAATTTGACAATCCACGTAATCTGTGGCAGTTTTTCTTAATACCAAGTAACAATTCTAGGCTACATGTCAAGTACCACAGCCTATTGAATCCGTAGTAGTTGTTTTGTGACAAATTTGATCATTATTATGACAATGAATCTTAAAATTTCAATTGTCAATGTTATTACAAATTATTTACATATCTGATAGTCCATTTAATTCGGGGCAGATTTTTATTAATACATTACTAATTGATTAATACACGACCAAAAAAAGTCAAATGTGACAGTTAGTAGGGTCATAATTGACAGCAGTTGCTTATTGACAAATTTTATCATTGTAGTGACAATTAATGAACAATCTGTGGCAAATTTTCTCAATACTCAATATATCTCAATTTCTTTAGTAGTGCCACAAACAAATTATTTATACAGGGTGTTTCAGACAACCCGTTCCAGGCCTTTTGCTCGGTAATTTGACGTCTGGGGTTAAGGGGAAAACATGGAATAACATAAGCTCACCTGAAGAATATAATACAGGTAATTTCGATTTCCGGAACTTACCGGAAGTAGGCGTAACTGCACGTAACTTCAGAATTTTAAATAGGAACCTAGGTCATGTATGGCATCGTTGGATAGGTATTTCAAATAGAAACAACTTTTGTAAGAAAAGTTTTTATGTAAATGATATTCTTAACGAATTAAAAATAATGTTTCAGACAACGGTCCCGCCATTTTTTCAAAAGTATGACGTCATAGAGGTTCAGGGGAAAATGCATGAATAAGCCTACCTAAAGATTTAAAAATTAAAAAACATTCACGAAAATTCAAGAATGTTCAAGAAATTTACAATTTACCAACAAATTCAAGAATTTAGATTAATTTCTCACATTATTATTTTATTGGATATTTCGTGGATTCTAATGATATTTCCAGAAAAAAAATCAGTGTTCCCAAAATATTTGACTAACTTTCACGAAAAGATTGTACAATAAATTCAAGAATTTGTGAGAAAATTCTAGAAATGTTAGTTATAATTTCACATTTTCATTTTGTTGATTCTTCGTGAATGTCAAATAATATTGCCTGAAAAAAATCAGTATTCCCAAGATATTTCACTAACTTGGATAGGTATTTCAAATAGAAACAACTTTTGTAAGAAACGTTTCTATGTAAATGATGTGTTTAACGAAATAAAAATTAATGTTTCAGAAACTGAAAAACATTGATTCCTTTGATTCCTCCATTTACAAGCAAATTCAAGAAATTACAAGGAATTTCAAGAATTTTACCCTAAATATCGACACTGTTTATTTAAATATTAAGAACCTTTAGATATTTTAAGGTTGTCTAATTTATTTCCAAAAATACAAATACTAAATAAAAAAATAAACAATGTGATTAAATTTAAATTTACATTCATGCAAATTCAATGCAAATTCGTCATGTATTTCGAAATAATGCTAGAATTTACAAGAATTTTGCACTATTGCACTAAATATTGACACTATTTAATTAATTATTAAGGATGTCTAATATACAGGGTGTTAATTAAGTACGTAGACAAACTTAGTCGTTGGGACTTCGTTCATGTTTATATGAACTTTTTATCTTATAATCGATCAATGAATTACCCCTTTAAGCTTGTCTACAGACTTAATTAACACCCTGTATATGGAACATATGAAACAGTGAGATTAAATTTTAATTTAAGTTCATGCAAAATTTTGAGGAAGTTAGAAATCCTCACATATTTGACCAAATAACTTGCGCACGTATGTGATGTTTTTGATGAAATCTAATAATGTCCACAGTTAATCAGCTTTTTACAAGATTATTGTAAACTTTACTTTAGTTTTCATTGATAGCTTTACAAAAAAATTCCAGAATTTTCAGAAAATTCAAGATTTTACAATAAAATTTTAAAATATTTAAGAAAATTTTAAAAAGTTCCAATGATTTTGTGTAATTGCTTGTATGTACAATGCTGATCCTGTTTATTGAATTTTAAGTGCATTAGATATTTGAATATATCTGATCTGACAAACATGACAAACAATTTATGAGAGTATTCTTTCAAAAATATTGATACTGTATGATAAACTTTAAGTTCATCAGTCATTTCTACATAATATATTTACATATTTTCAATCTTTTTTACCTTTTTCTTATCCGCCTGCAGCTTGCTGTACATAGATCTTCAAATAAATAACTAAAATACAAGAAACACATAATAGAGAACCTCAAAAGATAGTGGTACAACAAAAAAAAATTGGCCCAATTCAAAATAAAAAAAGGCCCTCATGGTAACAAAGTAAAGATTTGCTGACGACTTTTTGAGATATTTCAAGGTAAACTTCAAGAAAAATGAACATGAAAAAAGAAATTTCAAGGTAAACGTATTAAAATGAAAACTTGGATATTTACGATTAATTCTACTTATTGGGTAAATGTAATTGGGTCAGAGTTGTCTGTCAAATAATGACAGTAACCAATTACGCCATAGGTGGAGGAGTAGTAAGAGTTATTATTATTATTATTATTACTTTGATAAAAAATATATTTTGTAGTAAAACAATTTGTTATTTTTTGTAATTTGCTTAGGGCAAATTTTTTAACTAATGAAATTGATTACCACTGAAAATGGTTACATAGGTTTCTTCAAAAAATGCATTCAGATTTTAATTAAGGCAGAAAAAAATTATTTGTTAGAACACATAAGGATCAAAATAATGCTGACGATTTTTTGAGAAATTTTAGCGTCAATATCGAGAAAATAATTAAAAGGAAAAAGGAATTTCGAGATAAATGTATTGAATTGAAAACTTACACATTTACATACTTACGTACTTTGATCAATGAAATTGATTATAGCTTAAAAAATTATATAGATTTCTTTATAAAAATACATTCAGATTTTAATTAAGGGAGAAAAAATATTGTTTACTAGGACACATAAGGATCAAAGTAATGCTGACGATTTTGTGAGAAATATTAGGGTTAATATCAAGAAAATAATGAAAAGGAAAAAGGAATTTCGAGATAAATGTATGGAATTGAAAACTTAGATATTTACGTACTTACGTACTTTGATCAATGAAATTGATTATCGCTGGAAAAATTATATAGATTTCTTTATACATTCAGATTAAGGTTCACATTTAGATTAAGGCAGAAAAAAAATCATGTTTTTAGAACTTATCAGTAGTATATACTTTGCTCGCTGTTGAGAACCGCACATGCTTTGTCCTAATGATTCATTCATAAGAAGTCTGGAACGAACTCTGAAACAAATTCCATAATATTTGTTATGTAACAGCAAGGAGATGGGAAATAAAACACATGTAATAGGTAGAGTGAACCTCACATGCTTTATCCTAATAATGCATTCATAAGAAGTCTGGAATGAAGTCTGAAACAAATTCCGTAATATTTGTTATGTAACATGCAAGGAGACGGGAAATAAAACACATGTAGTAAAATATGACATTTTTATTTGTTTAAATAATCTAAAATGCTATCTGCTCTTGCTAGCCCTAAGATTAGTTTTATTGTACAAATCCGCAGGAATTAAATAATATGGCAACCTTGTCGGATATATTTACACAAAAAACAATTTGTACAATAAACGCCACGTAGTCAAGATATTTTTTGTTTTATACATAAATAATTATAGTAATTATACAACACTATATACAGCTTTGTACAGTTTCTCGTATATATTTTCTATATACATGTGGTTGTCACAGGTTAACAAACAAAAACTAAGTGGAAATAATAAGAATCAAACAAATAAAAATAAATAACAACTATAAATGCATTTCGATAAATAAAACGTGGTAAATAATCATTTCCTTTGCAGCGCTGCACTCATCGCTCGTAATCGCATAGTTGGCCTATGGAATTCGCCGAATGGATTCTGACCTTCCTCCTCATAGATAAAGCAGAGCCATGTAATGTGAGTAATGATAATTATTAGCAGCTGGCTTATATGCAAATTACAGGCTTGCAAATAAATCGCTTCAAATTCTTAGTTTTCATCATTACATTAACGTTGTGAAACTATTTCTTCACATTTTTGAAGTTTTTGCAATTATTAAGGAACACGAGTGTTATACTATGCTTGATCCCACAGGTGATACACAAACATTTATCTACGATCAGTCGATTTTTTTACTTGATATTACATGTTGATCGAAACAAGATGCATGTACCTATTATTTAATACTTTCGCGACCAGCAAGTGCGTTGCATAATAAGTTCATTATATCACTAGTACGGCAATCAACTATAATACATAATGAGTTCATTATATCACTAGTGTGGCAATGAACTAAATTCGATAATAATTTCGGTTTCATTATATCACTAGTGTGGCAATGAACTAAATTAGATAATGATTTCATTATATCACTAGTGTGACAATGAACTACATTACATGTAAATATTTCATTATATCACTATTGTGACAATGAACTACATTACTCATAATGATTTCATTACATCACTAGTGCGGTAATGAACTACATTACATAATGGAAATTAAATCCTCTAATTAAGACCGCCCTGCACGTATTTATTGCATATTTTCCTGTCTCTGGTATTACGTGCATTACTTTGCAAAATCTAAATTTAGTCCTGACTGTTATTTGCTACAATTAGGGGCATTTGCTGACACTTGCCTGCCTACCTTGGCGCGTGTGTATAAATAATCTGAATAATTGAGAGGCCGTTCCATGCGTTTTATTTTGTTGGCAGCGCTCGATGGGTGGCGACCGTAATTAAAGCCGAAATTACCCATTAACTGCGTGTTTAAAACGCACTCTATCTTGCATCCGAGATGGAGGCAACAGGAAGCGCGCAGGGCTATTAAGTTATGAGCGGAGGGACGCAGAGGTGAGGCGGAAATGGAGAGCGGCCGTGCCAACGTAAGAGCGCGTCCGCAGGAAATTTATGGTTCTGGCGCTGGTAATGATTCTACATACGATCTCGGGCAATTAAAGGCTGGAGGAGCATAAAGTCGGTTTTGGAGCTTAACATCTTGATCAAAGCATATTCTTGTGTGCGAGTGCTTGTGCAGAGGATGCGTGGATGATGATTCAATTATATGGGCTCGTAACGCGGCGAGCAGTTAGTTCTTAATGGCAGCCTTTTGAAATTTCACACCTTTCTTTAGATAGGTACTCATCTGACAGCATATAATAAGGTATATCAATTAAATTTTCATATTCGAGAAGATTAATGTTCATTGAATTTAAAATGAATTTAAAATTAAACACACAGAAGTTTAAGATTTTCTTCCAAACATAAGTAAATGAAGTTTTCAATACTTATGATAATATACAGAGTGGCTCAAAATTGACGCATGTGCTCTTGGGATTCAATTCAGGGGGCTAAAACAAATTGAAAATCAAGAGTACAAAATTTTCCATTTGCCCCTCGTTAGAGAGTTATTGATAAATTTTTCGACCACTACTCAAAACACGATTTTGATTGATTTATTTTGTCAAATCTAGTGACATAACTGTCAGATTTCACAATTATTTTAACAGATGTGGACAATACCTTGTTTTTTAATATGGTTAGTTTTTAATAAAATGTAAATATTATTTTTTTGTTTTTTTATCAATAACTCTATAACGAGAGACAAACGGAAAATTCTCCACTGTTAAGTTTCAATTTGTTATAGCCCCTGAATCAAATCTTAAATTCACTTGCCTCAATGTGGAGACACCCTATGTACGGAATCGTAAACTATAGATCTACATATAAATAAAACATAAGTGGAAAGAGGTACAGAATTTGATTTATAATTAAAATGGAAAGTTTTTTGGTTCGGAAAATATTTCTATTTGTGAGGAGAATTAATTTGTTTTGTTTTCATCAAAATATGGGAAACTTTGCTGAATTATTATATATATATTTTGCAGTAGCAGTAACGATCTTTTATTGGATCTTGGATCTTGGATCTTTTATCGAACTGTGGTCGTTTTTTATTGTTGGTTTTTCAATTGATTTTGTTACGATTTCATCAAGTTATGCGGTGATTTTGAAAAACTTTTCGTTACTAATATTCGTTTATAAAAAAAATATATTTTGTAGTAGCAGTAAACGACATTTCGTTGCTGCGGTCGTTTTTTGTCATTTATTTTTCATTAACTTTCTTCAGTTTTCAGCAAAATTTAGGGTTTTAAGGTGATTTTGAAATACTTTATTGGCTATCGACCTGAGGTGGGTTTTAGTAATTTGTATTAAATTGTAGTGAGCTATGTTTTTGCTGAGGCTAAAATCTAATTTAGACAATAAATACTGCGAACATTACATTTTGCATTTTTTGCGTAATTCAGGGAAAAAACAAGTTAATGTAGTGTTGTTTTTTTTTAAATTAAATTCAAATCACCGTTTTGTTTAGAGTAAATATGAAGATGATACGACTAATAATTATTCAGATTACTTTATATTGAATATTGACATGTCGTCGATCACATTTTGACTATATGTGATTTTTCATTGCAATGTATCAAATTTGATAAAAACTTATTCATTTTCAGAAATATAACGTTATTATAAAATTAATAAAAACATAGGGCTTGATTTAGATCACAATTACAAGAGAACGATAAATCTAACCAAATCTAGGTTAAAATTGTGTCAAATACATGCCATTTGCCAAACTGATGAGTTTTTAACTAAGCTGTATGGCCTTAGATGCAAAGCAACCGTTGATAATAATTTTTGCTCGCACGGTACAACATTCAAAAGATACTTAAAGCAAGATACTTAACACATACTTAACATACTTTAACATTCTTAAAACATACATAATGCAAGTTAAATTTTATAGTAGTAGTGACTGTATTTGTTAGGGATATTATCCTTAACTGGCTATCGACCAACGTGGGTATTACATAATTAAATATTTCTCCATTTTTTTTATTATTGTTCGAAATTTCATTTATTTAGTGAAAATTGTTCATATTTATATTATAAAATCATAAATATGAACAATTTTGAGGATTTGATACAATTTCTATAAAAATTGTTATTTTTATGATGTAAAGGTAATTTTAACCAATAAAACAAAATTATTTCTTTTCCTATGTAAAAAGTTGAATACCTAATAAAATAACGTAAAGCTTTCTTATGTTTTCTATAATTTGGAGATAAAATCTTGGATTTTTATTTATTTTTATAAATTATACGAAATTTTTATACCAGTAACGAAAGCTTCAAAATTTAAATAAGATAGGTATTTAAAAAATTTATATTTCCCTTAATTGTTAATTGTTTCAAATTCTCCAATTACAAAGTTTCAAATAAAAAAAACTAACTTTTTATGATTTTAGAGTTGTTTTATTCTAAAATGCTTTATATATAATACTACTTATTTTTCAATTTCATGAAAATTCGTAATCCAAACGCCTATAAAATGTAAAGGAGATGTTTTATTCGAAAATGCTATATGTATAATACTATTTATTTTCCAATTTCATGGAAATTCGTAATCCAAACGCCCATAAAATGTATACATTAAGTCAGGGGTCCTCAAACTATGACGCTTAGGTGAGTTTCAGGTCTCAAAATAGATTTTTTTTAAATTTATTTGGAAAATTCTAAATATCTGATAAAAAATTCTATATTTTACAGATTTTTTTAAATTATTGCTCCGAATTTCATTAATTTAATAATTTTTTTAAATAAAAATATCAAAAATTTTTAGAATTTGCTACAATTGCTACATTTGCTACATGTTATTTTTATGATATACATAATGGTAATATTAAGCGATAAAAGAAATATGATTTGTTTCCTGAGAAAAAACGTTCAACTCTTAAAACTTAAATTTTAAATCACTATGTTCATTATAATTCAGTAGTTGAAAAGCTGTAAAGACTTATTTAATGAATGAAACTAAATTGTGATACTCTTAATAAAATCTTTATATTATAATCTTTAATAAAAATTTTAAAAAATAAATGAGTTAGGTATATAAAATTTCGACATTACCCTTAATTGTTCGAAATTTTCCAATTACAAATATTCAAAAATAATAATTAAAGCAAGTTGTTGTTATGATTTTAGATATATGTTTTATTCTGAAATGCTGTATAACACTATTAAATTTTCAATTTCATGGAAATTCGTATTGCAAACACCCAAACCATCCATACATTAAACCTGAAACTACAACCCTCGGGTGAATTCCAGCACTCAAAATAGTTTTTATTTACGTGATTAATTTGACAAACTAACTTAAATGATTCTATAATACTCAAAAATATAAAAATTAACATAATGCCAATTGTTTATTTGTGTTTCAAATTTCATCAAAATTGTTAATGCAAATAACCAAAACATTTATACATTAAACCAGATGTCCTCAAACTACGACCCTCCGATGGATGGTTTAATGTATAGATTTTATGTTTCAAATTTCATCAAAATCAAAATTGTTTCGGCACGTTTGTAATTTTTGTTGTTTTTTTGTAATTTTGTTTCTAAGATGTTATGGTATTTATGGTGTGTATGTGCTGTATCTCGATGAGAGATACGCTGTCAGTACTCGTGGGCCTTGGCCCGTTGATTCAATAAAAAAAAAGAAAAATTCTTAATGCAAATACCTAAAACATTTATATATTAAACTGGGTAATCTCAAACTACGACCCTTCGATGGATGGTTTAATGTATAAATTTTATGTTTCAAATTTCAACAAAATCAAAATTGTTCCGGCACTTTTGTAATTTTTGTTGTTTTTTTGTAATTTTGTTTTTAAGATGTTAAGAGTTTGCATTAAAAATTTCCATGAAATAAAATAGCAGTATGGCATTTAAAATAAAACATAAGACTGTTTTTTTTAAATAATGGAATTTTGAAGCAATTTTTTTATATTTTTCACTTAGATTAAAAAATAATATGTTTTGAAAGCTGGATCAAAACATATTATTTTTTAATCTATGGTCTATGATCTATGAAAAATATGAAAAATTAGCTTAAAAATTCCATTATAATTTTTTTTAAAAAAACGTAGTTTTGTGTTTTATTTGACATGCCATACTGCTATTTTCTATCATGGAAATTTTAAATGCAAACTCCTAAAAATCTATACATTCCAGGGGTCCTAAATCTATAAAACTTAGGTGGGTTTCAGCTCTCAAAATAGATTTCCTTTATTTACATGAAAAATTCGATTATAGCATACATTTACCTATTGTAGTTTAATGTACCTTTGATCTTCACATCTGTAGCAAGACTAACAAACTTGAGTTTGATATTCTTACAGGAGATGTTTGCATGGCGAATGAAATGTCAAAACATTTTACACTAAGTACATGTATTTTGTAAAAAATAGAATTCTGCGTTTTAATTTAAAAACTTTCACAAGCTCCCATCACCAATAAAAAATATCTATTTTATATCTTCACTATTGTATGTTTTAATAAATGTACATTTCGGTCGGGATTTTTTTGAAATAAATATAAATTCTAATTTGACCATATGTGAAGTTGTTGAATTTGAATTGTTGAATTGAAAAATAGTTGAGACATGTTCGAGACTAGAGCATCAAAATACTGTACATCATCACATGGTGCAATTACAAACTGAGCATAAATAAATTTCGGTCACCTCGACAGAGCTACAGCCTCCGAGCATTAAATCACTTTGCTGAAACTCCATTACAGTTAATTTCACCGTCGTTAGCGAATTCATTCCGTCACATCGCCGGCCAACAATTAATTTCGCCTTTCTTCCGCCAGTAATATATGGATTCATAAATACGCCGCGCAATTGTACATCTTGTTCCGTTAAATCCACGCTGGCACGAGCTTCAAAACACGACCACGCTAAAAATATTAATTACACGCAAACCTGTGTGCATATGCACGTACTCTCTCGCATGTACGCTAAAAAAAAAACGATTTCCAACTGGGCGCTCATTGATTTCGAAACTCTGCCGAACTCGCGCAAACATGGTGTTAATTAATAATTATGTACGAGTCAAAGTTCGGGCAATTTCTCTATTGAGGCCAGAAGGTCGGGGCATCGATTAGGCGATTAGCTCGGGCATTAAAATAATTCCGAGCGATAAAGCGAGCGATGAGGCAAGCGCTTTCATCAAATTTTTCCTATAAAAAAATACGTACAAAATAATTTGGCACATATAGAAGAGAACGTTTCTCACATACACACACATACACACACACATACAATATACAGGGGGGCTCTTGGAGCGCACAAACAAAATAAATAATCATCGTTATTTACATGGCTATTAAATCGGGATAAAATCACACGCTTACAAAATCAATATACAAAATAATCACCAATTAATATTGCATCTGGCGTCATCACGTGTACATCCGTTTATTACAAAGCGGGCTTCACGCCAATAATTTTGGGCTAATGCGGAGAGCGGAGAAGTCAGTGCTCGCAGTACAAGTAAGTACGAGGCACGAGCTAGTCACGCCAATAGCCGATCGTATGCGATCTTTTCCGCGCAAATAATTGGCGCGAATCTGCTTTGAATTTATATACAGCTGACGACACTATCAAATATATCAAAATATTGATTTCATCAATTTTGTTAAGCTTATACAAAATGAGGCAGAGAACAGAAAATTTTAGTAGCAAAATAAATTATATTAAAAAATTAAACAGTTTAATTGTGGACAATTATAGCATCGTGCATAGCTCCATGACTCTACGAACCTGGTTTTATTTTGTTGTATGTAGTAAATTTCGAAAATAAAATGCTGAGACCTCTACAAGCAGTACATGTGCAACTGTGTTTTTTTTTCGAAAATTCGTGTTTTGTATCAACTTTGATAAACATTGATTTTATGCTTGCAAATTTCCTTTTTCAGAAATAAAAATCTGAGCCTCTACAAGCAGTACTTGTGTAAGGTAGACTCTTGTGTTCCAAAATTCTTGCATGTATCTACTTTGATAAATATTGAAATGTTTCTTGCTGATGATGATATTAGGGAGTGCCGTCAGCTGCAAAGTTTCCTTCTGGCGCAGTTTTAATACTTACTGGGGGGTGGGGATTTGGGGGGTTGGCGGGCAATTTTTACGACATGTGCGGGCTGGGCGATCGTATGCTGCCTTGGGGCGACGTGTGGTGCGGGGGCGGCTGGGGGATGAGGCTGAGGTGGCCCATCGGGGGCCTGCCGCCCAGCAACGACGCCAGGGGATGAGCGCCGGGGGGGAAGTAGCCCTGCAACGCCGGATGGGGATACAGCGGGTGGTGGGGATGGCGCGTGAGGGAGGCCATCTTTAATTTCTCGATTTCCGCCTCCTGGAGACGTTTCGCCTTGGCGCGTCGGTTCTGGAACCAGATCTTCACCTGCAAGCACAAAAAAGAGAATGTAAGTAACAATTGTTGCTTCAGTTGAAAAGGAATGAAAAATAGGGCAGTGACTTTGTGATCTGTTATAAACACGTGTCAGCAGATTCTTTGCCCAAATAGGGAAAATTGTAAAAATTGGGAAAATTATCAATATATTGAAGATAATGATTAATATGAATGAATACAATAAATATAAAGTGATCAATTTTAAACAGGAAGCCAACAGCAATAGAAATATGAAATCATACATTATATTTTATTTTCATTTTATACAAATGTATGTGTAATGTGATCCAACATCAATAGAAATTTGAAATAATAATTTCCTGGGCCATAAATAGTTGCCAGAGTTGCCAGAAGCAAAAAAAATTGTATCAACTTTTTAAACTTTTGTATTTAAGGTGTTTCAAATAAAAAATTTAATAGAAGTACTATTGAACCAATATTCTTGATACAAAATATTATTCCTGAAAATTTTCAACATTATTTATTTCCGCAATCAATTTTTTTCTGCTGTTAATTCCATTTATTTGATGCTTTAACAAAATGCAAATATCGAGTATTGCTGAATCTTCAGAATCAAAGACAGCACAAGAAAAACGTTTTGTGAAATATCCCAAAACATCTACTTATCAGATTGAAAATCTTTAATTCTGAAAATCATAAATATGAATAAATTTAATATTTAATAATTTAATAATATTTAAGGATTCGTTACAATTTCCATAAAAAAAATATTATTTCTATGATACATTGGTAATTTTAAGCTCTAAAAGAAAAAGTATTTATTTTCTGAGATAAGAAGTTATATACTTCAAAGTTAATAACTTAAAAGTGTTCAACAAAATGTTGAGTTTAAGCATATTTTTGGACCAGTCTATTTAAGCTGCTTTGTACGCTATTGGATCTCAAAATGTAACTCGGATATTTCCAGATTATCGAAAATAAAACAAGCTCTTACATGATTTTCATATGTTTTCACTTTATTTTGTAATCAAAAATATATGTAATTTTTATAACGAGAAGTAGCACTAATTTTAAATTAATTTCAAATATATATTTTTTTAATTCATTATCGATCCAATATTCTTGATACAAAAATAAATTCTGAAAATTTGCAGGATTATTTATTTGTGTTAATTTTATTTGTCTGATGCTACTTACAAGGAAGGAAGGAATAGCAAGGAACGAATTTCTGAATCTTGATAACCAAAAACAACCAAGACAACCTTTTATCAACAAAGAATAAAAATCGGATTGCAAATTTCGAATTCCGACAATCTAAAGGTTGAGAATTTACATTTTATATTATAAAAATGTCTTCATTCTCGAATTGTTAATACTTCCTCCGTCCCAAAGTCAGGTATACATTTCTCTAAAATTCATGGATTATCGAGTCTTTGAGGAAATAATGAGTTTTAATCAGTTTAAAATAATCTAGATACATTGTTCCTAAGTGAGTCTTAGATGCCTATGCATATACAAATTTAGTCATTGCAGGCTGCCAGTTTGAAAACGTGAAAATGTCAGAAAATCAAATGTACAACTGTTGTGACAAAACTATAGAGGAGACAGCTCAGAAGAGTTAAAAGAAGAGAATTATAACCAAAACAGTGGACCTATTTTAGGAATTTTAGAGTTCTTGCCGCAATTCAAAAACTGGCATCAAATTAAAGCGGGGTGCTATTGGACAAGCCGCAAACAAGTTTGTTGCTTCTCTTTTTTCAATTTCATTAACTATTTCCCGGATTTGAAATAGGGCCAAGGAACAGTACTATCACGGAAATTTTCGTACCTGTCTCTTCTAAGAAAATAAACTTCAAAAGTTGTATATACAATAGTTTGGAACCAATAATACAGGGAGAATTTTCTACCAGGGGAGAATTTTTAATCCCATGAATAAGAAAGAGTCGAGCATTTACAAACTTTATTAGATCTTTTCAACAAATTCCTAATTTTCTAGAGAGTAAAATTTTATAACAGCAATAAAATCTAGATCTCGACAAACCAAACTGTAAGTCCCGATATAAGTAGCCATAGATATTCAACAATTTTGCAATATTTTCCTGATCATATAGATTAAACAACTATGCAATATTTTCTTATATAAGTACCTACACAAGTCTGAAATATAATCAACGAGTTAAATAAATAAAGGTTTTCATCAGGAGTTGCGTTAGAGTAAAAGGAAGATAATCTTCTCGTATATGAAAAACTTCAGGCAAAATGCAAAAAGTCGTTACTCGTTACTAAAAATATATTAAATCTAGAGAAAAATTATCTTTATTGCCTCAATTCTCAATACTTTTATAAATAACTGGAATTCTTGAATCGTGTTAACCAAAAAATACGAAAATCGACAACCTTTTAAGCAACATAAAAAAAAGAAAAACAAACTTGCCCATATGATGAGATATGAAATCATGAATTTCGAAAATTAAAGTGATCAAAGGTGGAAAGACTAAATTAGGGGTTGATAGCCCAATAGAGATTGTTTCTCTCTCTAAAATGGTTGAGAATTAATAAAATTTTGCTAGAAGCGAGAACTTCTGAATCTTGAGAATCTTTAGAATAAAAAAAGACGAGCCTTGACAACCTTTCAGGCAATAACTCAAAAACCTTTTCATTTTATTGATTAACAACATGCCAGATACATAAAATCGTGAATTTGGAATTAAAATGATTGAGAATTCACAAAAGTTTGCAAGAAGCAAGAACTTCTGAATCTTGAGAATCTAGAGAATCAAAAAAATATGACAATTGACAACCTTTCAAGCAATAACTCAAAAATCTTTTGGTGCAAATGGTAGTGAAAAAAGATGGATACGCCAGGAAATCTCGGAAGGGAGGCGATTTGGTGAAAAATATACCAGACAAAAGTTACAGGGCTTGAAAAAATCTATTTAGTTGTGATATTTTCGTAACCTTGAATGACGTCTAAATTTCTAGGAGAAGGTCAACTTTAGAAATTTCCAATTGGAAATCTTAGGTTTTGACTGCATTTATATAGACGAGGTCAAGACTTTCAAAATAAAAAATAAAAAACAAATTTTCACTAAAAAAATATTTTTTTAATACTTTATTTTGAAATTTTGATTTTATTTTGAAGATCTTGACCATGTCCATACGAATACGGTCAAAAACGTAAGGGTATCTATTTGAAATTTTAAAGTTGAGAAGCGAAGTGCTATTTGCTCCTTGATGGATGCCTGACGCGAAACAGAGAAAATATCCTAGGGAGGAAATTATGCTGTGTGCTCTCTTGAAATACAAATAGCTATTTTATACACCACTGAATAGATTTTTTAAGCCCTACGACGTATGTCTGAAACATTTTTCACAAAGCAGTCTTCCTTTCGAGATTTCCTGGTTTATCTTTTTTTTACAACACCCTGTATATTGAATGACTCTCTTTTTACCACATTTTATTCTTTAAAATTCACAACCCTACTTTCGACTTATGACAGTATTTATAAATTAAATTTACTAAGCAACTGTTATTTAATTAATGATTGTTACTTATTCTAGACTTTCTTTATCATGTCCAGAATGTTGTGAAAGTGTTCATCAGTTGCCCTATATAACTTAGAATGAAGTTTTGGATCTTGTTTTTAAACAAAATCTTTAGATCATCTCTAAATCATGGGTCTCTGCATTTCTGGATTTTTATGAAGATTTCTGGAGATAGCTAGGCGAATGTGTTCAGAATGAATTGCGAAAGTTAAATTAAAAAAAATTGTAAATCTTTCAAAAGCACAGTTGTCCTGGGCTTTCCTCATTTAACCAAATATCTATGTTTTATCGTTCCAGAGACCCCAATACCAAAAATGACAAAAAACTCACCCTGTTTGAAACTATTCTAGTATATCTGGTAAAAATCGAAAAAAAAGCATCTTGAGAATACCTTTAAAAAATGTCAATGGTACTGGCTGCAGGAAAGTATAAATTTTCATAGTTACAAATAAATATTTTAATATGGAATTCAGACCTGCATTTTGAGTTTTAAAACTATCCTAGTACATTCTGAAAAAAAAGAAAAAAAAAACTACCTTGATTTTTGAAAAATGTCATAATGATGGTAGGTACTGGCTGCAGGAAAGTATCAATCTTCAGTGGGGCAAATAAAGATTTTAATATGAAATTCTGACCTGTATATTGAGTTTTGAAACTATTGACTGTTGTCGAGCGTAGTATGTTCGGTAAACTCGAAAAAATCTTTTGAATACCTTTGAAAAATGTCATAACGATGTAGGCCGCAGGAAAGTATTAATTTTCAGTGTGGCAAATCAAGATTTTAATATGAAATTCTGACTTGTATATATAGGTATAAGTATGTAGGTATATAGGTATAGGTATATAGCTATATAGTATAGTAGATAGTATATTCAGAAAAAAATTGAAAAAGAATCTTTTGAATACCTATGAAAAAGATCAAATGATACTGGATGCAGGAAAGTATCAATTTTCATAGTGGCAAATAAAAATTTTAATACGAAATTCTGACCTGCGTTTCAGTCAGCCGCAACGAGCTGGAAAACTCGGCTCTTTCGGCGATGCTGAGATACTGCTTATCTCTGAATTTCTTCTCGAGGGCCAGAAGCTGCTGGGTAGTAAAGGGCGTCCTCGGTTTCCTGTTCGGCTTGTGCTTCCTGAGATTACACTTGAGCTTCGGCCCGTCCCCATTGTTATCTGCAACAGGGAAACATTTGGGGTTAGAAAAATTACGCTCGTAGAAACCATCCCCGAAGAGGCGGTTTGGGGGGAGAGGGCGTGAAACTAATTACGCACATACATGCGTGTCCACGCATTCGCGTCAGCCATCTTGCACGGGAAGCGTTATTAAGTCTTTAGAGGTTTTAATTGCACCGTTCATAACGTGCAATTAGTATCAACGGGGCAGGCTGTAATTAACATTTTAGAGAGAGTATCGGCAGCTATCCGGCCGTGTTTCGCCGGAGAAACAATGCAGAATGCAGGTATTCGCCGAGCGCCTTTATTAGAGGACGGGTCCGTAGTGACATAATTATAGCGTTAATTTGCGCTCGTAAAAAGTTTTAAAACTCGGAATCGGGAGCGTCCTTGTGAATTTACGAGCGGCATAAAGTGGACGAGCGTTTATGGAGCCTGACCATGATTCCTGGCTCGCGATAAAGATGCCAGAGGACAGCATTTCCACCAGAGGCGGATTGTGAGACTAAACTCGCCACGTACTTTATACATAAAGAAATTTTCATTTTTTGGACACAGAAAATTAAAAAAAATGTGTATACCTACCAAATTAAAGATATTTTGACTTGTATTTACATCAAAATTCAAAATAACCGCAGAAAATGATTGAAATAATGATGATATGAATAATATAAATAATTAATGACATGTATTTTAGAATTCCAAAATTTTTATATATGCATACATACTAGAAACAATTTATGTACTTAAAAATCAAATTTTCTAGTGTAAGTTGGTACATACACATGCCATTAACCATACACTAATATACCTGGATTTGGTTTTATGAATTTAAAAGACCCCATAAAGTTTTCTTACTTAAAATTCTTCATAAATGAATAACGTAATAGAATTTTTGTTGTTATAATTATTTTCGGAATTGCAGGTTCTCTTTAAGTTGTATCATGATTGTACTTCGTCTACAATTTTTATATTGCCCCGTTACTCTTCGAGATCTCGCTGACAAGTATGCCCATTACGACCTAATTTTAAACATATTCCTTTTAATATTCATAGGATAATAAAGGCCTCGCGCATTCTGCCTCATTACCGCGATTTCCATTGCAGCACTATTAAAACATTACGATTTTTTCCTTGGGTCGCACTTAAGCCGTAATGGGTGTGCGAGGCGCAGGCAATTGCAGATGAAGTCGTTACGTTTACGGCGAATGCGTACCCCGAGGAGGCACAAAAAAAAAGGGGGCCGCCGCATAAAAATTAATTGCTTATTTATTTTGCCTCGTCGAAGGCGGGGGCGGCGTCGTTAATGAAATCGGCGGGGTTATATGGGGGCCCGCGGGGGGCGCTTTAATAACGCGCGCCCCGCCGAAATTAAGAGTTAAGACGCGCGCGCGATAATTAACGCCGGGTTATTAATAGGCGCTTATTAATAACGGCGATACGGATCGCCCCCCGGTTCAGAAGACAAGGCGCCGTTTTACTAGAGCCCGGGAGCGTCACGTCCGGCCGCCTCATTTCCATGCATGTAATTTGTAATTTATGAAATTATCAATTGCGATAGCAATGTGTAAACACGCATAATTAAACAGCCGAGAGACACAGAAGAGTTTTCGATTGCTATCGCTATTTTCTACGAATAATGCAAATTCTGAAAGACCGACTGAATTGTGAGCGGCCCTCCAAAGTACAAGATTAGACAATATTATAATTAATATACGAATAAAATAAAATATTAATAAACGTACCTTCTATTAAAAAAAATGCATAAACTTAAAAAGCAAAGGCAAAATTGCCTAATGTTGATTACAATAAGAGCAGATATAGAAGAAGGCATATCAATGATGATGAAGATGATGCTTTAGAGAACCTTGAGCCAATAGACAAGTTTAGAATCAAAACATTTATACCTGTGATAGATACATTAGAGTAAAGTCTGCACAGAGGGCCTCAGTATACAATGATGCTCTAAAAAAGTTTTCATTCCTAACAAAATTAGAACCAACAGAAGAAAAGAATCGTGAAGGAGTTAGTGCTTTATGGCAAACATATCCTGAAGATGTGGACATGAATCTTGTAGGAGACGTCAAGCATTTTCATCTATGTTAGACATAGTTAAGCCTATGGTTCAGCGGGACATGATAATCTGACACATCAGGATCTGTATAGGGTAATATTTCATGTACTTGTCCAATCAGCATTCCCTAATGTAGAACCAACTTTGAGATTGTTTCTTAGTATGATGGTTGTAAATTGTTCTACAGAATGATCGTTTTCTCAGCTGAAGAGGATAAAGCATGAATTTAGAACAACAATGATTCAAGATAAATTATGTTCCCTCAGTCTCATGTGCATAGAAAGTCACAAACTAAGCAGTTTATCATTTGATGATGTCATCATTGACTTTGCTTTGGCAAAGGAAAGAAACATAATATTTTAGTTTAATATAATTCCTTTATCCTTATGACATGTCTCAAGAGATTAGATAATAACCCTTTGTAACTTAAAGAAAAATAACAAATTATCCTTTTTCACAACGACATTTATTTCGCTACATGTACATTTTAACCACTACGTGGTCATCTTCAGAAGACATTTATAGTGTATAACTCTTTGTAAATTATGCCTTTTTAAAGAACTTTTGTTTCTTTTTATCAGAGTTCGCATTTTTAATTTTGTTATGAATAAAAAAGATTTGAAATTAAAGATTTATTATTTCACTATCTATATACTTCTTAATTGTATTTCAGTTTAACCTTCTAGGTATCCGAAAATCATATTTGGCACTAACATATAATATCTGGACTTATAAAGGGGCCCCATATCTCAAATGGCTTAGGGCCTTATCAAGTCTAAATCCGGTTCTGGTAATGGGCATAATACGAATACGAATTAAAATTCGAATTATGACTCATTCTAATAAGTATAGTATAGTAGTCATTCATAATTCGATATGCACGACTGATAATCCAAATTATTCTTCCGAATTATAATCCGCATGATTTTCACGAATGATAATCCGAATGATGATACGACTGATTTTTACGAATGATAATCCCAATGATTTTCATGAAAAATAATCGAGTAATTCGATTATTACAGAGTTTTCCGATTGCATTTCACTATGTATCAGTTGTGCTTCACTTTATCTCAAATGCTTTTCCCTCTAGTCGAGATGCATTAAATATTAGATCAGGCAAAAAATTGTCAAAATATTAGTCAAAATTTAAAAAAATTGCTTCAACTTGAATTTGGAAGTGACATGTTTCTCGGTAGATACCAATTTACCAATAATATCTAAGGTTTACTTAGATGGAAAAGAAAACTGATTTAATTGAAATTTAAGAAAATACCATCAAATTTGAAAGTTTTCTATAAAACAATTACTTGCCAGTTATATATACAAAAAAAAAAAAACATCTGAGCTCATATCAAAAAAACGTCTTGCATACCCGAAACTAACAAATAGGTAACTATTAAAAACTTAGAAATTATATGATATAAAATAGTTTGGAAGTTATCACAATAAAATTATAGTTATATTTGGATTTGTTTTCCCCCTTGGAAAACCTATACAAATAAAACAATCAGACCCAGTTAGGCCCAGTTATACGATCGTGGCTCATCCTTGATCGTGGTTCAGTTTCTAAGGATACCATTGAATTAACAATTGTATCCTAGATAACTGAACCATGGTCAAGGATGATCCTCGATCCTACAACTGGGCCTAGTACGATCGTGGATCATCCTTGATCGTGGTTCAGTTTCTAAAGATACCATTAAATTAACAATTGTATCCTAGGTAACTGAACTGTGTCAAGGATGATCAACCATCGTACAACTGGGCCTTGTACGATCGTGGATCATCCTTGATCGTCATTCAGTTTCTAAAGATACCATTGAATTAACAATTGTATCCTAGGTAACTGAACCGTGGCCAAGGATGATCAACGATCGTACAACTGGGCCTTATACGATCGTAGATCATCCTTGATCGTGGTTCAGTTTCTAAGGTTACCATTGAATTAACAATTGTATCCTAGGTAACTGAACCATGGTCAAGGATGATCCTTGATCGTACAACCGAACCATGGTAATGGATGATCCTCGATCGTACAACTGGGCCTTGTACGATCGTGGATCATCCTTGATCGTGGTTCATTTTCTAAAGATACCATTGAATTAACAATTGTAACGTAGGTAACTAAACCATGGTCAAGGATGATCAATGATCGTACAACTGGGCCTTATACGATCGTGGATCATCCATGATCGTGGTTCAGTTTCTAAGGATACCATTGAATTAACAATTGTATCCTAGGTAACTGAACCGTGGCCAAGGATGATCAACGATCGTACAACTGGGTTCAATTTCGAAGGATACCATTGAATTAACAATTGTATCCTAGGTAACTGAACCATGATCAAGGATGATCCTCGATCGTACAACTGAGCCTTGTATGATCGTGGATCATCCTTGACCGTGGTTCAGTTTCTAAAGATACCATTGAATTAACAATTGTATCCTAGGTAACTGAACTGTGGTCAAGGATGATCAACGATCGTACAACTGGATCTAAGTATTACGCCTGACTGAAACTTGAAATCAATAAAATGATATTGAAAATATAAAAATCCTTTCTGAGTTAATGAATTTAAAAAGTATGGAAATTATGCACTCTTAGAATGTAGCAATTGAAATTTTCACAACTGTGAACTATACATTGTCCGAGGAAATAATTCCCAAATGCACACTCAAAATATGCGATTTATAGTTTGTGAAAATATAAATTGCTCCATTCTGAGAGTGCATAATTTCAATACTTTTTTAAATAAAATGGTAATTCAAAATAAATAATAATTAATAATAATAATAAATAATAATAAATCATTTCAAATTCTACACCCGAAAGGGTAGAAGAATTATGACTATAATAATAATAATAATAATTTATTTCAAATTTGTAGCAATATGTAATAATACTCACTAATGCATTCTTAATACATTAGTTACTAATACACAGTAAAAAATCTATAAATGCAACTCCTGTGAATGCAACATTCTCTATTAGCAACTCTGTAAGAGCAATAATTTTGTATTCAATTTTACTATACTGCAACTTATAACACTTGAAAGATCTAACCTTAACTGGTTGTAATTGTGTTGCTTCTTGTTTGTGTTTTATCATATGTTAAATTAACCTAATAAAATATATAGTACGTTTGGCCTTACTTTCTATATGTATTTGCATCGGTAAAATCTACTTTGCGATAAAATTTTATAATCAATAATAGCAATACTCGTTAAAAGTAACTTTTTTTGACAAATAGAATCAACCCTGTTTCATTTATCGAATTTTTACTGTATTCTTAAATAACATTAATTAAGAATACTAATAATAATTAATACATGCATTCTCAATATATATTGTAGGAAATTTGAAAAATCCGAAAAAAATCCCATTGGACTGCCAATAAAGATGTCTTAAAAGTTTTTTTAAATTATCAGTATTCTTAAATATTGTAGGAAATTTGAATATTCCAGAAAAATGTCCTACTGTTCTACTAATTACAATGACATTAGAAAACAAACAAAAAATTCTATTACTAAATATTGTAGGAAATTTGCAAATTTCAGAAAATAATCTTAATTCTGCCAATAAACATGACGCTAGAAAACAAATAAATATTAGCATTCTTAAATATAGTAGGAAACTTGAAAATTTCAGAAAAAAATCCTTCAGTTCTACCATAAAAAATGACAAATTTATAAATCAGAACATAATTGTTCAGAAAACAGAACACATTCTGAATTCCTACTATTCTACAAATTAAAATTACGTTAGAAAACATAAACAAAAAATAGTATTTCCAAACATTAAAGAAAATTTGCAAATTTCAGAATAAAATCTCAGTTCTGTCTACAATAAAAACGCTAACAAACAAAAAAATATATTAGTATTCTTAAATATTGTAGGAATTTTCCAAATTTCAGAAAAATTTCCTTCAGTTCTTCCATAAAAAATGACAAATTTAGAAAACAGAACATAATTTTAATAAATGCTAAAATTATAATAAAGAAAATGTATAATAATTTCAAAAATGCGAGATATATAGATACATATTTACAGGGCAAATCTAAAAAACATCTTTTGTTTACAAGAAAACTACAAGTCAAAAAACATATCATTATGTCATTTATCAAAGCACTGTGAAGTTTATATCACGGTTGTGATACTATTATAGCTTTAGTCAATTTTCCCTTTTTTTTCTCATAATACTTCAAGATTTAGTTATGTTTGAAATGGTATATTACATATCAAGGTTGCGAAGTGTACTAGTATAGCCGCGGCCCGTTGAATCGCGAGGCGCTATGCGCCGAGCAATTCATGACCTAAGGTATTCACTAAAGTATTTTTAATACCCCAATGGAGTTTATAATTTTTTGTTTATTTTTAGTTAACAATTGTGAATTCTCAGTGTTAAAAAAAGCCAAAGAATTTTACATGACTGATAAATTGACATACTGCAATAATATTCAATGTGACTTTATTTTGGTAATTTTTGGTTTCATTCAGATTACATGTCATAGACAAATGTATCTTTTCAAATCTCTTTAGTAATTGGATTTTCAAACAAGAGATGGCACTCACACTCTTCTCTCATGCAGATATTACAGTATTCTACTTCTCTTATAGTGTCGTATCAATTAATACAAACTTTAAACTGACACGACACAAAAAGTCCAATGAAATCTTCAAAAATGTAATTTAGTTTACAAAAACCCCTGATGATGGCTGAATGTTAATCCGAAATCGGTAGGGAAAAATAAATAAATAAATACTAGCATACGTACTTTCTGGTATCTTCTAGTATTTATTTATTTATTTTTCCCTACCAGTTTCGGATTAACATTCAGCCATCATCGGCGGTTTTTGTAAATTGTATTACATTATTAAAGATTATATTGGACTTTTTGTGTCGTATCAGTTAATAAAAACTTTAAACTGACACGACACAAAAAGTCCAATGAAATCTTCAAAAATGTAATTTAGTTTACAAAAAGCCCTGATGATGGCTGAATGTTAATCCGAAACTGGTAGGGAAAAATAAATAAATAAATACTAGAAGATGCCAGAAAGTACTTAATATAACAAGTAACAAATAATGATTAACATTAATATCATTATTATTATTATTATTCGTAATTAATTGTCTAAATTTTCTTATTATTTTACATCTTTCTATAATTCGGTTCTTTTTTTTTGTTGCTTGTGTTATACATTTTCTTCTCCCACTCAGTATTATATTTCATTGATTTGCTTTATTTCCTAATTTCTTCTAATTTCCCTCATTCCCTCCATTATTTTTTTTTCTCCTCTCATTATTTTTAAGTTGTTCTCTACTTTTTCTACTTATGTTCTAGTTTTGTTTGATGTCCATCAGTAAAATTTCGTCATATTTTTAATTCTCTTCTTCCCTTCTCAATATTTGTAGACAGTTTTGTTGATTCTCTGTGTATTTTCTAATTTTCTTCTACTGTAATTAATTATCTCAATCTTTCTCATCTCTGCGTTCAATTTTCGTATCGATTTTTTGTTGCTTCTCCTGCTAATAAATATTATTATTATATTATTTATAATTAATTTCAAGTTTTTTGTCATTCCCTGCAATAGATTTTCCTCCTTTTGTTAATTTTCCTCTCACCCCTTTTCATTGTTTAAATTAGTTTTCTTCATTCGCTATTACCTAATTATCTAATTTTCTCCTGCATTCTTTCTAATAAACTATCTTTTCGTCCTGTATTTCTGTACTTTTCTAATCTTCCTGCACTTTCTCCCGTTCTCTTCATGAATTATTCTTCCCGTTCTTCCACGTGGCAGTTTGGCGGTCCTCGATCGGCACGCATCGACCGACGCCATTAAAGAAGGAGACGATGATCGCGCGATTACGAGAAATGTGTGTCGCCTACAGAGAGAACCCGTTTGTAATCGTTTAATTTATCGGAGTTTCTCTTTTGTTGTCGCGGATAACTGCAATGGGATAATGGACGCTCAATTACGTGTTAATGGAAGTGAGTGATAAATTGTCGCCGCTAATAAAGCGTATCTGCGATTATTTAGCAACGGCGAAGCATTTAACAACTTTTTTTTCATGTAGGTGGATCATTATACTCATACTCATACTTACACACTACACAGGTACTCGCACTCGTACTCTTTTAACGCCCATTAACCCGTACAATTACATGGATTGGGTACGTCACAGTTAAATATAAATACAATGCCAGTAAGACGAACATAAAAAGTGAACATTTTAGATATGTTTATGTACTGTTAGCTGTTCCTTCTATCCCTATAGCGTATGTTTTATATACGTAGGTACACTATTTTTGCAAAAAATCTGAAATTCATTAATGGATAAGGCCCGGTTTTTTAATCTCTGATTAACTTTGATTGTTGTTCACTTAACAACGATTCCACTGTGTTAACAATAATTGAATTGTATTGTTGGTATACATTTAGATCCATTCTGAGGTATGTTATTAATTTGTTGATGGGATTTGGTCCATGTATACAATATAATTGCGTTTGTAACGCACCTTTTTTTGCACCATTTTTGAACTGGTTTAAACTTGAGTCATACTTTGTTTTAATTAATTTCTATGTTATCGTGCATATTCTGGTGTCCAATTGAGTGCCCAATAATTAGTTTTAAACGTGATTTCTGTTTAGTTCGTTTCAGCCGGTTATCCTGGTGATGCTGTTTTAAATATTAAGCAGCTACAGCGTTCACGGGCGCAATCATTGAGTTTTCACTCCATTAACTCCGGGCACAATTGGCAGCGGGTTCGTTCGAGTTTCCTGTCTTTAATTGTGAAAGAAAAGCGGCGACAGGAGTCCACTGTGACGCAATTTCCGACGGCCCCCCTTAATTTCTGGCTCGGCTTGCTTCCCGCAATTTCCAATTTCGTGCGGCCGCGGACAGGAAAAGTGGGAGCACGCGGGGGAGGCAGCGCTCTCGGCCTATTGATTTATCTAAAATAGCAAACGTTAGTGGCGTATTAAATGCACGGGGAACGACCGGTCGCGCTCTAATTCCCGCAAATTAGTTTCGCATAAACTTATTTATTTGTATGTCGGGCGATAAAGTCGCCAAACGGCCTATTAATTAGCCCATAACATTGAGTGTGCATTAATTGAAACGTCAATAACCAACCTCGGGGTTCGAGCGCGCACCTCGCCACACTGACCCGGTAATAACCGGGGCTCTAATTGGCGAAAAAGCGCGAGCCAATTAGCTCAAATCCGCCTAATTAAACGTTAATTGCGCGCGTAAAACGTAGGAAGTCGCGCTGTCCCCACCAGTGCCAATTGTTAATCGTCAATTAAGCCTAATCGATTTCCAGAAACCGAGCGCTCGGGATTAATCTTCTGCGCGATAGCACTTAATGGCGAGTCCGGCGATGTCCGTCCTGCAAATGATCGTATTTAACACGCAATACGGCGACCGCCAGTATGTACGCTGCGCCGTAAATCAAAGGGCGAATCGGAATTGTAAATAGAAGATCGCCGCAGCAGATCCGAGCCGCTGCTGCTGCTGCAGCGAGCCCGAGCAGACAGTGGGAGTGGATGGCAATGCCAAATTGGAATTTCCTAATTAGCAATCTTGCGATACAATCAATTATTTAAACAGAAGCGATTTATACTTTTCTCGCCCAAGAACCAATTATACCAACCAGTACCTTCCATGTTGTACCTTAGATTTAACAACATTAGGATTGCAAACCAAAGGAAATCAATAATAATCAAAAGCCATATAAATATAGCATTAATGACTATGTAGGGGGATGGGTTGGTTGTCTTATGTATTAACAAAGAGCTATAATGATGGTTACGCGCCGGCTATTTCGATGATTTCGCCGGTGGCAGTTATCATACCAGCATTCAGCATGACCAGGTAGAACTATTCCAATATTAAGATCTGAGTAATGATAATACATAAGAAATTGACAGCTTCTCTTTGATGTTGACTCAGACCTATGATGATGGTGAGCGCGGCGATTACCTATTTATATGATTCAGGCCCTCTTGTACGATCGTGGATTATCCTTGACCATGGTTCAGTTACCTAGGATTCAATTGTTAATACAATGGTATCCTTAGAAACTTAACCATGAACATTGTGTAATCAACGATCGTACAATTTGGCCTTAGCCGATGGCGATGATCACTCTACATGTTTCCAGATATTGAGATCTGTCTGAGGGTCGATAAGTATATGAAAAATTGATAAGCTCTTGTGGATATTGTCCAGAACATTCCCATGTATGGTGGGTTATCGATGTTAATTGCCTGGCAGTTCAATGGTGTCTTCCAGATTAAAATTATAAATGTTGTCTACAATTTTTATACCATCTCTGCAGATAACTGGCAGCTGGTTTCGACCTAGTGGGTCTCATCAGTGCAGTGCGTCTGAAGATGGTAACCAAAATGTACATTGCATTAACAATTTTCATCATAATCTAATGAAGTATGAGAGAAGCGACTGATACAAGATGATGAAATCTGATGGTATATGATATTCAGGTATAACTAGATGGATAATCAATTCGTAAATGTTCACCGATGGTACGAATAGATCATGATAATACAGTGAGTAGGGCAGCTACTTGTCCTTGAACAATGTGGTCATGTTTGAATCCTAGAAGGTAGACTGTGAATCATCGCTAGGACAGAGAGATGGAATGTATATGCATCCATTTCAAGAATTATTCGGGGGATCGAGATACACTAGAAATTAATCGCTGATTGCAGAAGGGCTACAAATCATGTTTTCCAGCATTGTGTGACAGTCACTTTTGAAGGTCTCCAAGTATTAACGCATTGAAGCAAATAGTTTAAAATATAGATGATTTTTTTTAAATTTAAATTCATGTTTTATATATGAATTAAGTTTCTAAAATTATAAAATAGGTTTTTTGCATTTTTCTCAAAACTTCAATTCACACAATAGTTCATTTTCTGCAATCAGCGATTAAAATTAATTCATGGAAGTTATTTTCCACAATCTGTTTTTTTTTCTTCATTTTTTCGTTATTTGGTTTCCATTTTTCATTTCGGTTGCTTTTGTATACAGGGTAGGCCATTTAAATCAATCCACGGAAATTACTCCGAAGGTATGTTCGAAAGCAAAAATTGACACCAACAAAAGTTGTATAGCTATAAGGGGACACCTGGTGATGACCTCGAATTTGAAGTTGAAGTTGAATTATGTGAATTAAGTTTCTTAAATTATTATACACAATTTACAAAAAAAAAGTTTTTGCATTTTTGTCAAAACTTCAATCCACACTTTTAATTAAATTAAAATCATTTATGATCATTGATTAAAATCAATTCATGGAAGTGATCTTACACTATCTAGTTTTTTTTTGTCTTATTTTTTTCATTATTTGATTTTCATTTTTCATTACGGTTGCTATTGTATACAGGGCAGGCCATTTTAATCAATCCTCGGAAAGTACTCCGAAGATATGTTCGATATCAAAAATTGACACCGACAAAAGTGGTATGGCTATAAGTGGACAAGGTGATTGCCTTAAATTTGAGGTTGAAGATGACTTTCAAGGTCGTATCAAGGCCAACTTGAAATTTTTAAACGGTAATCCTGCTTGCTCAAATTCAAGGTCATCATCAGATGTCCCCCATATAACCACACCTTTTGTTCGGGTCAATTTTCGCTATCGAACATACCTTCGGAGTCATTTGCGTGGATTGTAGAAAATTGCCTACCCTGTATGTATTGTTTTTCCTTTTTTTAACTTAGGTCAAAAGAGTGACTCTTACATGACACGCACATCAATTAAATAAAGATTGGTTACACATCTGGTAGCACAAATTTGCTATTTCACTGTTTCAGGTATTTATTTTAACTAGGGTTGTGTATTTATCCAAATCTCTTTGAAAATATGCATGGGGCATTCTTGATATTGTGTATTATTTTTTTGTAATTTATTCTGATTTACGTTTTCTTGGGGGTGTTTTTTTGGTGAAGATTCGGCGTCTCTGTGTTCAAGTAACATCCGTATTTATGTACTTGAACATTTTAGAATATACACAAAGTTAATGTTTTTAGATGAAATCATAACCATTTTTACCAAATTTTTCGAATTTCATAACATTTTCTAAATTTCACAAGAAAATATTCTTAAATTTTGCAAAAAAAATATTTATTTCAACTAGAGGTGTGTATTTATCCAAATGAATGTGAAAAAAATTACGGATTACACTCCAAATTACTTCATTATGTATACATTTTTTCGCAATTTATTTTGATTTACGTATTCTTGCGCGCATTTTTTTTTCAAAAGATCACCATCTCGTGTATAAGTTAAATCCGTACCTTTGTCCCTAAATATTTTGGAATTCATACCAGGTTATTGTTTATAGATGAAATTCTAACCAAATTTTAATAATTTTTTTTGAATTTCATCCTTTGCTTCTAAATTTTCAAAGAAAATATTTTTAAATTTTGCAAAATATATTTATTTTAACTGGGGGTGTGTATTTATCCAAATGATTTTGAAAATATCTATGGAGCATACGCTTCAAATTACTCCATTATGTATTCATGTTTTCGTAATTTATTTTGATTTACATTTTATTATGTATTATTATATTATGGGCGTATTATTTTTGTTTTCGTCGTGTACAAATTAAATCTGTACCTTTGAATATATTCGAATTTGTTAATTTATTATCTTAGTTAATGCTTATAGATGCAATTATAACCAATTTTTTTCCATATTTTTAAAATTTTATGATTTTTTCGCAATTTTCGAAGAAAATATTTTTAAATTTGGAAGCAAGTCTCTATGATACGTAAAAAAAAAGTTGTGAGCAAAACAACTTGGTAAAAATGTCGACTTTTTCAAGTCAATGAACCTGAACCTGAACAGTAAATGTGTCCTTTGCATATGGCACTTATGTTTTCTTGATGTTTTTTCGTCGCTATATCGAATAAGACCAAGTGAACGTCTCCACGATTTGTAAAAAAAAAATTGAATAAAATAATGTTTGTCACTTCATAACAAATAACAATATTTAATTTTTTGAGTCGATGAAAATTATCATCTGCATAAGTTAAGATCTGAACAATAAATGCATTCTGTGCATATGAATTAAGTTAATTTGTTGTTAATGCACATCTTCATTGAATGTAACTTACTGAAGAGTTACTCACTTAGGAATTTTGGCGGAGGCACCTTTCAGCATTTTTAGTGATTTTGGTTGTTTTTGGATGTTTTTTGATAGTTTTTCTCTTCGAGGCATGTGTAAATCTCAACCAATTGGAGCCAAAATTTAGGATGCTTATCAACAAAATTTGACAACAAAATTATAACGCACACCCTACTACACATATACAATTAAATTGTTTTAGGCGATACCTACTTACAAATTGAGAATTAAAATTTAAATTACAATTTTAAAAAATCTTACAAATAGTTTATTATTTATAATTTATTTAATTTATTATTTTATAATGACACAATTTGGAAGATTGCAAAAATAGAATTTTGGTTTGATAAATAATTAAAAAAAACTTTTTAACTTTTAATACCCAATTTTTTGTAACTCAACGCTACTGAAGTTTCGGCATGGAACATACCATTCTCAAGTAATGCAGTAAGTCCAACTTTATTTGCTTTTAACTTTGTGCCTTGTATTTCCTTGTGGATGTAGTCTAGTTGTGGTTTGTGATATGCTTGCGGTGTCTTCGATATTATTTTATGCATTGTATTGTAGTATTACAATACTTATACATATACTTATACTACACTTATACAATACTTATAAATCTTTTTTAATCTGTAAGTAATTTATTGATTTGATTTGTGTAAGTCGTGTGACGACAGGCATAAAAATATATTATATTCTGTTCTACTCTTTTTCTGCTGTATTAATCTTAATTAATTAATCTTAACAATTCTCAAATTTTACTATTTTTTTAAATGTACTCGATTCGATAAATTAATTCAAAAATCATAATATGCCCCATCTAGTTTTTCCGGAACTTTAATCTTAAACTAGAAAGATAATGCTAACTCTGTAAGCTAACTTTGTAAAGAGTCAATCTACTAATAAAGTGAACACTGAATACTGAATACTAATACTCGTATACATAATACAGCTTGAAATTTTTGTAAAACTTGATGCTTGTGTAATTCTTTTAACAAAACCTAGCTATGCATTGTAAATCTGGTGAAGAAAAAAAATTAATTTAATCAGGAAAAGCACTTAATTCCGTGCAGCATTTTACAAGACAGGAACGGTCGATTTTCGTCGAAAATTTGCATCGGAAAATTAATCGCCCGGCGTTTTCCCCGGGATTAGCAATTTTAATTCTTATCGAGGCCATAAATACGTGCGCCCCCGAGTGTTCGTGCACTCCGTCGCCGCCCTTTATCGATTCGGCTCCGTTTTCTGGCGGCGAGAAAGAGAAACGGAGACGAGGAGAAGGCAATCGGTGGTTGCGCAACCGAGAAAAACGCCCGAAAAAGCGGCCGTCCGAAATAAGGTAGCCGTACAGGTGCTTGTAAAATGAGATAAGTAATTATTTATTTGCACTAATTGGGGTCCACAGCGGCCGGTGGAATGCCTCAAAACCGGGAGCCGGTCCCGGCTTTAATTGAACTAATCTTCTAGTCTGCATACAGAATTCATTAATTAACACATTGTCATTTGAATAAAATTCACATTAAGTGATTTTGAAAGTGCCTCGCGTTTCTGTTTTTATTATTATTATTATTATCATTGCCGTCGTTGAGAAATACACGCACACACATACACACTTATGAGGACTTGAATATCTGCCGCGTCTCAATTAAGCGAAAATCGACGAAAATAAATTAACGGATTTTATTTTTTTTCACGTCGCTTAATTGCTGCTAGTTAACAAATTTCGTTCCGAATGAGAACGTTACGTAAGCACCCGAATTTTTATGATTTTTTAATAACAGCGCATTGGCGCGAAATAAATTGTACGTGTAATAACTGCTCATTTGGATGTAAAATGGCGTATACAAATTTGTATTAATTACCCCCGTGTTGGTTCTGCAGGTATTTAATTATTCACGCTGTATAAATTATAGTCATGCAACGGCAAGAGACCCCAATGTAAGAAACAAATCAGTTTGTGGTATGCGAATTGTTGATATGCTAAATGTAGACACTAACCCTCCGTTAAAGTTATTAAGAGACTGTAAAAAGTTCCACGAAGACACCAGAGAAATATCTGCAGAAGTGTTCCAACCAATATAAATTTGTATCATGCAACAGTGGGAGGCTCAGATTTAAAAAAAAAAACAAAAAAATAGTTCGTGGAGTGCAACTTGTTGACCCGATAATCGTGAAAACTAACCGTCGATAAAGTTATGAAGAAACTGCAAGACTGGGACAAGAACTTCCAGAAAGACACCAGAGGAAGACTCTGGAAAATTCTCCCAAATTTCCATAACATTGAAAATTTTATATCAAGTAGGTACTTAAAAATTCATTAGTCAAAATTTTCGAAAAAACGGCGACTAATCATCATAAAATTCTAAATATACCTTCTAAATATTATACTAAAAAGGTTCCTCAAATATTCTATAAATGGATTTTGAAAAATTCTCATAAGTTTTCTATTGTTACTGCACAAAATTGAAATTTTCATATTTTCGTAATTAAAATTTACAAAAACTGGCAAAACAATCGAATAACTAAATGAATTGAGGTAAATTGTATACAGTGAAAATTATTTTGATGGTGCTAATATTGTTTTTTCAAACTAGGCGACAATTTCATAACTCGATAATTAATGAAATTTGCATATTTTTGTATAAAAAATCAAATAAAAATGGAATGTAAATCCAAAATCTTTACACTTTTTTCAAATACATTTGAATCAGAATGATTAATTACACAATACTTTTGTCACCTTTGCATATTCAAAATTTCCATAAGTACTCAGTACCTAGACTACAGTGCACTAAAGATTATAAAACTAAAAATTATACTTTTACATTATCGGTACCTACATGTATATTTCAACGTTTTTTTTTTTTTTTCATTGCAAATATGGTGCAAAAATGAATTATCCAAAACTGGATTTAAAAACTCCAAATATGAAGGCACAAAATTAAATATAAAACCTAATTAGGCAAGCCTGCTGGTAATTATAAATCGATTTTTATAAAAAAATCTATAGGTAATTGTTCCTACGTTTAAAGAAGATTTTTCAAACTTACACACAAACATACCTACGTGTGCTTGTTTTAATGTTTCTATAGTTTTATAAGAATTTTGCATATTGTTGTGGACAGGGTTGGAATAAATCATGATTAAAAAAAAATCAAAAATTAATGATTTTTTTTGACCATGTCCAGGTTTTCTGACCAAAAAATGGAAGAATAGAAAAATATTTTAGTTGTTTACAATTATCTATTTTGCAGCATGCTAACTCTATAGTTACATTATTTTTTTCATTGTTCACCTGTTGATTCACCTGATGAAAAAAACATTTTGATTAAAATCAATGATTTATTTAAAAAATAATAGGTTGTGGATGATTATAAATAGATTTGCAGGTTTTTTTTATATTTTGTTGAAATTTTGGGCCATTTCAAACAATGGTGCTAAATTGAATTTTAAGGATCAAAAGTTTCCTAATCTGAGTACAAAAGTATCAAACTGATATGCCTGTGGATAATTATAAATAGATTTTTAGTAAAATTTGGTAAATGTAGGTAATTTCATAGAAAATTTACCTAAAATGACTGATAACAAAAGACTTATAGAATTTTCATAACATACGTCTCCTGTTTTATGTTTTTGAATTTATTAGTCTTAGATATAGTAATAGATGCAGATGATATTTTTGGATACAGAGTTTTAACATAGGTCAAAATATACAGTAATTTGTAATAGCCATTGAGGTATGGTCATCATATGTGCTTGAAAACTATTTGTTTCTACAATTCTGGACCTCTCTGACCTTACTATTGAAAAAATATTGAACAAATTTTTGAAATAATTTTTTAAACAAAATATTATTCACGAAAGGCTCACAACCGCTAGCCAAATAAAGATCGACTACTTTCTCTATTATCTATTTTAATTTGACGGAGATCTTTCTGAAAGTTTTTGATAAATATATCTATGTTTGCCTTTTTGTGTGTATGTACCACGATTTTTGGCTTCACAAAATCACTAAAAAAGCTTAAAATTGTGGAATTATACCTGATAATCGATCCATTTAAAATGTTATTTGGAGTTTAAAAGATTTTGTTTCAAATTTCAAATTTCCAACCATTACGAATTTTTTTGAAAAACGTATGTAGATATTTGGTTTTTGGTATGTATGTGCCATTAACTATTTTGGCTTCACGATTAAAAATAAACTAATAATTGTGGAATTTAACCTGATAATCATGTTATTTCAAGTTTTATAGATTACTATTCAAATTGTCTTGCCTGAAAATGATGTTTGTTTCTGTCGTTTTCCAAAATTGTTCCCAAGTCGTGAACTTTTGGTCATTTAATTAGGCCTTAAATCTTAGAGCCCATGGCCCATATTATAAAAGTTCGTTATGCGTCAAATAATTTGCAGCAATTTTGTTTGTTTTAATTTTAGGGAAACCTATTAGTAAGAACTAACTTATGATAAACAGTACTACTTGACGAAATTTAATATATTTGGTCATGTTCCAGAAATATTTTAACTTGGGATTGCATTTCCAAATTTAAAAAAAAACAATTAATTTTTAAAATGTTTCTATATTTTCAAAGTTTCAAGATGTTTCGTTAGACATATTAGTTTTTCATAATTTTACTGAACTTTCAATAATTTTCAAATTTTCATAATTTCATTAACTGTCTAATACAAATGTCAAATGTTAAATTTGTAGATGCAATTCCAACTTTACTAATCCTTGCCAAATTTCTAGAATGTCACGATCTTTTCTAGATTTTCTATATTTTCGAAGTTTCGAGATGTTTCGTTACACATATTGGTTTTTCATAATTTTACTTAACTTTCAATAATTTTGAAATTTTCATAATTTCATAAACTGTCTAATACAAATGTCAAATGTTAAATTTGTAGATGCAATGCTAACTTTACTAATCCTTGCCGAATTTCTGGAATGTCACGATATTTTCTAGATTTTCTAAGAAACTGTTATAACATAAATGTGTCATAAAAGTTGGTCTTTAAAACTAGATTGGATTTTCCAAGATGTAATGTTAACTAATCCTCACCAAATTTCATGTTAACTAATCCTCACCAAATTTCTAGAATTTCACAATCTTTTCAAGATTTTCTAAGAAAGTGTTTAAAATATTTTGTACATAAACGTTGTATTTTCATTGAAGTTTAGTGGATGTGAGAAATTAATATAAATTTCGATGATAAATGGAATTTTATAGGCAATATTGCAAGCTTTTCCAAATATATTTAACTTTCTTAAAAAAATTCTATGTGTTTAGAGGCAGATTTATAAATATTTAGAATATAATTTTAATGGAAGCTTTATGGTTTATTTAATAAACTTTAATACGTTTTGATGCCTTAAAAAACTCTTGCAAAAAGGAATTGATAATATAAAACCACACTCGATGTAATTTTCATTATGTGGAAATTAGTAATTTTATTCTGAACCAACAATCACCAAATATCTAGAATTTCATAATTTTTTTCTAAACTTGCCAAAATCTAGTAAAATTTTGACGTAAGTTTTCGTGGACATTGTGGTGATAGTGATTGTGAAAGTTTCCTAAATTCGCATGACAATTGGCATTGTATGATTGATATTTCAAATTTGACCAAGCCTATCATACACAAATTTCATTGAGCAACAATGTAATACACACTTTTAAGATTGTTTAAAATATTCAGGGTTGAATTGTTACTACCTTCCTATGGCAAATTGTAAAATATTTAGGGTTGATTCACTACCCTTGTATGGCAAATTGGAAAGTACCACTTATACATTTTAGATTTAGTGATATATAATAATATTAACAAAAATTGTGCCAGCAGTTGCTGTTATTCATATAATATAATTGATTTTTTTTAGTAAATAATAATGTACATTATATTGACAGACCCTTGAAGAATAACATACATAAATTTCATTGAGGGACAATTCAATGCACACTTTTTATGATTGTTTGAAATATTCAGGGTTGATTTACTACCCTCCTACGGCAAATTGGACAGTGCCACTTATACATTATATTGACAGACCCTTCAAGACAATCCTACATACATAAAGGAACAAAATACAAGAATTTCTTTAAAAATCTCTGTTTATTAAGAAAGTTTTATATATTTTAAGTTAAATGAATGTTTATAGTTGTAACTAATGAATATCAAAATTCAACTTTCGATTTTGTGTCTGTCTTCGAAATTTTCATAAAGTAGTGTACTTTAAATCACTGGACCATATAGTCAATAAGAACAGTAATATTATTAAACTTTCTTGTGGAAGAAAAAACGTGTAAAATTATATGCAGCTTTTTTTTGTATTTTGACTGAGGCAACCTTTCAGTAAGGACCAAATTTATAATAATGTTTAACGAAATTTGATACACTTTATCATGTCCCAGATACATTTAAATTAAAGATTGCATTCTTAATCAATATTTGGATACATTTTAAATTCTTAATATATTTTCATATTTTTGAAGTTTCGAGATTTTTGAGATATGTTAGTTTTTCATAGTAATTTTAGACTATCTAAGAGAAATACATTTTCATACCAAGTAAAATTTGTAGATGCAATCTTAATATTCCACCAAACATCCAACTAATTCTTACCAAAGTCTTCGATTTCTATATTTTTTTTTGTGTTTTTAAATTTTCAGTGCAAAGTTGCAGTGTTATTCATTTAAGCCACGGTTTAACGGTTATTTAACCTTAGTAACCTTGGTAACCTTTGTTAAACATCGCTAAACCAAGGTTTAAATTTCTATGAATAACGCTGTTAGATTTCCGTTGAAGTTTGTGAATTGTCTAAGAAACAATTGTCTTGAATTTTATGCTATGCAACTCAACTTATATTGTGTTGTGTTGTTTTATTCTTAACCAACAATTAGCAAATTGCTTGAGTTTCATGATTTTTGTGGTAAAAGTGGTAAAAACCTATACAGTTTTTATTCAAGTTGTATTTTAGGGAATATTGTATGGATTGCCTGCATTGTATTTTCCTACATTTGCATGACAATTGGAGTTGCATGCTTGTATTGCAAACTTGCTTACTTACTTGTTTAATTGTTAACAAAATTTAGAAATTTCTTTAATAAATCTTTATTTTTTAAAGAAAGTTGTATGTTTTTTAAATATCTAAGTGATTTTTGTAGTTGCAACTAATGATAACGAAAATTCTAGAATTTATAGCTTTTTAAGATAAAACCATTTTTTACCAGACTTAATGATTTTTGTTTTCTATATTTGCGAGGACACATTTTTAACTTATGATATACCATAGATTTTTGAAAGAGTTATATGAACTATCTACAAAACAACCATTAATTTGGTTAATAAAAAGCAAATTCAAGAATTTCATGTTATTTTTCATGTTATATTATTTTAGTGACTGTATTTGTTAGTTATATTATCTCTGGCTATTGACCAACCCGGGTCCTTCTGCCATGTGATTGGGGTAAGTGTGTGTATTGAGTTAGGGCTTGTTACTCTAGATATTCGCCCCGATCTCTAGAGCACCGTTAATGAGCTCCCAGCGACGAATGGCACTAGTTTCTCAGTACAAATATACCTGTACTGGGGCTCGACCCCATGTCTTCGTATTTTTCTATATCTTTTTGGGAAAATTAAAAATATTAGGTATAAAAAACTTGTTCGTATTGATAGCTCAATCCGTGAACATGATATGATGATACATTCCGTATTCTAACAACAATAATAATCCCTATTGTTCCTCTATTCTGTCGTTGGATTTAAGGATTTTCAGCCGTATAGTTTTTATTTTATTTAGTAGATTGAAACTTTGGAACTCTTTGGTCATGTCCCAAATACATCGTTTACAATGCTACAATGTCTTCATCAAGATGGTTGCAACTGTTACTAAGTGGTAATCCATGTTTAAATAGATTTGCTTTGTTCTTTTAACCATGCGGTTAAAACGTAGAAAGTTTTTTCATTCTGTGTATAGCTGTACAATGAAGTATGATTCGATTAAATGTATAATTTGTATCTTAAGAGCGATTAAATCGTATTCATTGTGCTTGTAATAATTACAGTCAATTAATCATCATCCAGTTGAGCTTGAAAAGCTAAAGAATTGATGCTTGAAAAATTACTGTATAATTCCTGTTTAATAAATATTCTACTTAGTGAATTAAATTAAATTCAATAATAACACTCACTGTACTGTCTCCTGCATATCCCTAGAAATAAAAGCATGGTTTTAATAACATCAATATTAATGACTACACGCTATTTTGAGGCAACAAGGAGCGGCGTGTTACAGGTTGAGTGAATAAAAGTGATCAGTGTTTATTCGACTCATTATTTTTCGGCCGAAACGTGAATCGCCTCCGAGACGACATTTGCTTCCCAATTAGGCAGCGTCCACTTTAAAATAACATCGCCGTGATGAAGCACTTCCCTTCGACCAACTACCGCGAGCGTCTAATCAACGCGACGTCCGAATTCCGATTAAGTATTCCTTAATGGTTCAATTAATTAGCCGTTTCGTCTGCGTTTCGCGTGTTCACTTTTCCACCGGTGAATTTGCACTACCAGAAACACAATCGCGTCTATCTCGACTTGAAATATGCGCAATCCTTGGCGCATTTTTCTGGCGGAATGTTAAACGGGCGATCCGCCCCGACAGTCCCGCTTGATGGATGCGCTAAATGGCTCGGCAATAAATATTTAGTAATGATCGTTAGCCGTGGCCGTACTTCCGACATTGATATGGATGCCGACGGGCCCCGGTGTGTATTTGTGGAACGCTCACGTCCTCCCGCCCCCGCCTGCACCTCTGACAGAACTATTTTTACCCTTTCGGGTCCGTGGCGCTTCTGCCCCTTCGGCTGCCGATACTTAAGCGCGCCCCCCGCCGGCTTTGATTAATTTATTGACGAGCCCGATGGACATCTGCATTTTTCCAGGACGGTGCGGTCATTAATACTGACCCAGGCCGATTTACAGCGCGACAAGGGGCCGGACTTGGCCCGATTTACTTCACGAATTTGTCAGATTTGCACCGCATCTGTTCAGCATAAAAATCTTACTGACATGCAAAACATTAGTCACGATCAAAAACACACAACACAATATTCCAACATTAACATATGAACTAATATTATATTGAATATAGAATAAACTTAAGGATTAGTAATTGATTTAGCTACCTAAAATCTCAATCGGTATCTCCCTAACATAAATCGATCAGTTGCTTCGGTATGTACATCAGTAACAAAAGTAGTATCTGAGTGGGTGCCTCAAACATGATTGGGCCAGTAAATAGTATTAATCATCAATTTAATTATTACTCAATAATTTCGTAACCACCTTTATTTACTTTAAGTAATTAATTAATAATAATTACAATTAATTTACTTGAGATATTTTACTTGTATTGCGAGATGGATAATCGCTTGCACATTATACGATTGTTCTTTAATTCTTTTTCATTCTGTCATTCCGAAATTTTGGAATTAATGTTCATTACTGGACCAATAACTGCTTTCAAAATAGAGTCAGTTATATATTTTGCTGGTATTGCACGAGAAATTTTGGAAATTAATGTTTATAACGAGATGGCTAACCACTTTCACAATAGAGTCAGATATATATTTTTCTATTGTCCTACGAAAAATTTTGGAAATTTAAATCTAATATGAATTACCTACTTAGTGAAAAAACATGAAACTCCAGAAGCAGCAGCAAAATTATAATCTTGTGATTCGGGTGCCAGTCAAATCGAGACAGAAGTGCGAGGAAGAGTCCAATAAATTCAATAAATGTTGTAGCTTAAAATAGTGCGCTAGAGTGTCACCTTATTGCACTAGTGTGCTAACGTATTTCATTACAATCTAAAAGTGAACATCATAAAAATTGACATTACATATAAATAGATAAATTATTATTATTATCGTTGTTTAGCCTAATAAACTATTTTGAGATTCCAAACAAATTTTGTACTAATTTTAATAACTTCAACTTTAAAAACTTTAAAATTCGTTACTTCTATTTCATCACTGATAAGTGTTGTCAACTTAATTGAAAATTTGCGTAAAATAACTGAACTGAAAACAATTTTTCTACAATATTCATAGTACGTATCCTTTGATACCTTTTTAAATTTGTATGCCAAATCTTAAAATCTGAGATATACTTGGCTGCTTGGAAACCACTTGGTTTTTAAGCAACTTAAGAAATCCAAACCATTTTTTTTCTAATTCCATGATTTTTATAGATTTTCTAGGAAAGTGTTTTTAAATTTTTTCAGAAAAGTTTTGTGGATTGTCTGATAAACTTTAATAAACTGAGATGATAAATGTTATTTTGCAGTTGAGATTACAAAGGTATACAAGTTTTACCAAAATTCTGGAGTTTCTTAATATTTTTTATATTTTATTTTATTTCTACATTTTCAAAAAAAGTTTTAGAATGTGCTTGGTTTTTTAATGGCATATTTAGGTATTGGCTAAGACAATTTTTACACGTTTAAAAAACTTAACTTTAACAAGTCATACAAAGAGGAACTGTAAAAAAAATGTAAAAATCTCAAAATATGTTACTAAGATTATCGAAAAATGTGAAAACATGAACCTAATTTTTAAAAAAATTGAAAACTTGAAATTTTGATTACATCAATAAATCGATATATTGTTTTGTGATTTACTGCACCCAAACGCAAACTACTCAAACTATAATCGGAATGCTCTCAAAGTTTATAAGAGTAATCTATGCGCTTTACCTATAAGAACATGCAAAATTCTCAAAGTACGCCATTCATAGTTTTCCCGCGTGTTTTTTAACTGAAATTATAGAAAAAGTTGAAACTTTTAAAATAATTTAAAAAATGATCGGATCGGATCGAATACATCCTTATGTGAGTCATCTTTGATCTTCACTCTATAAGAAAATATAAAAATCTCAAAATATACCATCGATAGTTCTACCATAATTTGCAATTAGATTTAATTAGAAAATAATGAAATATTCAAAATATTCAAAAAAATTACCGGAATACAGTACGTTCTTATGAGAAGCATCTGCATTCTTTACTATATAAAAATATTTCATCTATATTGCTACCATAATTTGCAACTGGATTTATATAAAAAAAGGTGACATTTTTAAAATAATCAAAAAAATGATTGGAATACTGCACATTATGGGAGTCATCTATACTCTTTACTCTATGACAAAATATAAAAATCTCAAAATATTCCATCACTGGTTATCGGAATACTCGAAATTTGTATTGAAGTACGTAGTACTTTACAATAAAATGGGGAAAAATAAAAAATACCCCATCGATATTTTTACAACAATTTAGCAGTGATAATGAAGATGAAAACTTGAAACTTTGTTACATTGGTAACAAAAAGTTTAAAATTATTAATTGTTCGCCAAATAATTATCAACATTTTATTAGAGTCATATTCTTTACTCTACAAGAAACTGGAACCACCTGAAAATGCCCTATTTATGGTTTTCCTACAATTTTTTTTAGAAAATTGAAATTTAATCATAAATTTAATTTATAAAATTTGAAAATTGAATAATCATAGAAAAGGTGAAACTGAAAATTGTCAAAAATAATACTCTGAACTTTCAATGACAACGAAATTTCGATTATTTTTTTATATAACAAATGATGATCAGAATACTCACAAATTTAATAGAAAAAATCTACGTTCCCTACACTGCAAGGGACTTCAAAAATATCAAAATACTCCATCAGAAGTTTAACCACAATTTGCAACTGAAAATGTAGAAAACAAAAATTGAAATTTTTCAAGATTTTGTTTAATTTCTAAATTAATAATTGCAGTTCTTTTTCTGCTTCTTTGAAGTTGGTTTCGGATTTTCTTTCACATCAGAATACTCACAAATTTTACGTCAGCAAATTAAATTCTTGGTTGCAGGAATTACAGCATAAAACTTTTTTTTTTATGAAATGAGAAAATATTGTTCTCGTGTACTTAATATATATATATATATATATATATCGGTTTACAACGTCTTCCGACGTCTTCCGATTTCCAGTCTCCATCCGTCTCTGTCCATCCATAAGTCCTCTTCTATTTCTCTCTCTCTCGGCTCTTTATCCACGTCCTCTCTCCAGCTCCTCCTGGGTCTTCCTCTTCTCCTTCTTCCCTGTGGTGTCCATTCCCATATTTGTTTTGGTAGTCTTTCGTCCGTCATTCTTTGTACATGTCCATACCATCTTAGTTGGTTTACTCTGATGTCCTCAATTATGGTGTGTGTTACTCCCATGATTTCTCTTATCCTGTCATTGGTTATTCTCTCCATTCTGGACCTCCCAGCAGCTCTTCTCCAGAAATCCATTTCCGTTGCTTTTAGGGTTCTTTCTGCTTTGTCTTTGAGTGTCCATACTTCGCTACTATATGTTACTATGGTTTTTACTATAGTATTATATATTCGTTGTTTGTTTTTGTTCGTTATGCCTTTGTCCCATAATATTCCATTCAACATACCTATTGCTCTTCTTCCTTGTGTATTTCTTTCTTTTATGTTGTCATCTAGTGTTCCGTCATTGGTTATCTGTACTCCTAAATATTTATATTTGTTGGCTTCTTTTATGCATCTTCCGTCTTCTAGGATGAGGTCTTGTTGTTGTCCTCCTATACACATATATGCCGTTTTCTTTATATTTACTTCCATTCCCCATTTGCTGTATTCTTCTATGAGTTTTCTGGTCATATATTCGATGTCATGTAGATCTTGTGCTATCACTATTTGATCGTCTGCGAAGCACAGGGTGTGTACGATATTATCGTTTAAGGGTATACCCATGTTTCTGCATTTTCTTTTCCACTGTTTTAGTGCTTGTTCTAGGAATATTTTAAACAAGATCGTAGATAAACAGCATCCTTGTTTAAGCCCCTTAGTTATACTAAAGCCTTTTGATAATTTTTGTCCCATCTTTATTTTCGCTGATGCTTGTTGGTATAATCTTCTTATCGCCTTTATTATGTTTACATTGATGTTAGTTGTTTCTAGTGCTTCCCATAGTTTACTTTGTGGTACACTATCATATGCTTTTTTTAGATTTATAAACACAAGATGGGTTTCCTGGTTGTACGCATGTTTCTTTTCAATTATTTGAGTGACGGAGAATAGATGGTCGATTGTGGACCTTCCCACCCTGAATCCTGCTTGTTCTTCCGCGTCCATATCACTGTATTCTATTTCGATTGTTTTTGCCAAGATCTTACCGTATACTTTATATAGTGTACTCGTTACTGCTATCCCTCGGTAGTTGTCGCAGTTCAAGGTGTCCCCTTTCTTGTGTATAGTGGATATAAGCGCGATGTTCCATTCTTCTGGGGTTGGCTTTCCATTTAAGCAATTCTGGAATAGTGTCGTTAGTTCTTGGTATAGTTTTGCTTCCGTAATGCTTTATTAAATTTCATTTGCGACCGGTTTCGGTTATATTATATAACCATCTTCAGGCAAAACCTCAAAACTTTTTTTTTAGTTTGGTAGGTACAAATTATTTTATATGTACATATGAAAATTGGAATACTCACAATTTTTTTGTGAGGAATACGTATTTTACTCTACAAGAAAATATTGGAACCCATAGTTCCAATGTTGGAACCCATATAAAAATATTGACTCATCTCATCATCTCATAAGCGCTGACTTGTATTTTCACAATCAAGCCACTGATTTACTCATGCCCTTAGCCGGACTCACTATTTTTTTTTCATTTTTGGCTCGTCCGGATTTTTTACGATTTAATGCACCAGCCGCTGCATTCAATTTATGTATGTTATTACTTTGAAAGATATACAAAATACATATATACGTAAGTTAAAAGAAATCATGATCAGTAAAAAATTTAAAAAAATAAACATCATGAAAAGCAGGATAATTTTAGATCAGTCAACATATTGACCAATTACCTACTCTGTTTAACCAAAATGCTAAGTCATCTAAAATTGACTTGCTTTTCATAATTTTTAAGCCCGTGACAATGGATTGCTTCAAAACAAGGGCAAACTGACTTGCATTTTCATGATATATCAAAATATTTTTGATTTTAATGAAATCTCATGAACATATCATAGACCTAATTATTTAGTTGTGCTTCAAAATTATGGCTCATCAGCATTGATAGTACATTTGAGAATATTTATATCCATACAACTGATTCATTCGAATCGATGACATGACTTCGGCAATATTATAGATATTTACGATATAAGTATCGTAAGGTAAATATTACGATATGGCAAAATTATCAAACAAGGCTACAGGCCGAGTTTGATAAGCCATTGAGTGTCGTAATATGATGTTACGATACGAATATCGTACAATGTTTTGTCCACTATCAATTAAGAGATATTTTTAATGTAAATTATGTTTTCCATAACCAAATCAGTAGGTTTCTTCTGTCAGTTTTGAGTTAGGTCAGTACTTGTTGTATGAAATGAGTGACGAATAAAATGTCAGATGCAAAAATCGGATGCAAAAGCAGCAGTACATGCTGCTTTTGAGACCCAGGTGTGGGTGAAATCCAGACAGAAGTTCAAAAAATACTACAATAAATTCTACAAATGGTATAGCTTAAAATAGTGCAGTAAAGTATGTCATTTATTAAAAACTGGTGAACTGGTCAAAAGTGAAGTCAATCGTAAAGTTTGACATTACATATTGATAATAGATCAAATTTGCACCCATCTGGCGTTGAAACTGACTTGCATTTTCAAAATTTTGTGCTCGTGCCGCTAATTTATTCGCTCGTGTAGTCATGTGGCATGACTTCGTTAAAATCCAATTCAAATTACTTTACCTACTGGCATTGACAGTGACTTGCATTTTAACGTTTTTACACACGAATCGCTGGAATGTTTCACATGAGCGTTGTACTCCAATAAAAATCTCCAGTATAATATAGGCGCCTCACAAATTTTACGTCAGTACATTAAATGTTTACTTCTACATGAATTAATAGATACAAACTTTTTTTTAATAAATTAATTAATAGTACTTCTGAAGATCTTGAAAAATCGTTAAAGCTTGCATATTATACAGGGCGTTCAAGAAAGTAGTGTCAACTTTTCCAACTAGTTCATACTAAATATTGATCAATAATGATTTTTGAAAAAATCTAACACAATAATTTGCTTGTATCCATCCTTGTATCCACGCATTCACCAGAAGGAATTGCATCAAACTGTTTTGGAAAAAGTCTTACATATTTTCCCTCTTCCTATTGAATAGGAAACTTTCAAATCCATTTTTTTTACAAATATTCCATAAGGTTAACCCGTTGGAACTTTTAACGAAATAGTTGGAAAATTTTGATTTTAACTTTCCTTTTAAGTTTCCTTGGTGTATCAAAGGAAACATTTCACCAATGTTTCAAAACATATTTGATTTGCAAGATCTTGAATAGTGTCAACTATCTATCTTTTATCTAGCGTAAAAGTTGACACCAATTTCTTGAACGCTTTGTATATTTATATATTTGTAATGAACTACGAAAAATGTTGCCTGAAGGACGGCCTGTGCAAATTTATGTGGCAAAGAATGAGGAAAACCATAAATTACAATATTCATACAAATTAATTAATCTCGGCATATTCTTGTTCAGATTGCGTCTGCTCATAAATTATTTCAGCCGCACAAGAGTCGAACCAATTGCTTCTATCTCACGTGCTTCCGCCTGGCAGTACACCAGTTCAATTTAAATTACGCAGAGTGCGTTGAAATTTTCATATTGTTAGTTCAAGAGTCGGAACGCGCACGATCTACGTAGATATGCATCTGCGGCTTCCCCTTAATTTCGCATCCATTGCGGTCCGACTGAATAAATTTCTTATTTGCATAGCTTCAATCCATTGTGGGCATTTTTCAGCCGGCAATATTTATGTGAGATCGCATCGCGCATTCAACACTGAGGTCACTCGGCTTGCACGTTAATTGCCGTTGCCGCAGACAGGAACACCAGGAAAATGAGTGTTTTCATGGCAACTACACCCAGGCAATCTTTAGAAGGCATCTGCAATTAGGTATTAGATTGTGGGTAAAATTTTAATCACCGGTTAAATTATCTGGAGCTTGAAAATGTGAAACTATTAAAATCAGAAATGTCACCTCGATTCTTGCAATAATAAATATAGTATGGTAATATCGTAATAGTCAATTTCCTCTAAAAACCACCGCAAGAAGAGCCTTATACAGGCAGCCATAAGTATTTAAGGAAACCATAAAATTGATTTGTTACATTGTTGCTAAAAACGAATCGGCACGAATGTAGATTATATCACGACGAATTAATCGTTATCTTATTAAGCTTTACACTTTCATGTAAACCAGAGCTTGCATAATGCCCGCTTTCGTTTTATATAACAAACGGCGGCGGCTTAAATAATGATCTGCCTACGATTAGCACGAATTCTAATGGGCGGCGAGATCGGTGTAGAATTTCTAAAGCCGTAAAAATTCCCGAATGTTCACCTCGTCGCCGTTAATTAATTCGTCCTGGATGTCGATTTCGTTTCCAAACTGTCGACTGCTTAATATGAGCGCCTAGGCGAAACGAATCTGCGCATAAAATTTTAATTTTTATAGTCATAGCTAATTTATGTAACCAATTAGCAGTTTATTATATATACATTAACAATTTTATTTCCCGTTTTAATATTTTATACACACAGCTTTGTGAGCAGATGAGGTATTAAATTTTTATAACATTTTTTTTATGATTACACATCATGCCATGAATATTTCCTTACACAGTACAGTTCTTGACATTTATTGTTCATTATTGTGCTTAAAATTACCAAAACTTATCCACAACTTTGGAAAGACCGAAAAATGAAATAGGTATACGAATTTTACAAAACCATAACAAATTTTACAAATGTTATTTGAATGCAGTAAAGATATACAATAAAATGTTTGTAATATCATAGAATAATACATAGAATAATAATTCATGTCTATGAAAGATCCTCAAAAACTAAACATAATAATACTAAATAATAATAATAATAATGTTATATGTATGCAGCAAATATATACAATAACATGTTTACAGTATCATAGAATAATACAAGAAATAATTCAGATCTATGGACGATGGCCAGAAACGTTGCAAGTCTGTAAGTAGTGAAAGATTGTCTTGCTGAAAATTGGTCATTTCAATGCAATTCTGTAATTAATTAGCCGTTCGGAGCAGAGATTTTAATCACATCTGTATACGATATATAATCGCCTTGTGGTACTTTCGTGCCGTGGAAAATGATCGTACGAAATTTATAATTCAATTAATCGTGGAATAAGCCGAACCCAATAACTGGAACATAAATTACGACTGTCACAACACAATGGGGAATTTTTGGCCCTGCTCATTCGTTAACGTCGGCCCGAAAACCAGATCGATCATATTTGGCAACGCAATCGCATTCAATGGGCCTAATTATCCGGACCCGCGCTTCATAAATCATAATTAAACGGACGCTGCGTCCAAATATGTCACAATTCGAAACGTCAATTGGGCAACGGGGATGCCCCGAGGCTCGCGCATTGGACAATTGCTTTGCGAAGCAATTCCTTAATTGCACTTAAGTAGTTCAAACAATGCATAATATTACTGTTCAAGACACTACAAAATATAACAACAAGACCTAATTATAATTAATAATAAACAAATATATAAATTATTATTTATTTTTGTTATAGGTACCACCAGAAAATGTTTAAAAAGCAACTTAGCGAACACTTAAAAGAGCATGCTTTCTATTCAGTACAGGGATTTTTTCTACATAAAATGTAGTGTTTTCCTAATTTATATTGTCTTGACCTCACATATAATTCATGTCCAATAAAAGAAGTTTAAAGTTTGAAGTTTGATATGCAGCGTGGAACAGCCAAATGAAATAAATTCAATATTTCGGCAATTGAACATATTTTTAAAAAATCCTCGGACACGTCGGTTTCTGATTTTGAAAATACACATTTTGATATAAATCTAAAAAAATTGTCATCATTTGTGTTTGTTTAATAAATGGTAACCCTTATATTTTATAATGTTACTTGATAGACTTTTTTCTTCTGATTATTCTATTTGGCTGTTCCACACTGTATTATTATATTGATAAAAATTAAGCAATCGATTTTTCACAGTTGCGTTTATGTTAAGATTTTTTTGGAAATTTTAGAGATATCATCAAATCATCGCTCTATTGATGCAAGAATGAGCTAGGCATGTGCAAATAGTCATCAGTCTAATCATCCCCTAAATTGTACGTGTTAGCTTTAATTGTAGGTACTTATATTCAATTTTATTTATCCAGTTTAGTCATGATTTGGTAGCAATAATATGATGATTCCTATTGCTGGAGATCAATTTAGGGGATTATTATAGTGTGCCCACCCACTCACCCTCCAATCCAAATTTCCTGTAATGTAAATCATTGGAACTGCATTTTTTTTTCAATGATAACATCTTTTTTTATCATTATAGTCATAATTCTTTATCTTAGTTGATAACATCTATTATTCTTTATTAATCAACTGTATCTTAACAGTTTTTGAAAACAATCGCCGATCAAGTATTGATCATTATTCGTATAAAATTGGAGGGTGCGTGGATGGATAGAAGTATAATCATGCATTATTTTAATACTGCAGAAATATAAATCATCATTTTCATTTATTAATAGTCATCTTTATTCCTTGGATCTACTATTTCCTGCAATTACAATATTGATGTTTCATTCATTATTAATCATCAGTATCTGAATCATTAAAAATATAATTGAAGATCAAGTAATGATCATTATTCGTGTAAAATTGAAGGTTGGATGGGCACAAGTATAATCATCCCCTAATATCCGACAGCAATAGAAAAAATATCTGTATTGTACAATCACGTAAAATCACTCCATGATTAAACTAATAATTTATAAAAACCAAGTGCAAATTCAGTTTTAATCATCGTTTTACTAGAATTAGTCAAAAGGAAGCATGTGGCCATAAGTATAATCATCCCCTAAATTCTCTTGTCAGCAAGTATAATCATCCCCTAAATTCTCTTGTCAGCAAGTATAATCATCCACTATTTTAATACGGCAGAAATATAAATGATCATTTTCGTTTATTAATAGTCATCTGTATGTCTTTTATCTACTATTTCCTGCAATGACAAGATTGATGTTTCATTCATTATTATTAATCATCAGTGTCTTAATCATTAAAAATTTAATTGAATATCAAGTAATGATCATTATTCGTGTAAAATTGAAGGGTGGATGGGCACAAGTGTAATCATCCCCTAATATTCGACTCCAATAGAAAAATTCTCTGTATTGTTCTGTATTGATACAATCACGTAAAATCATTACATGATTAAACTAATGATAACATCTCTTATTCATTATTAATCATCTGAATCTCAATAGTTTTTGAAAACAATTGCAGATCAAGTATTTATCATTATTCGTATAAAATTGAAGGGTGGATGCGTGGGCACAGGTATAATAATCCACTGTTTTAATACGGCAGCACTAAAATTATCATTTGCATTTATTGATAATCATCTGTATCTTAATAATTTTTGAAAACAATTGCTGAGCAAGTATTGACCAATATCCTAGAACGAATCGAGTGTAGACATGTATATATATTTTTTAAACTCAGTAAATCACCAGTAAATTTATCAATTATCATGAACTCCTGGTGTGGCAATAATCACATTTGGATTCTATTTTTTTATAGATGTAGGTATTCATTTGGTAACCTACCAATTCTTCAAATAAGCATAAATTCTTCGAAAACAAATTTTTCGAAAGTATACTTTTCTAAACAATTTTATATTTATTTTTTATTTAGATTAAAACTAAAATATTTCAGATTTTTAAATCATAATACTTCCTGATTGTCTTATGTATTTTTTTGTGTTTCTTTGATTCCCATGAATAAGTATTCGAAAAATTTGCTTACGATGAATTAATTTTCGAAAAACTTACGCTGAATCCATTCGTTTAATGTATTTTAATGTAATGTTTTTTCCCTAAATGATTGCTACATACACATTATCGTATAAGAAAAATAAAAAAGCTTATTATTTAATGCATAAGTAGAAAAGCTTGGAACTTGAAAAGTGATAATTACCATACCAGCACTTGATAAGTGAATATGGAGGGATTAGTAATCCACCTATCGTTCGTCGCATTAATTCCAGCCAATTGATAAGGGAAATTGTGTAATTATGGTGGTCGGCGCAATTGTGCCCACATTATATGAGTATGTTTTATTGCCGCCTTAACGATCCTTAATCGGCTGTAATTAGAATTATTGGCAATTAAAGGAAAGGTGAGGAGTTGATTCACGTTCACGAATTATGGAATACAAGTCGCATGCAATAACGCAGCTAATAAAATGTAATGCGGCGGTTTTTATTTAACGGCCGTCGGATAGACTAATGTGATTGAAAAATGTGGGCATGCCTTCGTGTGGGAAATACATTAATATATAAACCAGCAAAGTGGAGAAACTAAACATGTGTTCGCATAATATTATGAAAATTTTATACCTTATTGTTTGCATGATTTATATTGCTGACCATTACTTCATGTTATTATAAATAATACACAGTTTAATGTTTCTTTTATATAAAATTGTCAGTATTATAAGAGAAATCGCACACGTTGGCATTTAAGTAATCTATTATTGCACGATTTTGTGCAAATTCAATTGCCTACATGACATAATACTTATAACTATATTATCCGTAACCACAAGTAGAATTTTAAATTTATAGCTAATTTTTTAGAGATTTATTTTGAGGATCCCAAATTAACATTTAGCAGATAGATTTTCACACGTCGTGTTTTTTAATGTTTTTTTTAATGAAACTGTCAATATTGCAATATTATAAGTGATATCACGTGAAATTGCGGTGGCACTTAAGTAATCTATTATTGCACGATTTTATGCAAATTCAGTTGACTCTATAACATAATATAACTATATAATCTGTAACCACATAAAGAATATTAAAAGGACAACTAATTTCTTAGATTTTTTTAGGTTTCCAAATAAATAAATAACAGGTAAATTTTCACACGTGGTGTTTCTTTGTTTCTTCATAAAATTTTCATTATTTTAAGAAACATCGCAGACGTTCGCACTCGAGTATTCTAGTATTGTACGAATTTGCCTACATAACATAATAAGTATAGCTATACAAGGTGGTTACTTTTACGACGCCCACCATTAGGATCTATTAAACGGAACTATATACAGAGCTGGTCAAATGTGAGAAATTTTTTTTTTCATGGCTTTTTATACTGTAAAAAGAAATCTGAAAAGGATATCTTGCATAGTTCCTGAAATATCGCTGAAAAGCCGAAAAAGTGCACTTTCCTTTTCTTTTTATAACCTTTTTACTTGTGAAGGAAATCGATTTTTGGTGGTAAATAATGTCAGGTTACCCATGTATTATACATGCTTAAAAACGGAATTTTTCGCTGTTTTGAATGCTATCAAAATCCAATATTGCGGCCATAAGAAAATTAAAAGATGACTATGAAAATTTGGGCATCTGGTTGGCGGAGTAAATGTTTGGCACTGTCATCAGGAAGCTCACGTCGAAAAATGTAAGATTGCCAACTTTCGCAAAATTTCCTTCAAAAGTATAAAAGTTATAAAATGAAAACTAAAGTGCACTTTTTCAGTTTTTCATTTAGTTTTAGTATATTGAAAGACACAAAAATTAGAAACTTTTATCCCATTTGACCAACTCTGAATATATTTCCGTTTAATAGATCTTAATGGTGGGCGTCGTAAAAGTAACCACCCTGTATAATACATCACTATAATATTAAATTTACAACCAATTTTGAGAAAAAAAATTCAGTATGCCAAATATAAATTTAACAGGCAAGTTTTCACACGTGGAATTGATATTTGGGGGGTCACTAGCAAACATGATGTAAGACCGAAAAAACTATGGAGAAAATGAGATTCATAAATCATTATAAAAGTCTTCTTATATCATAATTTAATGAACAACTTCCCAAATATAACTTTAAGGGGCAAATTTGCAAAGGTAGGCAATATCAATAAGGATAGAGTACCAAAGATAATATAAGCCCGATGAAACATTGGACGATATCATCATCATCATCAAATAATGATCATCTGTGGACTCATAATCAATGCAATAAAATTATATCAACCATACACAGGCTATACAGTGCCTGTGCATGGTTTATACGCGAAAAATATATAATTTTTGTTTGTTTTTTGGTATATATATTTTTTTCTAAACTACAGAATGACATAGTAATCTAATGCATTTTTGTGATTAAGACATTTTTCACAAAAAACAATAATTTGAGCTAAATGTACATTTTAATCGCAGTGCGATCATCTTCAGTGGAAGACTGAGACCTACTATTTGACTACTGAAGATTCGCTTTTAACTGAAGCATTGTAACTGAAATATACGTTTTTTGTAAAAAGGTGTTATGACTGAAAGGTGTTAAATATTCTTTTACAAGCTCCGAAGTATTTGGTTATAAAAGTTAAAACTTCTTATTTTTGTTTCAATACACGTTGTAACTTTACACAACTGTTTCATGGTAAACATTCACGCTTCAAGACAATATTTTTTTACTTATGGGGGATTTTTGTATTATACCAAATTTGATACTTTGGAGTACTTTCAACTATTTTAATCCAATTCCAAAATATAAAATTTCTTATGGTTTATCCAGGTATTTAGAGTACTTTCAATAATTATATCAATCAAACTATAACTATAACTATTCAATAAAACTAATTTTGCTAATTTTGATATTTTGCAGAGAATTCTCTATTATTTTAAGCAAACAATAGGCAATTTGAAGCTTCGTTTAAATAAAATGAAAAATTTCAATAAAACTGTATGAATTGACTTTTCGATATTTTGTTATTTGATTACTAGGATACTTTTCATTATTTTTTTCAATTATTTTAATCCTCCAATTACAAAATATCAAAATTCTTACGGTTTATTTTGATATTTTGGAGGGAAATCTCCATTATTTCAATAAAACTATTAGAAATTTTGTGTTTCGGAGGAATTTTTCTTTTGTCCTAATGAAACTGTGGTAATTTTATATTTTCGAGGCAATTGTCCATTATTTTAAAAGAACTACATGAACAAGGAAATTTGATGTATTGGAGGATTACATCCATTATTTCAATTAAACTGCAGGAAATTTGATATTTTGGACTAATTAGATCATTTATTATTTCAATCAAACCATAGGAAACTTGTCGTTTAGAAGCCTTTCCCTCATTATTTCAACTAAACGGAGATTTTATCGATTATTTTAATAAAACCACATGACATATGACATTTTGCAGAAAATTCTTCTTTACTTTGATCAAACTGTGGGAAATTTGATATTTTATACAATTTTTTCAATTAGTTCAATCAAACTATAGTAATTTTGACATTTAGGAAACTTTTTGTCATTATTTCAACTAAACGGGAATTTTATGCATTATTTCAATCAAACTTCAGGACATTTCTTATTTTAATAATAATAATAATAAAGAATATTTATTAGCAAATAACGCTACATAATATACAAAATTTCAACAAAAAACAACAAAAGAAAACACACAAATAGCAACTACAAGGACATTTTACAGGACATTCTTCATTATTCTAATCGAACTATAAGATATTTGATATATTGGGCCAATTTTTCATTAATTTCAATAAAAATTTAGGAAATTTGTCGTTTAGGAGACTTTTCTTGATTATTTCAAACGGAGATTTTATTAATTATTTCAATCAAACCACTCGACTTTTGCAGGAAATGCTTCATTATTTTGGTTAAACTATGGGAAATTTTATATTTTTGACGAATTGTTTCATTATTTCAATCAAACGATATGAAATTTGATATTTCGTTATTGGAGGATTGAAATACTTAATTGAAAATATTCTCCAAAATATCAAATTTGGTTTAATAAAAAGATCCCTAGTAATTTTGTTACCTTATTAAACCGTACGAAATTTGATATTTTATAGGATTTTTCCATTACTTCAATTCTTCTTTATTTTGAAGTAAATTATTTATTATTTTAATCGAACTATGGGAAATTTGATATTTTGGACGAATTTTTCCATAATTTGAATCAAACCAAAGAAATTTGTCATTTAGGAGACTTTTCTTCATTATTTCAACTAAACGGGGATTTTATCCATTATTTCTATAAAACCACTCGATATTTTGCAGGAAATGCTTCTTTATTTTGATCGAACTATGGGAAATTTTCATATTTTTGACAATTTTTTTCATTATTGTGACGTTAATGGGCTCGTTAAATAATGTAAAATTAATGAACTAGAGTTCAGTTTATGGGGTTTATAAGATAAAACTTCAAAAGGTCATGGCGTAATCTGAAAAATAATAATGTGATTATTTGATTTTCGTATTGTTTCTTTGATTATTTTGCCTGCGTATATTTTTCTTCATGTTTTGAGTAAACTATATATTCCTCGGAATTACTCTCAAATAATCATACTCTACATGTAGCAAGCACTTGTAAAAGTTTAGGCACTTCAACCTAATTCAAAAGAGGAATTTTCATTGAAACTTTCTTCTTGTACAATGAATTTTCATGGAATTTTCATGGTGTTTCCATGGAAACTAGTTCAGAGCTTGACGAAGTTTAGGCATTTGATCCAAAAGAGGAATTTTTATGCAAATTTTCTTGCAGTATTGTTACATAGTTTTTTAATAATACAATTATCATTCAATTTTCATGAAATTTTAATAAAACATTTTTTAATTCATGTATAAATAGAAGTTGTTTAGTTTTTTCGCTGGGTTCATTTTAGAATTTTGTTACTATTTATACTATTAGTTACTATTTGTACAAAAATTATATTATCATGGACATTTTGTATACTGTTCATTGCAATTCTTATGGCACCTTGTTAATTGTTGTATAATAATGAAACTTTCTTGTAAGTTGTTTATTGCTAAGAAAAAAGAAAGGTTTTTAGATGTTTCTTTGCATTTATTATGGAAGTTTGGTCATTATTGTACACAAAAGGAATTTTCGTCGCTTTTTCTTAATTTTTCAATGCATTATTTATCAAACATCCATAAGATTCTAATTAATTACAGCATATATAGATTTTCATCGTCTCTCTTGTGGAAGTTTAGCTATTTATTTCAATCATAAGAGGATTTTTTGTGGAAATTTTCTTATTGTATTTACTGAATTCTTGCACAAGAATTTTCATGGAATTTTCGTGGAAGTTATATGGAAAATTGTTCATTCCCTGAGTTAGCTTACGCATTTTATGAAAACGAGGTATTTTCATGGAAATGTTCATATTATGTTCTGTAATTTTTTGTACAATAGAATATTTTCTATTTAAAAAAAATTCATCGTTTATCTTGTGAAAGTTTAGCTTACGGAGTTTCCATGGAAATTTTCTTATTGCATTTTGTTGATTTTTGCGCAATAGAGTTTTCATGGAAACTTGTTCAGTCCTTGAGGAATTATTCCTTTAGGCATTTGATTCATAAGAGGAATTTTCATTAAAATGTTCTCATTGTATTGTTAATTTTTGAATAATAGAATGATCATTCAATTTTCATAGAATTTTCATGGAAAATCACAACATAAATTGATTTGCATCGTATTTTTGTTGAAGTGTTTTCGATTTTTCGTGCACTAATCTCAGAATCTCGTTATTTTTGCTAGAAAAATGAAATCATCATGGACACTTTGTATACTTTTTATTGCAACTCTTATGGTACTTTGTCAATTTTTCTTTAATAATGAAACTTTTATGTAAATTGTTTAGTTCAGGTTAAAATTAAAAGTTTTTAGATATTTTTTTACATTTATTATAGAAGTTTGATTATTATTGTACACAACTCGAATTTTAGTCGCTATTTCTTAATTTTTTCAGTGCATTATTTATAAAGTACTCATAAGTACTAATTAATTACAGCAAAAATTGATTTTCGTCGTATTTCTTGTGGAAGTTTAGGTACTTATTTGATTCAAAAGAGGAATTTTCATGGAAATTTTCTTATTGTATTTAGTGAGTTCCTGTACAGTGAATTTTCATTAAATTTTCATGGAAGTTTCATGAAAAATTGTTCATTCCTTGAGTTAGTTTACGCATTTTATTGAAAACCGGTATTTTCATGGAAATGTTCTTATTGTGTTTTGTAAATATTTGTATGTTCAATGAATTTTCATGGAATTTTCATGGAAAATTGTTCATTCCTTGAGCTAGTTTACGCATTTTATTCAAAAGAGGTTTTTCATGGAAATTTTCTTATTGTATTATGTTGATATTTGTACAATAGAATTTTCATGGAGTTTTCATTGAAACTTGTTCAGCCTTTGGGAAAGTTTAGGCATTTGATTCAAAAGAGAAATTTCATGGCAATTTATTAAATAAATATGTTTTCATGGAAATGTTCTTATTTTATTTTATTAATTTTTGTACCTACAATAGAATTTTCATGAAGTTTTCATGGAAACTTGTTCAGTACTTAAGGAAGTGTAAGCATTTGAACCAGAAGAGGAATTTTCATGAAAATGTTCTCATTGTAGGTATTGTTAATTTTGTAAAATTTCATTTGTCTTCTGATGTTATCTGGTCTGGGTACAGTTATTTATGCTCTCCCTGTAATTTACTAGCGAAAGTTTTCACTTTTAGAGCTGGCATATTCAAAATTTGGCGCACTGATTTTGAATAATATTTGAGTTGCAAGGAATGTAAAAATTTTAGTTTTTTAATTTTCATTACATTAGCACTAAATGAACGTATTAGAAGGTGCCTGAAAATTCCATTGAGATTCTTGTGCTTCTTGTGCTGATTGTTGTGTGAGCAATTGAATTTTGAGTGTGTTTGGCGATCTATTTTTTTTTTACTTGCATCGCCAGTAGCGATTCAATTTTTTTCTTTTTTTTTCTTTCACCATCAGTAGTGAATCCTCGTCTTGTCGAGAACATCCAAGAAGGCATCCCGTCCGCGTTTCGCGCATCCAATTACCGCGCGCGGATATCCATCAAAAGGCCCGTAGACAATGGGGGCCCTCCGGTAGCCTGCGGATCTGAATTCGATTTGAGGCCTGATCCGGCTCGGATTTTGACAGGCGTCGTCTTTTGTTCCCCGTGATCCCCCTGACATGTCGGACGGATTTATGCGTCCGCCTATTCAGATCCGCGCGCGCCCCATTTTAGGAAACCTGCGGCGGCGGCTCATTATCGATTTCGGACGCGACGTCCTCAGGGACGCCCGGCGCCGCCACAAGAAACGCTGCGCGCGCGCAAGGCCCCCCTGCGCCTCCCGGATAGCAGCTGAAACGCAGATAATTTACTGGCAGCATAGCTAATTGCAAATAATGTTAATTTATCTGGACGTTGATCTGTTTTATGGCTCGTTCACACTCGCCGCATAAACTTGGCCGCGCCATGTAAAATTTCATTTGTCTTCTGACGTTATCTGGTCTCGGTACAGTTATTTATGCGCTCCCTGTAATTTACTGGCGAAAATTTCCACTTTCAGAGCTGGCATATTCAAAACGAGGCGCACTGATTTCATACAATAGAAATACACATAAACGTCGAAGAGAACAACAAAAAATTTGCTACCGAATTTGGACCCAATATTTGATACGCGTAGAAGTATTATTATTTGGAGAATATCCTATACCACCCTAAACTTGTCGAATATTTTCAGGGATAAGGCTAGTTATAAGCATTAAAAACGAGATAAAAGACAAAAAAGAGAAATGGAAAAGATACCAACAAACAAAAAATAGAGATAATGAAAAATACAAAGAAAAGAGAAATTCAGAAGATGGAGAAGTATGCAAGACCAAATCTTCATACCCAAACGAGAAACTAATTAAGAAGAACAGAGAAATTCACATATGCTTCGTAGATCTCGAAAAGTCATACGACAGCATAAGGAGAGAGGACATATGGAACGAACTAGCAAAAAGAGGGATAGAGGAGGAAATAATATATGTAATAAAATACATGTACAGAGAAAACAGAAACATTGTGAGAACAAACAATGAGGAATCAAAAGAATTCGAAACGAAGAATCTTCTTCTTTTCAGCCTTCTGTCCATCTTTGGACATAGGCATCCCCAAGTTGCTTCCATTCCTCTCTACTACTTGCTATTTCAGTCCATTTATTTCCTGCATGTTTCTTAATATCGTCTGCCCAACGCATGTGTGGCCTTCCTCGTACTCTTTTATTTTCCCATGGTCTCCAGCGTACAATAAGTTTGTTCCATCTTTCATCCATTTGTCTGATGTTGTGATCAGCAAATTTCCATTTTAGCTTTGCAGCTTCCTCTCTTACATCTTTAACTTTAGTTTTTTCTCGAATCCGTACGTTTTTTTTTCCTATCTGATAGTCGTATGTGAAGTATCTGTCTTTCCATAGCTCTCTGACCTGCAGCAGTTTTCTCCATATTGGCCTTTGTGAATGTCCATACTTGTGCCCCGTATGTAAAGACAGGAAGTGTGCACTGATTAAAAATTCCTGTTTTTAGGTACTGTGGGTACTTCTTGTTTTTTAGGATAAAACTCAGCTTTCCGAAAGCTACCCATGCAAGCCTAACTCTTCTTTTTATTTCGCTAGTTTGATTATTAGTTGAGTTTTATTAGTTGTCCCAGGTATATATATATTATATATATATATATATATATATATATATATATATATATATATTAGTTAGTATCTTTGTTTTCGAATAATTCATTTTAAGACTAATCTTTGAGGCTTGATGGTCTAGCTCTCTTAACATCTTCTGTAGCTCTGCTTTATTGTTTACAAATAATGCTATGTCGTCGGCGTACCTTAAGTGACTTAGTCGTTGTCCACATATTTTGATGCCACATTCATCCCATTCCAGATTTTTTAAAATATCCTCCAAATTTGACTAAATAATTTTGGTGATATAGTGTCTCCTTGTCTTGCGCCTCTTGCAATCGTTACTGGTTTAGTTCCTTCATATATTTGTACTGATGTTGTAGCATTTTGATAGATGTTTGACAGTAGGCTAGTGTATCTATTATCGATGCGGCTGTTTATTAGGGAGTTCTTTATTGCCCAATGTTCAACGCAATCGAAAGCTTTTTCGAAATCTACATATGCTACGAATAATGGTAATTTGTATTCGTTTACTCTCTCTATTAAGATCTTCATTGTCATCAGATGCTCTTGTGTGCTGAATCTCTTCCTGAAGCCTGCGTATTCTCTGGGTTGATAATCATCGAATTTTCTGGTAAATCGGTTTTTAGTATTATGGTAAGGAGCTAATACATGATACTTAGGAGGGTTATGGGACGATAGTTTTGTAATTCTCTCTTGTCGCCTTTTTTGAATAGAAGAAATGTAATAACTTCGTTCCAATTATCTGGAATTTTCTTTTCTGTTAAAATTTGATTTAGGAGAAGGTGCAGACAATCAATAACAGGTTTTCCTCCAATTTTTACCATTTCGGCAGTTACTCTGACCTTGCCCGCTGCCTTATTGTCCTTTAATCGTTTCAGTGACGCTCTTATTTCCGATTTGGATATTTCGGGTCGAAGTTCCGAATTTATGTTCACTATCTTTGATGTAAGTCGTTTTTTACGTCTTCTTGTGGGTCTTTCTTTGATTGGTACAAGTCCGAGTAGTGATTTTCAATTATTCTAATAATTTCTGTTTTACTAGTTGCTTCATTGCCCTTTTCATCTTTGAGTTTATTTATTTCTGATTTGCCCAGTCTGGATCTTAGACATTTCATGTTTTTGTTATTTTCGATGATGGATTGTACTCTGTCTTCTTGTATTCGCATTCTCTCTTCTTTTATCATTTTCTTAATGGTTCTATTCAGCTCTGTGTATTATATTGATTGTCTCATCCCCTGTTCATTCAGTATTCTTCTATGTTCGATTAGTTTTCTTGTTGCTTCGTTTATGTAATTATCTTTTTTGCCCTCTGTTTTTGCTACTTCTTTTGCTATGGTAACTAGTGTTTTTGTGAGTTCTTTTCTTATTCGGTTTATATCCTTCTCCTCCTGATTTATTTTTTCTGCTAGACAAGCTCTTATTTCTGGCCTTTATATTTCGTATCGTGCCATGCTTAGTTTTGATCTAACCAGACTATGGTCGCTGCCGGTGCTAAATCTGTTAAGAACTGTTACATCTTTAACAGCGGATTTGTTAGTAGAGAGAATAAAATCGATTTCATTTTTTGTTGTAGAGTTTGGACTACTCCTCAGCAATTTGTACGTTTGGGAATTAACTCCGGGCACACTGGACTGATGAGACCCATCAAGTCGGTCTTCAGCTGTCCGCGGAGATAATATCCTAATGTACAAATATTTAAAGTTATGAACTATTAAAAAGCGTTTGTGTATAATTTTAATTTATTATTTAATTGCTGAAAGCAATAAACCCAAATTATGGTGGCGTGTAATATAGCCAGTGATTTAATTCAGTCAACCTAATTGATAATGGCTTTATTACAATACAAAATGCGGCCAAAATCGGGTTTCGTGTCGGAGCAATAAACCTCGGCTACTTTAAATACCCGAAAGCTAATTTATTTATTTTGGCCTTATAATCGCCGTGCGCCTCGGCTGAAGGGTAATTAACTTGATAAATTGAAGCTGGGCCGTGCGAGCGCGTTAATCGAAGGCCGTGATTGAAGAAATTACAGTCGCTTAATCGCCTTTATTAATGCCAGCTGGGAGCTGGGCTCGGGTTTACGGCGTCGCCGGCCAATTTCCATAACTTGCGGCAGGGGTCGGAGCCCTAAGTTGTTTACGAGGGGGCCGCGACGTGTTTTGTAAACAACGTCTGGCGGTGAGATCCTCTTCAAGCCTGGATCCAGTCAGCATTAGCAACACACGCAACCAAGAAGTTTAGTGAAGATTTCGTGCCAGTTCATTTCCAATCGGACTACATAAAAAAAACGACTGAAATTCCTTGAATACAGAATATATACAGTGTGATTTTTTTCGAAAATCTAAAATTAAAGAGTTTTTTTCCTATTGTGAACTTAATCCGTGGACACACTGTATAAACAGGGTGGTTGATTCTTCAGTGTCCAGCTTATACCTGCGAAACTTCAAAGATACCGAAAATATTTTTTCCACACCCTACCTATTTTCCGGAAACATATCTAGCTTTATTTTTCTATGTGGAGCACCCTGTATATTTTTACAGAATCTTATTCTACATCAAATATTCTTTACAATGGTGTATCACAAGTAGTTAATTTTGCTGTATGTATTTAAGAGTGAAATTCTACTTTTTCATGGAAAATATAATTATACAGATTATACAGGGTGAGTTTTTTTTTTTCATTTTAAGCATTGAGATCTCAGAAACCATAAAACATAGAGATTCGGTTAATTGAGGAAAGAGTCGCTATTTTAAGAACTTATGCAAGATATGATTTTGTTTTTTGAAAAAAGTTCTTGAGTTACACTTTTCACTTACACGTTTTCTTTGTTTACATCATAATGTTTATTAAAATTGGTGACTATAATTTTGATCACATTCTGTTCATTTTCAAACTTAGAGTGATCTCGAAAGTATAGTCACTAATTTTAATAAACAGTGTGATATAAAGTACTTGTTTTATTTATTTATCTTGAATAATGACATTTAGTGATGTACGTTCTAACCGTTTTTAGTATTTACTAAGGTTTATAAGTTACTATACAAGTTCACTTTGCATATGGCAGATCATATTTGTAACTAATTTGCTGAAAACAAAGTACGTTATTTGAGCTGATTTTTGTGTAAACCAAAATTATGTACTGTTGTACAAAATTACACTGTTTTGTACATATAAAAAGTAAATCTCGTATTTTCATGTGAAGCAAGTATTCAATTCATTCATTCATCCATCAATGATGCTGCAGTATAGTCAACCCAACAAGAGCTGACTATGACTAATGCTTTTTCGAACAATGAATCGTGTTTTCTATGCTCGTTCGCATGCTTAAGGTAAATTTAGTAGAGTGAAATATGAAACGTAATTATGTCGAATTCTGGCAATATGGAGCGATGGGTCATAGTCTCTCAACGGGACGACTATAGCGATTTTCTGCATTTCCTGGCACACTGTAGATATACGTATTAGTAGATTTATTCTGTTTTGATTTTATTTTATGAAGTTATTTGGCAAGTTATTTGGCAAGCTTTTGAAGTTGACAATTCTTTTACCAAAACTGTAACTTGCTACAATTTTTTTAAATAAATATTTTTTATTGCTTCTTTTTTCTTCATTTATATTTTTTTCTACTTTTTTCTACATTGGTGTTATAAGAAATAAGTTTTCTCTGAGCTAAATCAGAATGTGTAATTGCAACAATGATAAATGTTACATTTTCACCTTGTCGCTATAATCGAGAATGGTTTATGGGTTTTGCAGACGAGAGAGTTAATCATGTAATCGCATTCAAAAGTCAGTATTGTAATATATTCTTACCCATGCATAGCCGCAATAAATCTGGAAAAATAGTCAGTGTTAGAAGTGCATGTTAATTTTTTTGTTAATAATATTATTTTTAACGTATAGCAATAAATAGACTCTACTACTGTGGTATTCATGTATTCATAAATATGTTTTAATTATAAGTTTTGCCATAGTCAGCATTTACTGACAAAATCAGTATTGTACTCCATTGTATAATAATTAATAACTAATAAGTATATACTACATTATTATTTTCCATAAGTAGAGGAGCAGTAGAGATTATTATTATTTATTTTTATTATTATTATTATTGTAAGTCGTATCATTATTAGTACTGTTTTCAATTGTTAAATATCATAGATTTTCGTAATTATATCTTATTATTATTATTATTGTTGTCTTAAAAAATGGCTGTAGATTTGTCTTTTATTTATTCATTTTGAGTTTTTATTATCTTAGATTTCCTAGTAACTGTGAAGTATTCAGAAAATGTTAAATTATTAGAAAAAATTCCAGAAATCAAATGTTTTTAACTTAAATAAGTTTGTTATTAAAAAGGTACCTATTTAATAACAAACATTTTTTAAGTTGTCAAAGTTTGTTACATAAACTGATACTAAATTTTCATTTCATTGAGTCTTTTTGGGATTAAATTTGTTGCAAAATCGGTATAATTTCTAGCGTTGTCCATTGAAAGTTATTCTGTCTTCATAAGTTTACTTCATTTGATTGGGTCTTTATGGGATAAAATTTGTTGCAAAATCGGTATAATTTTTAACGTTGTCCATTGAAAGTTATTCTGTCTTCATAAATTTACAAGTGTTCACAAACATTGAAATATTGGTGAAATTCTCAGAACAATTTTTTTATGACGTTTAATTTTGTTTAAAAAACTGTTGCAAGAATTTTATATTGTGGAAATTTTTCATAAAAATAGTTGCAAAATATGTATAAACCATTTTTCCATTTTTATCTATCGTCATAAATTCTCAAATTTTCACAAAACGTTGAAATAATAGTAAAATTCTCAGGACTATTTTTTATAATGTGTAATTTTATTATAAAAACTGTTGCAGGATTTTTATATTTAGGGATTTTGTTATAAAAATAATAACAAACATTTTTCATGGTGAGTTATTTTGTTATCTAACTCTTATCGCCGAATTTTGATTTCTTTGGGTATTTTTCATAAAAATAGTCACAAAATATGTTTATTTTTGAACATTGTCTATTTTAATTTAATACAGAGTGAGTCAATATTAATGACAAAACTAAGAATTCTAAAATCTCAAAAGCGAACAGTTTTTTTTAGTATTCTTCATTACCTTTTTCTCTTTTGTTGTAGAACACATATCCGAGGGCTTGGGAGTGAATATTGACTCATCCTGTATATCGACATACATTTTTAGCATTCACAAAAAGTTGAAATATTGGTAAAATTCTCAGAATATTTTTTTATGATGTGTAATTTTCTTATACAAACTATTTGAGGATTTTTATATTGTGAGAATATTTCATAAAAATAGTTGCGAAATATTTTTGAGCATTGTTCATTTTATATCTATGGTCACAAATTCTCAAGTTCCACATAAATTTTAGGTATTCACAAAAACTTCAAACATTGGTAAAATACTCAGAACGAATTTGTTTATGATGTGGTATTTTGTTATAAAAACTGTTGTAAATGTTAATTTTGGGATTTTTTTAATAAAATATGTATTTTCAAATATTTTAAAGGAGAAAGCATTCTCCATGTTTTATCTATCGTCATAAATTCCCATTTTTTCACAAAAAGTTAAAATATTCGTAAAATGCTCAGAACATTTTTTTATGATGTGTAATTTTGTTAAAATAACTAGTTGCGGGGTTTTTATATTTTGGGAATCTTTCAGAACATCAAAAATGAATTAAATTGTGAATTCTCGTGCCTACTCAAGTGTCTAAAATTGATATCTTTCTTATAGTACGTAGGAAAACTTTTTATTCATTTTAAGAACATCCGACATCAAAATTTATATTTCTACTTTTGGGTATATCGTATTCCATATTAGTAGAATTATAATCTGGAAATTTTACGTAATTTTCATAATAATTCATTATTATCACTTTTTGTTTTCATTTTCAGAATCGGATATCAAATTCATATTCCTTCTTTTACGTACTTATACAGAGATTATACCAATTATACCAATTTTTGCACCTCTCCGTTTTGAAGTTATGACGTCAGAGCCATTTTTTTAAAAACTAGTGAACTATCGGCCAGAAATCTATCTAAGCATGTGCATATTCCTTAAATCAGATTGCTATGATCTGACGATTCTGACTTCATAACTTCAAGACAGAAAAAGGTGGAAAGATGAAAACGGTCTCAAAATAATTCTTTAAAAATAAAACATTTTGACCTGTTCAAGCGTTTTTTGCAAATTCCTACAGGAGAAAAAATAAGTCCAGGTTTTGAAGGTTTTTACGCTCTCTGTATGTTATCGTTAATTTAGTTGTTCTAAAATGATTAGACTTGTTCCTAGAACCTATTGTGCCCATTGATTGTGTATCTTTCATTTCGCCATCCAAATTGTAACCAGCTGAATATTTATGATGGAACTCGTATTTTTTTTTTGTAATTTCCCAGAAATAAATAGAATGAAAGGTCAATAACCGAATAGAGATTGTTTATCTCGCTCTGTAACAATCAAGAAATATCCTATTTCTGAACATTTATTTGTGTAGTAGTAATCTTTTAAGTTAACCTATTTTCTTCCGAGAGGAATACATAATAGTTGGAGTTCTTGTCTTTTGCTTATATTTTTTAGTGCAAAGCTTTTCCGAAAATATACAGACTGCAGCATCGATACGTAACTGTTGGTGTTCTTGTCTTCTTCATCTTCATTTTTTAGTGCAAATCTCTTACGAAAGTCTACATACTGTAGCATAGAAAATGTGACTATTGGTACTCTTGTATTATTCTTACTCTTCTACTATTTTTTAGAGCAAACCTCTTAAGAAAATCTATGGACTGCAGCCTAGAACACGTGCCTATTGGTGCTCTTGTTTTCTTCTTCTGCTATATTTTAGTACAAATCTCTTAAGAAAATCTATAGACTGCAGCATAGAACACGTAACTATTGGTGCTCTTGTCTTCTTCTTCTATTTTTCAGTACAGACCTCTTACGAATAGATATTCGTATTTTATTCTATATTCTATATTCGTATTCTATAGATATATACTGGAGCATACAACACGTAACTATTGGTGCTTTTGTCTACTTCATCTTCTATTTTTTTGTGTAGACCTCTTACGAATATCTATAGACTGGAGCATAGAATACGTAACTATTGGTGCTCTTGTCTTATTCTAGTTTTAAGTGCACACCTCTTACAAATATCTATAGACTGAAGCGTAGAACACGTAACTATTAATGCTTTAGTCTACTTCATCTGCTATTTTGTAGTGTAGACCTCTTAAGAATATCTATAGACTGAAGCATAGAACACGTAACCAGTGGTGCTTTTGTCTACTTCATCTTCTATTTTTTAGTGCTGACCTCTTACGAATATCTATAGACTGGAGCACAGAATACGTAACTATTGATGCTTTTGTCTACTTCATCTTCTATTTGTTAGTACAAATCTTTTACGAAAATTTATAGCCTGAAGCATAGAAAATGTAACTATTGGTGCTGTTGGAGTATTCATACTCTTCTACTATGTTTTCTGCATTTTAGTACTATTTTAAGCAATCTATAGATTGCAGCATAGAACACGTAACTATTGGTGCTTTTGTTTTCTTCTTCTGCTATATTTTAGTACAAATCTCTTAAGAAAATCTATAGATTGCAGCATAGAACACGTAACTATTGGTGCTCTTGTCTTCTTCTACCTTTCTTTCTGCAGCATATAAAAGGTAATCAGATATTGGTGCTTTTGTATTATTCTTCCTTTTCTACTATTTTTAGTGCAAACCTCTTAAGAAAATCAATAGACTGCAGCATAGAAGACGTAACTATTGGTACCCCCGTTTTCTTCTTCTGCTATATTTCAGTAAAAATCTCTTAAGAAAATCTATTGACTGCCGCATAAAACATAAAACTATTGGTGCTCTTCTTTTCATACTCTGCTATATTTCACCATAAATCTCTTACGAAAATCTATAAACTGCAACATAGAACACTCTATTAGAATTCTCTCTAGAACCATTGGTGCTCTTGTCTTCTTCTTCTTCTCATTTTTTAGTGCAAATCTCTTACGAAAATCTGTAGACTGCAATCTAAAACACTTAACTATTGATGCTCTTGTCTTCTTCTTATTCTTGTTCTTGTTCTTCTTCTTCTTGCACTTCTTTGTCTTCTTCTTCTTCGTAGTCTATTTTTTAGTGCAAACCTCTTAAGCAAATATATGCTACAATATATGCTGCAAATATATGCGAGTTCTATGCCGCATTCTATATAGAATGCAGCATTGAACTCGTAACTATTGGTTTATGAAATATATTGGTTTGTTTTTATTTCTGAAGTTAGAACGTATACTAATTTTTCCTTATTTCATGATGCTTTATTTTTTTAATATCCTTAATTTTACAACAATATCAACAATGGATATGAGAGAAGCTTGATATAATTACAATGCACTCCTATACTCTCTTTAATTTTTTCCTCTTTCATATAATTCACAGCATGAACGCAAATTCGATGCTCTTGTTGAAATAATTTTATTGCCGTCACATTTTTTTGTACTCGACCAAATCGAGTGCGGATTAGAGTTAACCATTTGGAAAATGTGCAAAGTTTAAATAAACCAGAATGGATAGCGCTTTATTACCTCATTAGCATTACTGTGAAATTAACCGTTGGCTTTAATATGCGCACACGTACATTATTTATTCGTCGCGCTGCTTAATTAACATTTCCGTAGTTTACGACCAAAAATTAAAAGGGAATGGTGTGCATCGAGATTGCTAAGTGGTGCTCTCGTGTAATGGATATATTTGCATTATTTTGTCAGGGCTAGGCAGTAAACTACAACTAATTAGGAACGTTAGGAATTAGGATAAATAATTACTCGTGGTGATGGAAATATTGCTGAATAATTGTAGGTACTTGAAACTCTAACAAATTAAAAAATATAATGTATACAAAATTTGTAGTCATGAACTGATCTCACATTAAAGTTACTTGAGATATTATGATCCGTGATTAAAGTCTTTTGAAATGCAATAATCTATTATTAAACTCGTTGTAGATGAAATTATCGATTGAAAATATTATAGGTGTAAAACCAATTATTTACAATGAAATGAAAGAATCGATTTAAATTATTCGATTGAATATTCATTCAATCATACAATTTCATTGAAAAAAACAATGTATGATATGCAAGCGGTAGTCTGTGTTGCAGTATACTTTAATGACGTAAACTGTTTGTGCATCAAAATATGTGGTGGAAAAAAAATTATATTTAGCTGTGTATTGAATATTCACAAAATTAAAAGAAAACAACAGCCACATAATGTGCAATCGGTGGTATGTCTTGCAGTGTACTCTAATTTCGTGCAGCAATAAAGTAGATCAATAAGTTTTCATCAGCCGAGCAAGTGGTTTTTTGGTGTAACCCCCGAATGAAAAATTCATTAGGGTTAATTCTTAAGACCCGGCTGGCCAATTCCTCGAGCCTGTCGCGCCTTATCGCGCTCGCCCAGTGTTAAGTATTCATAAAAGTGAACTCTTCCCTAACAAGTAAAAGTGTTTAATGAAAGCCGTACCAGGCAGTTATAATCAACTCACGCCACGAACGCACCGAGGAGGGTGGAAACCCAATAGAACTTCGTCGCTCCATTAATTAACAGCACATTCACCGAACTACACCCTCCTCATTATCCCCGCCTATCGTCCTCCCTAATCTCCCGATTCCGGCATCCGAAGAATCGCGGGGCGGGAAGGGGATGCTGCGCGCGGCCCTTCAACCCCCTCGCTCACACACGCGGTCCCTCTTCGAGTCCTCTCTCATCCAGGAACAGATAAAAGGAAGGCCCCGGAGGAGCGCGCGCCGGCGTAAATCATCCCGTTAATAGCACGAAAATATCCCGAACGGCCTCCTTAAAAATTCACTCGGCGGGAATTCGAAAAATTCGTCTAGCTGCCGCTCCATTACTCACCCGCTGAAGGACCCCCTTTTAGTTGAAACAAACACCGCTCGGTGTCGCATCGCTCAGCTAGGATTTCTTAGACGTATCGTCCGCGTGATATATTTAGAACGCTTTGCCGGATCCGTACAAAATCTCGCTACAAATGATGTTATTTGTCCCTTTTTTACTTATTTATCCAAGCTCGCCTTCACATCAAAGTTTGTAAATCTGGGATAAGATTTATTTCTCTGGTCTAGTTGGACATTCTCCGATCAACTTTAACCGTAAATGATCAGTTTCCATGGATATCATTGTATCCTAGGTAACTGATCTGCGATTACGTTAACCGGAAATTGTACAACTCTGCCTTAGGCCCAGTTGTACGATCTTGACTTATTCTTGACCATGGTTCAGTTACCTAGAATACAATTGTTAATACATGTAATGGTATCCATAGAAACTAAACCATGGTCAAAGAAGATCTACGATCGTACAACTGGGCCTTCATCACTGCAGAGAAGCACAAAGTACCACCATTGATTATAATTCGTATTATAATCAATGGTACCACCTAATGATGAGAGCAATTACCACTAGGCAGTTGTCAAGCATCCACACAAATTATTAAATATTATTAGGCAAAGCAGGATAATCAAGGAAATTTTACTCAAAATTTTCACTATGAGTACGAAAGAAAAAAAATTATGATAATTTCAAAATTAATATCAATAAAATAATTTCTGGCACTAAAACGAAGTTAATAGATTCTTCTTTTTCAAAATTTTTATTAAGCACAGCATTATAATCAAGGACCTTACACTGAAAGTTTCTACCATAATTTCCATAAATTGCATGTTTCAAAATGTATAGTAATAGGTACAAGTATTTCTAAAACTAATGTTAATAATAATTTCTTCTCTTTCTTCTTCATTATATTTATTAAGCACAGCACGAGAATCAAGGAAAGAACATTCAGAATTTCCACTATAATTTCCAAAAAAAGGGTATTTTAAAAATGAATAATAATAAACGTAGATATTTGCAAAACTATAACGAAGCTAATAGTTCCTTCTTCGTCAAAAATATGTTTTAAGCGCGGTACGATAATCAGAGAAGTTTGCCTCAAAATGTCCACTATAATTTCGAAAAAAGCTAATTAATTTTCTAATTGTAAAAAATCTTCATTAGCTTCCCTCAACCCTCAAAAATATGTACCTATTAAGCACAGCTAAGCCCAGAGCAGGAAAATCGACTAAACTTTCAATTTATAGAGTGAAATAAGAAAAAAAACTTAAATTTTCTAATTAGTATGTTTTATAATATTGATTGAAACCTTTCTTCATTTTCCGTAAAAAAAAACTATTTATTATGTATATCTATATCTTATCTCTGTATATTCATCTGTAATATTAAAAATTTATGAAGAATAATCAAAATATTACTAATAATAATAACTCAGGTAAAACGTAACGGACTTTTACTTGTCGTGATTAGTAGCTAACTTAATTACTCATTAACTACTTCAGTTTTTCATGGATCACTTCAATCAAGATCACTTTCCAGTAATTATAAAAACTTTTAAAAAAATTCAAAAATCTTCCTTTCATTTAATAAAATAGAGATACAAATAGCAATTGAAATATTTATTTATTTAAGAATCGACAAGTATCGAGTTGAAAATAAGGATTATTGCGCTCATTCGAGATGTAATAATCGCCTATTAAAGTGTTTTTATATTTAAGAATCAATTATTGATTATTAATTATGTATACAAAATTAAATAATCGATTGAAATAAAAATCAATTTCGTTCTCACGAATCAAATTTAATTGATCGACTGTAGTTGTTCAACAAAATTTGAATGAAAACTATAGTTTAAGTTGAACAACCCTATTGAAACAAATGTTGTGGTTTTTTGGTGTAACCCCCGAATGAAAAATTCATTAGGGTTAATTCTTATACATATTAATAACATTTTATGTATATGCTATACAAAATGAAATAATCGATTGAAATAAATCGAATTTAAGTCATTCCAATAATTCGAATTTTAAAGTCATTCGAAAATCAAGAATCTAATTTTAAACCTATTCTAAACGAAATAATCTATTCAAATTAGTTAAGATGTAAGAGTCCATTATTTACAATAAAGTGAAATAATTGATTAAAATCATTCAAGAAGATTGATTGTTAGGGTCATTGAAATTTAAGAATGCATTATTAAAGTCATTAAAATTATTATATCTAATAGATAATCAAATTCATCAGAATATAATCAATAGATATTTAAAGTCATTGAACCAGCAATTATAAAATTCTTCACTTATACATATTAATAACATTTACGTGTATAATTTACATTAAAATGTTATCGGCAAACATTAAATAATGAATATAATATATTACATTGGACTTTTATTAAATAAGAACCCTTACAACTTTATAACTTTGTAAGATCACAGAATTTCTTTGTTAACTTCACATTATTTTGTTAAAATGATCAGAAAACATTTTGAAATAATTTATAGAAATCTTACAGAAAACAACCGAAAAGACCCCATGAGTGGTCGAAAGCTGATAAAGATTGTTCTCTTTCTCTCTGTCTCTCACTTTCTCTCCATATCAAACTGGCGAATGAACTTCGCAACTACTATATATTTTGAAAATATAGCAAAGAGATCATATTTCGATGAATTAAAAAAAACATTTTATTCAGAATTTGGATATAATTTTTTTATCAAATTTTAGAAAATGTCTAAATATTGCTAAATTTTTACTGCATAAATCATAATTTAGATACTATTGATATAAATTCTATATTATATTTTCAAATTTCCACAAAATACTTATCAAATTGTTAAAAATAACTTGGAATATTCATTCAATGTACAAATTTCCATAAATGTTCCAATAAATAGTTCACAATGCCTAAAAATTACTGAAAGTATGTAGCAAATTGAAAAATTTTACAAAACCTACTGTTTTCGTTGAATCCTCTGTAATTTTTCAGAAAATTTAAAAACGTCTTAACTAATGCTAAAATTTTGTAGTACATAAAAATTTCATAAAATACTCTTAAATTTTCGAAGGTATGTGATATTTGAACAAATATTAGTTATTATAAATTTAAAAATTCAATATAAAAAAGGACAATATCTATCAAATTTTAGAAAATATTTAAACATTACTATATATTTTCATAAAACACCATATTTAGATAACATTAAAGTCTATAGACTAAGACTATTTCTTCTACTCTATATAGAAAAAAGCACAATTTTCAAATTTTAGAAAATACCTACACATTACTGAGAATGTACTTTATCATTCAGAATTTTTATAACCCTGACTAAGATTTATAGAAAATTGATATAAATTCCATATAATATTTTCAAATTTCCACAAAATACTTATCAGCAGGGTTGGAATAAATCATGATCTAAAAACAATTAAAAATTAATGATTTATTTGATTTTTTTATATTTGCTATCAGTTTTTGCCGGTTTTTATGAGGTTTACATAAGGTTCACATATTTTTTTTATATTTATCATTTATCATTTAGACTAATATAATTTTTTTTTAAATGCATAAAACTACATAATTATATAAAATTTCAGCAAAATATGTATAAAACCCTTATTAAATTATGATTTTTCAATCAATAAAGTTTAAGGTTTTTGAAAACTGGCGTGAAAATTTTTTATAAAAGACCGTCATATTGGGCAAAAATAACAGAAATGTATGTATAATTCAGAATTTTCATAGAACCTTCTTTAATAAATCATAATTTTTCATCTCATTTTAGAAAATATCTATTCATTGATGAAACTTTTTTGTACAATTCCGAATTTTAATACAATTTGATACAATTTTCTATCAAACTTTAAAAAATGTCTAAGTACTGCAGAAAGTTTATAGAAAATATAAATATAAATTTCATAAATTTCATAAAATATTTTCCAATTCCAGCAAATATTTATCACATTTCAAAAGAATAATTATTATTCATCTTTAAAACTCTTCTATTAAATTTATTAAAATGCCCAAAGCTTGTTGAAATTTTATTGATTTTTTGAAAATTGGGAAATTTCCTTCATTCATTATTCTGTGTGTGTGCGTGTATGTAATGTTGTTTTAAAATAAAAAATAACTGAAAGTAATTTAAATAATCATCAATATATTGAAATTATTTAAACGATTTTAACAAAATATTGTTTAGGCAACATTTTATTCTTCACAAATCACTTTGGTTGTCCTAAAGTGTCGACCCGTTTACATCCTTGAGAGGTAAATTATAGGGTATCTAGGGAGCATTTCTGGGGTGTGGAAAAATCGTAACAAATTATTATAATGCTTAGTGCGACGGGTCGAACGTAATTCCTGTCAAGACCAGACAGGCTATTAAATTAAATGAAGAACTACCTTACCCCAAGGGCTATCGTACCTCACTGTCTGCCGCTTGATAATTTCATTACCGATATTTTACTGTTTAAATCACAACTTAATAAGCAATACACCTTGTTGGTTGCAGATATGATAATTATATGGCCGGGATCAGATTAACTTGGACGTGACTCAATTTGATATAAAGATGAGTAAGTAGTTATTGGATTGAAATATCATTGATAAATCTTTGAAACATCAACATTGTCAACATTCGTTGAACTTCAATTAATGTTGATTCAAAAATATAAGAAAATAAATGAAAATGACTTCATTCTCACCTAAATTGCAAAAGTCAAGAAAGAACCTTTTCTTAACTTTTTTACCATTTTTGTTTTTAGATTTTACGTATATTTGTTTTTGAAAAATATTATTTCTATAAAAGTTTTTGCTCATGAAACGATATTAATAAATATTAATATTAATTAACTACATTATTACTAATTATTAATAAAAACATATTTTGTCGTATTATGTACAGGATTCAGAAAATTTTAAACACCTTCGAAAAAATACTGTTATATTCGGAGAAAAATGTTACAAGAAAAAGCCTTAGGTTTTTACCCATGTGTTTTATTTTTTTAAGACCCTGTACTTATTTCTACCAAATATTTCGTAATTAATTTTATTTCTTCATAAGCAAAAACTATTATCAAAATAATTTTTCAAAACAAAAACAAGAAATATAAAAAATTATCTCTTACTATGCGAATGCAAATAATATTTATAAGTGATATGAGGAAGTCTCTACTACGCTTCCAAATATACCCCGACGTTAATTATTTCTGTTATCAACCACTTGATACGGCGGGCAAATTAATAATTTGTTTAATTAGTTTAATTGCGTGTTGATTAAGGCTTGCGCTCGCAATTTGTTGATTCGGGCATATTTATTCGAATTCGCGATATGGACGTTTCCATTGATTAAATTTTACATAAATATAAACAATATTAATTACTTCCACTGATTAAGGCGTCAAGCCATTAACTCAGTTAATTGCCATCGGCTGTAATTTTGTGAAACTGATTATTCAGACATTTTTATTGCCTTGTTTATGCCTCGCCTGTACCAAATTTGATACACATAATTAAATATAGCTTGTGATCACATACACACTCTCTTTGATGAATATTCAAACGAGATGTTGCAAAACATGTTTAATTTTTTACGTAAAATCATGTAAAAGTTTTTAATTTTAGATGGAATTAAATAATAACAATAGTCTAATTTTAATAATATAAGAAGAAAATTTTATATTTTTGTACAAAAGGAAAATATGTTCATTAAAAATAAAATATCAGTCTTCAAAAGTTGCTTAATTGATGGTTTTTTCAAAAATATTCTGCAAAATGATGAAAATGTTTGGGCTTATATGAAATGATGGTGTGTTCATTAAAAATTAAATATCAGTCGTAAAAATGTTGCCCAATTGATGGTTTTTCCAGGAATGTTCTACTAAATCATAAAAATGTTTAGGATTTATACAAAATTAAAGTATGTTCATTTAAAATAAAGTATCAGTCTCAAAAATGTTGTTCAATTGATGGTTTCTCCAAAAATGTTCTGCTAAATCATGAACATGGTTGGGCTTATACGAAATGCAAGTTCAGTAGAAATTGTATCAGTCGTAAAAATGTTGCAGAATTGATGGTTTTTTCCAAAAAAATTCTGCTAAATCTTGAAAATGTTTAGGCTTATCCGAAATGAAAGTGCGTACATTAAAAATTTAATATCAGTCGTAAAAATGTTGCCGAATTGATAGTTTTTCCAAGAATTTTCTATTATATCATAAAAATGTTTTGGATTTATACAAAATGAGAGTATGTTCATTAAAAATAAAGTACCAGTCTCAAAAATGTTGTTCAATTGATGTTTTTTTTTCAAAAATGTTCTTCTAAATCATGTATATATTTTGAATTTATACAAATTGAAAGTATGTTCATTAGAAATAAAGTATCAATCTTAAAAATGTTGGTCAATCGTTGGTTTCTCCAAAAATGTTCTGCCAAATCATGAAAATGTTTGTGATTTATACAAAATGAAAGTATGTTCATTAAAAACTACGACTATCAGTCGTAAAAATGTTGATTCATTGATTGTTGTTCCAAAATTGTTCTACTAAATCATATTACTTACTTAATCTATACCTGTTGAAGAGAGACATTAAAATAATATACAGATAACATATGAAATTCTAAATTTATCAATATAAGAGGAAACATTTCCGTTTTATACTAAATGAAAGTTTGTTTATTAAAAGCATAAATATTAGTTTATTACTGTTTTCAAAATATGCTCAATTGATATTTTTTTGTTGCTTTTTTCCAAATAAATTTTCTGCTAAACACATTACATTTCTATATCAATATTTACATAATCAAAATTTTTAAAACCGTTTTATACAAATGAACAGAATAGGAAAAAATGTACAAAATAATCTCTTGCCATTGGAAAAAAGTGTCAATGATAAATATTCCACATAAATCTCGACTTTTCCACTGTCTCGAAAATTACCGTCATTTATTATTACTCATTAGCACTTGGCCTTAGACCTGTTTTGTACTAATTATTCATTTTACTCGCCAGAGGATTGATATTTAATAATTAATTATGATTATTGATAATTATTCTATTTATGCTGTTTAATGTAAACCACATGAAATATGTATCACTCCATTTACGTTCTTCCTTAATATGGCAATAACAATAACAATGTAATTACGTCAATGGCATTAGCGTATTTATGGCATACGCGTAAATATGAATTAGTTACTAAGTTATTTATTAAGTCATTACTTTATTAATTTATCAATAATGTCAAAATTTTTGCAAATATTCAAAACTGAAAGAATTAAAATATTTCCGTAGGTATCAAAAACCTTTGGGTACATCTTATACTAGAACATACAAAAATATTTTTTGTAGAAACTAAAATTTTACAGTACAAACTACCTTAAAATTATTTTTTTATCATTGTGTTGATGTTAATATCAGATTTATAAATGATTGAAACCATTACATTTGCCACTTACTGCAACTATTGTCTTGTGAGGCCCAAATCAGATTTTTAAATGATTGAAACCATTACATTTTCGGTCTGACTTGGAGACATTCGTGTATGACCATGACTAAACATTCTTAAATATTGATTTTATTTAGTATCTTCATCATGTTTAGCCTAATTATTCTTATAGTACTAGTAGTTGAAGATGTCAATGTTTAGAGAATGTTGCATAAAATATACTTTGTGGAAAATAGTTTATTGGTTATTAATCAAATTCAGATTTTGATTGATAACCAAGAAACTACTTCCAAAAAATATATATTTTTCGCAACATTCAGTAAACATTTACATCTTCCAAATGTTTAGCCAAACTATACTTAAAGTACTTTTGGGTGTTGGTTTTGAATGTGCTTCTACAATCTGCCGGTGATAATTCACCAGAAACAAAGGTGGTGATTGAAAACAAGGGTCCCTGACATAAACAGGGAAACGTATCGGACCCTGAATTTGCATTTTAATAAGGAGCCGAATGCCGTTGACCATGATTTACACCTGCAACCCGCCAACGGCGGAAGAAGCCAAGTGAATTTACAAGCGATTGCACGATTTATGGCCAGGAGGGGACAATTTGAAGCGTCTGCCCTTTTCGGTCGCAAAAAGATACCAATAAATTGCAGCAATAGAACTGATTCAGATCTATTTCTGAACTAATAACCATCAGTATGTCATGATTTCATTTTTTACTAAAATTTCAGATAAACATAGATAAACTACTCATATCAATGCATTGGGTTGCAAATATATTTTCAAACCAATTATAATCAAAGCATTTATTTATTCAAAATTTTGAGAAAATGTAATTCAACTTTATTAGGTTTTGTAAAACGATCAACACCAATTGTTTTTGTAACTATTTTTTTAATTTTTTTTAAATGTTTTGCGCAGTTATAGATGAAAGCATATGAATCATTTTTGTTAACTTTCATTTAATTTTATAAATATTTTAGAGTTGCAAGTTGAAAACATATGAATTATTATCTGTGTATCTTTTAATTTCAGAGCTATTTCAGGAATTGTTGGAAGAAAGGATATATCAATAATGTTATATTTCGTAGGTATACCACGAAATTATTAAATAGTTTATTATTTATAACACGAAATAACAATTTATACTTGTATCATTGTATTGTGGCTCAAATGAATAAAGTATCTATCTATCTATCTATACGAAATTTTGGGAAATTGAATTCAAATTTATTAGATTTTGTAAAACGGTCAATTCCTTTGTCACTAATCGTTCAATTTTTAAACACGTTCTTATTATGGATGAAAGAATATGATTCATTTGTTTTAACTTTCCTTTAATTTTAAAGCTATTTTACGAATTGATGGTTGATAAGTTATGATATAAATAATGATCCATGTATCTTTTAATTTTAGAGATATTTTAATATTGATTGCATCTAATTTATAATAAGCTTAATTTGTGAGATATTCATATTTTAAATTCTACCATCTAATTTGAGATGCTATTGCAAATGTTCTACATGTGTATAATAAATCTCAAAAGAGATTTGAGAAAGCATGTTAAAGGTATCTCATAAATTGCCACAAAAATCTCGATCAAATTTGTTGTAAAGTAATACTAAGTAATATATTGGCATTAATGTTGTGCATTTTAAATAATATGCAATGAATGATTCTTGCTTTATCTCATTGTAATGGTATATGATTCTTGCTGACCTTTTAATTCAAGTAATTTGAAAACAATATGGAGAGATGGACACTATCGATATTGATTGATATATTGTCTTTTGTTTTGTATATACAAGGTGTCCCATAACTTAGCAAATCAGTTTTCTTATTAAAATTTCTACTATAATAGTTTTGGAAATCTGATATTTTGCGAGGAGCCGTCCACTATCAATACACATATTCACAAATAACACTGGTAAACACAATTATTGTCCATTAGGCATAAGTAGCTGATTCCGAAACGAGAAAAAAAAATCTCGGAGGTCAGGTTTTTAAGATATTACAATTTTTGCAAAATGTGTACCGTAATTTTTTTGGGATGCAAGGCAGATTCCTATAATATTTGTATGGCAATACTGGATTAAAATTGCAGTTTGGCAGTTACTGGTTTCACGTTTCTAACCTATATTAAACTGAGAACGTGTTTTTGTAAGTAAATAGTGGAAAAACTATGCTTTTTTTTAAATGACCTCCAACAATTTTTTTTTGCATTTCGAACATGTGCATAGTAAATACTCATGATTTGCTTATTATAAATTTTGGACAAAATTAAATAATAATACGAATACACTAAATTTTATAATATAAGAAGAAAATGTTTTATTTTTCTACAAAATGAAAGTATGTTCATTAAAAATAAAATATCAGTCTTCAAAATTGTTGCTCAAATGATGCTTTTTTCCAAAAATGTTCTGCTTAATCATGAAAATGTTTGGGCTTTTTACAAAATGAAAGTGCGTTCATTAAAAATTAAATATCAGTGGTAGAAATATTGCCCAATTGATGGGTTTTCCAAACATGTTCTACTGAATCAGGAAAATGTTTTTGATCTTTATAAAATAAAAGTATGTTCATTAAAAATATAGTATTAGTATTAAAAATGTTGCTCAATTGATGGTTTTTCCACAAATATTCTACTAAATCATGAACATGTTTTTGGATTTATACAAAGTGAAAGTATGTTCATTAAAAATAAAATATCTGTCATCAAAATTGTTGCTCAATTGATGGTTTATCCAAAATGTTTTGCTAAATCATGAAAATGTTTGGGCTTTTTACAAAATGAAAGAATGATCATTAAAAATTAAATATCACTCGTAAAAATGTTGCCCAATTGATGGGTTTTCCAAACATGTTCTACTAAATCAGGAAAATGTTTTTGATCTATATAGAATTAAAGGATGTTCATTAAAAATTAAGTATTAAATATGTTGCTTAAGATGGTATCTCAAAAAATGTTCTGCTAAATCATGAAAATGTTTGCGATTTATACAAAATAAAAGTATGTTCATTAAAAATAAAGTATCAGTCTCAAATATGTTGCTCAATTGATGGTTTTTGTCAAATATGTTCTGCTAAATCATGAAAATGTTTGGGCTTTATACAAAATGAAAGCAATCATAAAAATGTTTTGGATTTATACAAAATTAAAGTAAGTTCATTAAAAATAAAGTAACAGTCTTAAAAATTTTGCCCAATTGATGGTCATTCCAAAAATGTTCTGCTAAACCATGAAAATGTGTGGGTTATAAACAAAATGAAAGTATGTCCATTAAAAATGAAATATCCGTTGCAAAAATGTTGCTAATTGAAGGTTTTTTCAAAAATGTTCTGCTAAATTATGAAAATATTTGCGCTTATACGAAATGAAAGTACGTTACGCTTAAAAAATTAAATATCTAGTCGTAAACATGTTGCCCAATTGATGGTTTTTCCAAAAATGTTCTATTAAATAATGTATATGTTTTGAATTTATACAAAATGAAAGTATGTTCATTTGAAATCATGTATCAGCCTTCAAAATGTTGCTCGATTGATGGTTTTTCCAAAAATGTGCATTCATTTCGTACATGTGCATAGTAAATGCTTTCCGAAAAATGCATTTAAATGGAAGGGACAACACATTCATCAAAATTTGTCGACCAGTCTTACAATCATCTGAGTAAACACAGTGCCGTAGAAACAGGGGTTCTTCTATGGTTACTGCTACATAAAAACTTTGAGGTTAGGTTTTTTTTTTAAATCAACACTGGTCGACAAATAAAGATTTGATAAATGTGTTGTCCCTTCAATTTGAACGAAATGTACGAAATGAATGCACAATTTTGGAAAAACCATCAATTGAGCAACATTTTCAAGACTGATACTTTATTTCTAATGAACATACTTTCATTTTGTATAAATCCAAAACATATTCACGATTTAGTAGAACACTTGTGAAAAAAAAACATCCATTGAGCAACGTTTTTACAACAAATATTCAATTTTTAATGAACTTACTTTCATTTGGTCAGATAATCACTCAGATAATTGTAATTATTTATGAATATGTGCAGGGATAGTGGGTTACTCATCGCAAAATATCAGATTTCCAAGTCTACTCTCGTAGATATATCAAAAAGAAATCTGACTTGCAAAGTAACACTTGACGATCCTGTATTTTGGAAACAAAAGCGATTAGAAAAAAAAAATTACATTTTCATTTAATTTTGCCTTCCTTAGCATGCTCCTAGATTTATGCCACGAAGTTGTGGGACATCTTGTATAGAGAGGAGGTTCCCTTCTTTTTACTCACCCTGTATAGAATAATAATTATAAAACATTATAAATATTTTTTTAGCACATCAATACTAATGAAATTTATAAGTGATATTGACTTAAAACGTGCCTTTTGTTTTGTGAAATTTAATTAATATCCAATGTATGGTTTTTGATATATTCGTTTATTATTGTGATTATGCGATTTTCGGTGAAATTTGAAGTATTCTCAAAAAAAGTTTAATTATTAAATTTTTTTTTTAAATTGAATCCATTTAATCTTGTTTTAAAACAGAGGAGTTATCGCTAGCGGCGTGTTTTAGGAGACACCCTGTATATGAGTGAAAGGAGATTTTCTATGACAATTTTCAATGCCGTACTCGGAAAATCATTTGAAATGAAGAAGTAACTATGACACAGGTGAGGGAGTAGTAGGATTTTTATTATTATCAATATTATTATTAAGTTTAAGGTTTTATCCATAAATTACCAGTTACGCATTTAAGGTATTATTATTAGGTACTTACTGGTAAAATTATTTTAATTTAATTTTATTATTTATTTATTTTATTTCGCCTGACTAGTTTCGCTTTATTAAAATAATAATACTTTATTACATAATACATAACTGGTAATTTATGGATAAAACCTTACACGTATTATATATTTTTCATTATTTATATCCTGTTGATACGTAATAGACTTAACAAAGTTTTTTATTGTAATTAGTTGCACTGTTTTAATAAACAAGAAATAAAAGTAAAATCCCTCATTAAAAAATTGTTTGAATAAATTGTACACCAATAAAAATTGTTATGGAAAAACATTATTTACGCTAATAAAAATATGTTGGAAATGATAATGTAAGTATAATAAATATCGCGTGAAAAATCTTCAGCGAAACATTTGTGAGTTATAAATATTATTCATTATGTATATCGCGTGAATACGCAATAGTTTAAACAAATATTATTGTAATTAGTTTCACTGTTAGTGAAAAAACAAGATGTGTAATGTGTACATAAAATAAATTGCATCCGTTTATCTAAGCGATAATTATAGACCATAATTTTCGTGCATTAGTCGTAGTTTTGGGTATTTTCCAAGTCATTAAATTAATCTAATTATACATCCATCTCCTCTCAACAATTAGCTGAAATAGAAAATAAGAATAGAAACAGTTTAATGCATCAGCAACCGTATTTAAAATATTATGCGGCACGTTTTCTATTCAACACGTATTTTGAAATGTGATAGATATATCTACTGTTACAACTTTGCAAACATTTTTTGTTTGTAATGGGCCTGCTAATTACATCAATATTTTGACTATTATTTTGGGTTTTTTTGGTTTTTTCACATGTACATTTGAGTCAATTGTGTAAAGCTATGTATCTCAATAATGTAATTTAAAATATATACTGATCGTTTTGGCAATTATGACTTTTTAATTGCAATTATAAAGTTATAGTGCAATTTTTAGGTTAGGTTAGTTTTTTAACCTCGTTGCGTAAGTGTATTTATCTGACTTCTTGTCAAATTTTGGAAAAATCCAGCACCTAAAGTCATATCTGGGTTAAACTGCAGCGTGGGTAGTCCCCTTAAGTATGACTGCAATTACAGCGTTTTTTTGTGTGTTTACTAGTGTCGCGTGAAAATTTAAAAATACCCATCCCAACATAATCTGCACCAACAAAAGGCGGCTTTGAGCGAGCCAGACTAGGCGCACAACGGAATTCTTTCACATCCACTCGACACGTGGCGAAAACACTTAATTCAGGCGAACTTCAAAGCGATCAAGATTGAGGATGGACGTGCCAGGGCCGGGCTTTATTTTCGTAAATTGCCGAGCATCAATTAATAATACCCGGCGGAAAAAATATGGGAGGCTGCGCTTATTAATTGCGCAACGGAATGCGAAAACAAATCGATCGAGGTAAAAATGCCGAGCGCACACTTTCACAAACTTAATTAATCAATTAAGGAGCTGCTAATAGGCTGTAATATTTTACGAGTCGGATCAAATGCACCGACGCGAGCGAACGAAATTTCCGTGTGTGTAAACAAGGTGTATAATTATTATAATTTTAATCAAATCTAATTTTTATGAAAGGAGAGACGATTCTTGAATCCCAAATCGAGATCGGTTGCTACCTTTCGCAATAGTCGATTAATTAAATTAGATTACAAACATCGCGAACAATTTTAATAAAAACACAAAACACAAAATTTCAGGATCAAGTATTTGTAAAAGATGAAAATATTAGTTTTGAAATGAAAAAGTAATGATGCTAAATGTTCGGGGTACTTGCACAATAATTATTAAGAGTAGGTAATCAATAAACTTTTTACAACAAAATAATCTTAATGTATGTAAGTATGTTGTATTGTATTGTTACATAATATTGTTTGTTTATAACGTGTGTGCAAAGAATTAAAGATCTCCAAAAGTTGTAAACAAAAATAGCTATAAATGATTTTCGAAAAAGCTTGATAAGTTTTGAAAAGCTTGACTTCATAAGCTGAAATTCAGTAGTAAATGATTTTCAAAAAATTACCAACTAACTTTTAAAAACCAAATCTTACAAATCTTACGAAATTTATTTATGTACCTAACTGCTTATCTATATCAATAGAAATCTACATGAGCTGCGAAATAGAATAAAAATAGGATTCTTGATATCTGAATTTAATAAACAGTTTTATTAAAAAATTGCCCTGCTCTTAAATGTAGTTCCTATATTTTATAATCTCTATAAATGATTTTCGAAACAGCTTGAAGTTTTACAGGTACCAACTTTTTTGACTTCATAAGATTCTGAAATAAAATAAGTAATCGCTAATTCAGTAGTAAATGATTTCACAAAAATTTACCAACTAATTTTTATAAAACAAAATCTTACAAAATTTATTTATGTAACTGCTTATCTATATCAATAGAAATGTACGGTCATGCTCATATAAATCTAGTACAAACAGATTGACATTTCTATATAAAATTGCTATTGTAACCTAATTTCTTGTACTAGATTTATGTGAGCATGACTGTACATGAGTTGTGAAATAAATTAAAAGTGGAATTCTTGATATCTGAAAAATAAATTGCCCTTCTCTTAAATGTAGTTCATATATTTTATAATGTATTTAAAAAACAGAGAATCATTACTAATGAAATTTATTACCGATATTTACTGATATATCGGCATTAGGTACCAACTCTTTTGACTTCATAAGTTTCTGAAATAAAATAATAAGTAATCGCTGAAATTCAGTAGTAAATGATTTTCAAAAAATTACCAACTAATTTATTAAAAACAAAATCTTACAAAATTTATTTATGTACTGCTTATCTATATCTATACAAATGTACATGAGTTGTGAAATAAATTAAAAATGGAATTCTTGATATCTGTAGGTATTTAATAAACAGTTTTATTAAAAAAAAGCCCTACTCTTAAATGCAGTTCTTATATTTTATAATGTATCTCAAAAAATAGGGAATCATTACCAATGAAATTTATTACAGATATTTACTGATATATTGCCAATTGTATGAATATCCAATGAATGGTTTTTGAGATATTCGTTTATTGATGTCGGAATGTGATTTTGGGTAATATTTGAAGATTATTCAAATAATATCTCAAAAACGATATCAATGTAATGTTATTTTCTTAAGAGATACATATTGAATCTATTTGTTTTCATTTTTATTTAACGCGCGATTTTTATAATAGTCACATTTTTGATGTCCCAATCGAATTTTAGATGTATGTTACACATTGAATCACAATTAAATAAACTAATTAAACATAAAAATGTTATCTTAAAAACTAGCTCATCAATACTAATGAAACTTATTACTGATATTGACTTACATAGCGCCTTTTGTTTTGTGAAATTTCATTAATATCCAATGCATGGTTTTTTATATATTCGTTTATTAGTGTGATTACGCGATGTTAGGTAAAATTTGAAGTATTCTCAAAAAAAAAGTTTCATTTTCGTTTTTTTATACTCTCCTAAAAACACCACAAGCCATAACTCCTTTATTTATTGGCTTATTTCAAGTAAACAAAAGAAAAATTAAATGGCTGCACATGTTCTACAAAGAAGCCATCATTTAGGTTTTTTTTTGCTCAACTTTCATTTCAATGATAGTCAACTTTTGTTTTTCAAATGGTAACGTATATTTTCTTATTTTTGCGCTGGTAGAGATTATATTTCTGAATCCAAAGATGTCCAACAAGTTGGCTTTGATGGAATATTTATTACAAAAAATGTATGTAAATGTAAATACGTAAAAATGTTTATTGACATAAAGTTGTTTTTTTATTAGTTTTTAGTTATTTTTTAAGTTTTTTAAGTTTTCCAACTGACTTGATTTGCATTGATTCAATTGGTCTTTAGTAGATATCTTGATTTTTTTCAAAATCATAAGTTTATATTTTAATTTAAGTTTTCAAATTTCATATTTATTATTAACAAAAATGCTTACAAAGTAACATTTTCCATAAAAGCCGTGGGCTTGTCGGTTTACTTTTATTAAGTGTCTTATCCTATACAATATGATAGCCTATTCTGTACCAAAACCTTAAATTCTAGAGTTCAGATTAAAATCTAAAACTTTACACTTTACAATTTACAAAAATTACAAATTCTGCCAGGATTTGGAATAATCGCATAAATTAACTGACTTTTTAACTTTTAACTTTATAACTTTATGTAATTTTTTTTTCTGTCGTGAATATTCCATCAAAGCTAACTTGTTACATCTTTAGATTGAGAAAAATAATCTCTACCAGAGAAAAAATAAGAAAATATACGTAACCATTTGAAAATGAAAAATTGACTATCGCTGAAATGAAAGTGAATTTTGCATAAAAACAAAATTAGGGCTCCTTTGTAGAACATGTGGAGACACCCTGTATATCAGTGAAGGAATATTTCTATGACAATTTTCAATCATTTGAAAATCATTTGAAAAGAAGATGTAACTATGCCACAAGTGGAGGAGAAGTGGCATTTCTTATAATTATCAATAGTATTCTAGATTTTCGTGCACTATTTTATGAAATAACCAAATAAAATCTAATCTGGCATAATAAAACCTAACCTAACCCAACCAAAACAGCCACAATATAGGTATACCTACTGAACTGATTTTGCCTAAAGAAACTGTAACACGTAAACGTCTAAATCGAATTCAAACTAACCTGGCATTACCTAACCTAACTGATATGGCCTAAAGAAACTGTAACACGTAACTAAATCAAATTCAAACTAACCTGGCATTACCTAACCTTACCTAACCTAACCTAACCTAACCTAACCTAACCTATAGTTTAATAGGATAATAGGATAACTTATCCAAAGCACTCGTATCTAATACAGTATAATCCACAAATACTCCAGTATTGGCAGATTTATATTCTTAAAAACCAAAACACCAAAAATATATTTGGTTTTGGTTACATAAAAAAAACTTTTTTTTTATAATTTAGAAAAAGTTTCTATAAGTACTTCATTCTTGATTTTCAAACAAGACATGGTGCTCAAAAGCTTATCTCATTACATTACTATGGTCGGATCATAAAATCGACAGGATGTACATTTGGCAATTAACTTTCGGAATCACTGGACTGATGAGGCCTACTAGGTCGAAACCGGTCTCCAGTTGCCCACAAAGTTAATACCCAAGTGTACAATTGTTTCAATTTTAGAAGTACTTTATTGTCAACCAGTATATAAGTGGTTTGGATGAATCATGTTAGGTTAGGCTAGGCTAACTAAAATACATAAATTTGATTGAGTTAAATCAGGTAGCGTTACCTAACATGATTCATCTAAACCCCTTATAATCTAACTTTAGCACAAACCATTAAGGTTATAATAACCAACCAATAATTATGATCTAACCTCAGCATAATCCAGAGCTTCTCAAATATTGGCACGTTGATAATTGTTGATCTAACAACAAAAAACCCGTAAAATCTATTAGGTTTTGTTTTAAAAAAAAACACTCTGCACATCGCATATGACGCTTCATATCTGTAACACTGCATCTTTTTGAATAACTGTATTATTATTATTATCATCTTTCGAATTTGAAAAAATGGACAAAATAGTTCTAAATTGTTTCACTTCTCAATACAGGGTGATTAAAAAGTAAGGAACCACCACTCTGGAGCCTTTATTATTATTTTTAGAAAAAAGATTTGCACAAAAGTTTGATAGCTAATTATTTGGTACAATTTGACGATTTTAATTTTTTTTTGTCACGCGTCACTTTTTGAACATGACGTCATCGATTCTTTTTTAAATGGTAACCTAATTTTTTGTATTAATAAATTTGATAGCATTTATTTTTCTCTTCACGAGTATGTAGAAATACCATGAGGTTGCATAACAAAGTGTCTAAAATATTCGAGTTTAATTCTCGATTAAAAAAATGTAAAAAATTTAAGATTGCCTTGGAAAACAAATGAAACAAGTTAAACAAATACTTGTAGGCGTTGCGCGAGTTCATGATGTAACGATACTTTTTAATAATAGCTGGTTTTCTTCTCTGTATTATCTCTGTATTATGTATTTATGTATTCTGTATTATGCATTTCATGTCCCTGTATTACTGTATTATTCTATTATTGTTTTCCCTATGTATGCCATCTTATGTTACTTTTATATTACTCTGTACTGACTTATGCCCACACTTATGCCCTTATGCCCTTTTGTACTTAATAGCATGAATAAATGTACTATTATTATTATTATTAATATTTATTTGTAAATGACTATTGCTAGTACTATAGAGACTAGGACTAGTTGGGTGAAATTATGACATACTGATTTTTTATAATTATGTGTATTTGAAAATAAACTATAAATACATTATAATCAACATTCTCAAACTATTTCACAGACATTTTTCAACATACATTTCTTTTGTTTCGGCCATCACCGATATATAGCATTAGGGCTAAAGAAGAAATTCGTAACCTTACACCTGCAATGAAAGGTAAGCTGATATTTTTTAAATAGAACTTTGCAAATTAACTAGATTTTATCAATATTTTCCGCAACCGCACATTTTATTTAGTTCTCTCTCAGGGCATTTATTTTTAAATTTTGCTTCGAATATGAACCTCTTCTGTAACATATTCTATTATGTCAACATATTTAATTTTTATATTTTAAGAAATTGCTTATAATATAATAATTGCTTACAATTGGTAAGTAGTTATGCAAGAGATTACTAAGTTTGGGCTCCGATTTGCGACATGTGCTTAGTTCATGTTCAGGGCTGAGGGCAAAATTACAATTGCAAATTTCGACCTCGAATAAGAATGATTCTACTAGTATATTCTAACAAATTTTTCATTATATGGCGATATATAGAAAGATATTTAGATATATGTAGATATAGTCCATGCCAGATAAGATGTCACATTTCACATAAAACCGAAGTCCCTCCTCTGGCCTGTCGGACTGGCCAACAGAAATGCAAATGCATCTCTTGGGGCATCCTAGTTTATTGGGATATAACATTTCTTATATCCAGATATATGCTAAATATATAGACATGTATGTAGATATTGAAAATTAAAATAGCTACGATGATCAGCAACTTTCGTAAGAAGAAGCTGCCTTAAGAGACATAATATTCTATATTTTATATTATTATAGATCACGATTTTTGGATAAAACATTAGAATTTGTAAACTTTTGACAACTGCAGAACTGCAGAATGCATTTTCCTCCAGTATTTGTTTGACTTTATGTTTACATACACTTTGACATAGAAGATTGCAGAATCCATTGGTAAATATTGATTTTTGCGATTTAATCGCGTATTCTTACGATTACATAACAATAATCCATCGGTTGTACATCCACTTGAATTAATGAATAATCGATTTGCTGTCATAACAGTATCCATCCTTGTGTGGCGATGTAAGCAAACACTTCATTTTCTAGTATTTAAACAACGAGGTACGAGCACTGGTATTCCCAGAATGTTTAAGCAATTACCGTCTTAATGATTAATGATAGTAAAACACGCGATTATTCACGCATATTATTTTTTTCTTGTTTGATTTAATGCGTCGTTTGCTGTGCGCGTTCACCCTATTAAAAGATAAATTTCCTAGAATACACCAAAGAAGAGGCGTACACAAGCGAAATTATACAATTTTGTGTCGAACGAAAAACAAACCCAAGTTTGTGGATTAAAGTCAAAGCCTTAACTCGTGCAATCACTGGCCTTATATATTTTTCAGAACATGCCGTCAAAATGAATTCATAGCAGGTAATTGTAAATGTACACCTTTAAAATATTAGAATAAGGTTGCTTCTACATTCGATGTAAAATGCCGCAGGTATAATTTTATTCTGCGACTATAAAACTTACGAATATAGATTGAATTAGCTCATTTACTTCCTCAGGAAACTCCACCTGTTTAATATTTTTTATAGTGTGCATTGAATCAACTACAAATTAAGAAGAAATTTGATAGCTGAGTGATAATTCGTGATCATTTCATTTTGAAACATATTAGTTTTGATCTTACATGGTATACGGTTAAAAGAGCAGAAACAACCAGTTTCAGCAAAAGACACAGTCAGCCAAGATATACATTTAATAAACATAACTTTATGATATAACCAGAAATCCAATGAAGATATTTAAGACAATGAAGAAGTCCAAGACCATTCAATTCTACTAAAAAAAATAATCTCAAGAATATAATGTACCTCTAATTTAACAACATTTAAACGTATCGATGAATCGGACTCTTCATTTTTGTTCACCCGAGAACAAAAAACGATAGTTAGTTTTGGTTCCTAAAATATCTTCTTGTTAACTCTTATTTGGTTAACTATTGAGTTTAAAAAAAATACATCCAAAGTGTCATAAATATTTCTATATTTCTTATAGTTGCTGAGTTCCTGTATACCAACTTCCAAATGTGTCCTCCCTGAACGTTAAAGTTCCGTTTAGTTTTGTGAAAAATGAAGATGTTGCTCTTAATTGATTACTTTGCGTATTTGCGTTGTACTATTAGGTTTTAACTAGTTTAGAATATTGTACAATTGAGATGATACAACTTGTCTTAAAAGAACCTAACCTAATAGTACCACGGTTTTAAGTGGTTTGGAATATTGTTCAATTGAGTTAATACAACGTGTCTTAAAATATTCTCATCTATATAGTCTACTTTGAATTTCCCATGCAAAATAATATGAGCTGTTCGCCAGCAATGCTGTTACGGAAGAAACGTGGAAGAATAAGATAACCTCAATAACCTTTTTCAGTTTAAATGACAGTTCTGGATAATGCAACGATAACAATGAAGTGGCACTTAAAAATTTGCACGCAAACAAATTTCACTTTTTATTTAAATTTAAGTAACTAAATTTTTTATTTATTCTAATATAAATCAATTTTTTTGAAGGCACGTTGCAGTTTTAGTGTTATCAATTGGCATCGAGTTCACGTTTCAGATAAGGATGGTAATCGTTATCAGTTCTTAGTTATTATTTCAGATACTTTATTTTGATTGATATTTCATATACTAGAACACTTTCGATTCCAATCCACCTAATTGAGTCTCCAATATTTTTTTTCATTAAGATTTTTCTTGAAATTAAAATGGCGGCAGGTTTTGAAAATTTTTGTAATAGTGTGTCAGATCTGTAATAAAATTTATGCTGCTCATAATAATTTATAACCTCTCTGTATGGCTCTGGTAATTGAAATGTTTCATGCTTCCTCGGAATTTTCTCAATTCTGCCAAAATTTCGATCTTATTCTAAAGTATGAATACGAATTTCCTGATCAATAACAAAATTTATTCAGCTCATAATTACTTATAACATCTCTGGGTCGTTCTGGCAACTCAAATATTTCATGCTTCCTTGGGTTTTTCTCAATTCTGCCAAAATCTCGATCGAATTCTTAGATATGAATGCGAATGTTCTACTTCAGGGAATTTATGCCATATAACTTTGAAAATTTCTAAACTTTCTCACTTTCTAAAATCAGAAACTGATATATGTAAAGCATCAAAACAAATATTTCAAGAGCGCAAGGATCAAACTAGACTTTTAATCTGTGTAAAGGACACTTTTGCATACTTTATGTTATACATTGTACAATGTTGTACAATACATGTACATGTACAATGTTGTACAATACATGTACATGTACAATGTTGTATAATATTGTACAATGTCTTAATATTGTATATTGTACACTTTTGTAAGTATTTTTATTTTATTACATTTTTTGAGGATTTTCACTGGAAGATTCAATGATCTGTATAGTTATTATTGTTGGTAATTTAATATATGCCCTGTTAGTTCCACAATTGTCGAAAAAGTTAGGCTGATATTGTGGTCAGGAATATCATCAACAAAATGTATGCTGCTCATAATTACTTATGACCTCCCTGTATCGATCTGGCAAGTGAAAAGTTTCATGCTTCCTTGGGTTTTCTCAATTCTGCCAAAATCTCGCGGATTTTTAAGTATGACTATGAAAGTCCTACTTTAGGGAATTTATGGTCTCTAACTTTATAAAAACGGACACTTATACAATCAAATATTCAAAATAAATATGTTGTAAGGCGCAATAATATGACTAAACTTTTCTGTCCATGTAAAGGACATCGTATTGTAAACTTTTGAAATTATTTCAATGAAATGGATTTTCATTGGAAGATTCAATGATGTGTATAGTGATTACTCATTATTATTAGTAATATAATAAATGCCCTCTTTCTTCCACAATTGTTGAAAATTTCAGGCTGATATTGACTCTAAAGTGGTCAGGAAAACTGAGTCTACCCGACAGTTGAGTCATCGACTACAAAACGGGAAAATACTTACATTTCCATTATAGCAGTGACAACATACCAACAAGCTATTATTATTATTGTGAATTTGTTATATTGCTTATTAAAAGGATAATTTGAGGATTTTTCAATAGAAGATTCAATGACCTGTATGGTCATTATTGTTGATAACTTAATAAATGCCCTGTTACTTCAAGAATTGTCGAAAGAGTTAGAGTAATAATGTGTCTAAATTGGTCAGGAAAACTGAGTCTACCCGACAATTGAGTCATCGTCTAGAAAAAGGGAAAATACATTTGCATTATAGCAGTGGCAACACACCAACAAGCTATTATTATTATTGTGAATTTGTTATATTGCTTATTAAAAGTCAAAAATTGCCGGCACATAAAGTACAAATCCTGAGCTTTCGCGATTTTATCAGTATCCGCTCTGTCCAAGTGACCACATTTCCATGCCATTAAATTTAGTAATCACATGAATCCCCAAACTGTGAAACCACATTTGGCGAATGTAGAAGGCCACCACGAACATTATTATTTTCGGCAAGAACATCGTTTGATGCATTTAAATGTACAACATTACTGTGAGTTTGGGTTAGCATAAGATATCTTCTTCTTCTTCAATTCAAAAGCCTCATGATGGTACTAGATGTGTAAAGTTCTTATTTCATGGCTTATTTTCCATGCATTTTAATTGATAAAGATGACAAGTACACTTTTACCCATTACATGTTACTTTTTGGCAATGCACTTAGCAGCTTCATTATCTCATAACTTTCAAATTCTGTACCTGAGAAGCAGAAGAATGTATGTCCAAAAACAAAAAATTTCAGGAAAGGCAAAAAGGAGTTTTGCGGAGCTTATACAATCTACTGAATTGTAGATAGCTTAACTATAGTTCTTAATTACCTCCCAACTATTATAAAGTAAATTTAATTATTTATTTCTTTTAGCATTACAATTCTTATTTCATGGCTTATTTTCCATTAATTTTAATTGATAAAGATGACAAGTACACGTTTATCCATTACGTGTTACTTTTTAGCACTGCTTTTAGCAGCTTTATTACCCCATAACTTTCAAATTCTGTACCTGAGAAGCAGAAGGAGGTATGTCCTAAAACTAAAATGTTCAGGAAAGGCAAAAAGGTGGCAGAGTTTTGCGGTGCTTATACAATCTCCTGAATTGTAGATAGCTTAAACTATAGTTCTTAATTACCTCCCAACTATTATAAAGTAAATTTAATTATTTATTACTTTTAGCATTACAGTTCCTATTTCATTTTCCATTAATTTTAATTGATAAAGATGACAAGTACACTTTTATCCATTACGTGTTACTTTTTGGCACTGCTCTTAGCAGTTTCATTACCTCATAACTTTCAAATTATGTACCTAAGAAGCATAAGGATGTATGTGCACGTGCAAAAACTAAAATGATCAGGGAAGGCAAAAATGTGGCAGAGTTTTGCGGTGAATCTACTGAATTATAGATAGCTTCACTATAGTTCTTAATTACCTCCCAACTCGTATTATAAAGTAAATTTAATAATTTTTTATTACTTTTAGCGTGAAATTTTATGTTATACCTATAAAATGTTTAAAAAATAAAACACCTTTACACCTTTACCTCATTTCTGCATATAATGGACATACATCCTTCTGCTTCTCAGGTACAGAATTATTATATAGGGTGTTAATAAAAAAAAACTTGCCATGCTTTGACAGTTGATAGTAGAGATCCAAACAAGAAACAAATTTTAATAAACTTTTCTATGTGAAACAAACTTTTTACGCGACGCTTTAGACGAGGTACTGAAGGATGTGCTGTTGCATGTTATTATAAACATGTATTTTATGATGGAGCTCCAGCCCACTTTTCACATGACGCAAGAACATATATAAATGAACGTTTCGGAAATAGTTGAATCGGTAAGGCCAATATCTCCACATCCTAATCCTCTGGGGTTTTTTTGTTTGGGGCTATTTGAAAGATCTTGATCAATGTTGGAGGCATCTACTTTAGAGTACATGACGACAACACATTTATTTGTTTTATTGTTTATAATATTAAAATTTGTGACTATAGTTTCGATCACATTCTGAGATCACTCTAAGTTTGGTAATGATCAGAACGTGATCGAAACTATAGTCACTAATTTTAATAAACCGTGTGATATAAACAAAGAAAAGTGTTTGTGTTGAAAGATCTTGTTTATGAAATAAGTAAATACACAGGATGAACTGTGGCAGAGAATTCTTGTGGCCCAACAATTGTCTCAATGCTCTCTTCGACGGCGAGTGCAACTGTTTATTCAAAAGCATGGAGGACGTAAATGCGTTATTAATTCTATTGGTTACGTTTTAATTTTTTATTAGTAAATGTTAAATTGAACCATATTTCGGAAACCAATGAGTGTTGGACCTGGTTTTATTAGAATTTGTTTTGATATCTACTATCACCTGTCAAGACGTGGAAAGTTGATTTTATTGACACCCTGTATGCTGGCCAATACTTTCATTCTTCATATTGCTCTTAATTGAAGCAACACTTGTACTACAAGGTTTCAAGTGGTTTGAGATGTAGCATCACTTGGTAAGAGCACCAATCGAATTCCAAGTATCCATCATTGTCAAACTTAGAGTGATATCAGAACGTGATCGAAACTATAGTCAGTAATTTTAATAAACCGTGTGATATAAACAAAGAAAAGTGTTTATTTTGATAGATCTTGTTTACGAAACAGAAGTAAATACACAGGATGAACTTTGGCAGAGAATTCTTGTGGCCCGGCAATTGTCTCAATAGTCTCTTCGACGGCGAGTGCAACTGTATATTCAAAAGCATGGAGGGCAGTTTGAACAATATCTGCGTTAACTTTAAATGCGCTAAATGCCTTATTAATTCTATTGGTTACTTTTTAATTTTTGAATAGTAAATGTTAAATTTAGCCATATTTCGAAAACCAATGAGTGTTGGACCTGGTTTTATTAGAGTTTGTTTTGATATCTACTATGATCTGTCAAAACGTGGAAAGTTGCATGTTGGCCAACACTTTCATTCTTCATAAATATTGCTCTTAATTGATGCATCACTTGTACTAGTAGGTTTCAAGTGGTTTGGGATGTTGTAGCATTGGTTATCACTTGGTAAGAGTACCAATCGAGTTCAAGTGTCAGTTATGGATGGTAATCGTAATCGCTTGTGTATGTCGGTCAAAATAAAGTATCAGAATGAGCAGCCGGTGATTATACGGGTTGATTCTGGGATGGGTGGTGACTGATGAGATAATTCTCGGGCTCCTTATCCCGTCAGCAAACGTATAATTGGTGTAAATAATGGCTTTGGTAGGTGTGCGGATCTGTTTCTGCCAAGGGCCGTTGATAAGGAGCCGCTGCCGGTGTTGAGGTGTTAGGTCTAGCTAGCGACGGCGAAGTTGGTTTTGGTACCTTTTCGAAAAAAATACCGAAAATGTCCCGGCTGCTCCGCGATCCATCATTTATCACGTCGGAAACGGTACGGCTGGAATAAATCAAGGCGGCCAGAGGTGGGTTCAAATGGTAATCGGTGGAAACGTTCAGCAGCGGCAGAAGAGACCAAGGGTCTTCAGACGGCGCTACCATGCAATTATCAAGCGGTCGGTTTACCTGAGTTCATGTTGGGCACCCCGAAGGGCGTCGGCCCCTGGAACATGTGCCCCGGGCCGCCGAAGGGCCCGACGAGCCCCTGGGGCGGCCAGTTGGGGTGGGCCGCCTGGTAGACGGCGGCGGCGAGCGCCGAGAAGGGCGTCGGACGGATGGGGCCCTGGCTGAGGACGCCGCCGTCCCTCTGGAAGTCCCGGCGGTCGGCCGCCGGCTCGTCCTTCGGGCTGCCGGGCTTCTGCTCGCCGTTGAGGTCCTCCACGTCGACGATCGAGTCCTCCGCGTTGGAATCGTACTCTTCGTCGCTGCTCTGGTGCTGGGGGCTCGCGTTGGGCGCCAGCTTCGAAGAGGTCTGCGAGGCCGGCGAGCTCGACCTCGTCGGCCTCGTGTCCGCCAAGAGCGACGCCACACTAAAACTGATGTGTCCATTTTTGTTGGAGGTCAGCTGCTGTCCATTGTTAGACTTATCGCACATCGTGTCCCCGTTTTTTGTGTCCAAATTCTCGATGCTTTGGATAGTCATACTTTGCGCACTCTCTAGCTGGTTCTTAAGCATGAATTTCCAATTGATACCGTGTGAAACGTAAAGATAACCAGCGCGAAAAACCGCGAGCAACCAGCACTAGCAACGACCGACGTCTGTCATTTTCACTGGCACTCATCGGACAACCCAATTAGCCTTATTGTTTTTTTGTTGTTGTTGTTGCAATTACTAATTATTTGTTTATGGGGGTCTCAAGACGCAACCAACGTCCAGTTGGCTGGGGAAACTAAGATAAACTGACCGGGCAACAGCTGGAACTTGAGATTGGGGAGCTGTAGGCGTTGTCACAAAGGCGTGCCGCCGTTGAACACACCCCCGCTTTGAATTGAATCACTATGACCCCGGCCAATCGAAAGCCCCGCATTTCTACCAGACTGTGCTCCTCCGAGCGTGCGATCGACCAAGTGAGTTTTTAAATTTCCCGCGCGCGCGCGATACTCTTGGACGACTGCAGCGTGCGCTTTTTGCGCCGCGTTTTCCGCTCTTCATATTATTATTATTACTTCTACGCACCTCCGGCTGCACGAATCGCTCGTTTAAGTGCGCACTTTGCTGGCCACGCTTGCTATCTGCACCTCCGTAATGCAAATCCAGTGTCTGCCTACTCATAACGCCCGTTACGAGCTGTAGATTACCTCAGTTTTTAATTTTTTGCAGATACGAGCTGCGAATTTGCTTTGTCCGCAAGTCGATGTTTACTTTTTCTTCAACGCACTGCCAGCAAACGCAAGCATATGTACGTAAAACACTTATTTTATGAAAAGCAAAAGTTTCGGTTTTCAGAAAAAAAACACCAAAATCATTTTATCTCTCACAAAGTACGACGGAAGCATATACATATGCCACCAATTAACCGAATCAGGTAAAGTTTTGGCATCTCCGGACGCACTAAACTGATGAGACCCAATAGGTCGAAACCGGACTGGTCCAACTGTATAGTGTTTTCACTTGAAATTGAAAATGTACCTGCAATGAGGGTTTATTACGGTCAAGGGTTTTCCATTGTATCGCGTTCTACGAAGAGGCGGGCGTCCAGGAACGTATCCAAATAATTTACTATCGACGAAGATGCTATTTAATTGTTTTCTCTTCGATATATACACAATTATATCTATGATCATAATATAAAAATGATTTATTAATTAAATTGATGAATTGATACAATATTTTTATATCACATAAATTATGGTTTTTGTGGAAAAGTTGTTCTTTGCTTTCCCAAGCTTTTACAGCGCCACATCTGAAATACCGCGTCGAAGCTGAAATACTGGGTCAAAACCCTAAAATCCCAGACATTAACCCGAAAAGTCCATGTTAATATCGTGAAACATGTCGCTGTAACTCGAAAATTTTGCATTAAAACTCTCAAATACTGTGTTAAAAACACTCTAACGTCCCTGGCCCTAAGCTTGAAATTTCGGGATGAACACCAAAACATATACTCGGAAATTATTGGGATATTATTATTATATCATATTATTTACTATACAGGGTTTTTGTAAAAGAGTGTAAAATATTTAAGGGGATAGCAGTATAAACCACAATAAAAAAAGTCTTGATAAACATGGGTCCTCAAAGTAACGGTTTCGGAGATATGGAAGATTATTCTTATTTGAAACATTTATTTGCCTATTTGCAATTATTTATTAATTATTGATTATGTAAACAAACAATGGGAGCTTCTTCAAAAATAAAGAATAAAGTTACAGAAGATGTTCGAAGTGCCTTCCTTCCATTTCCAAGCAGGCACATCTTTGTCTGAAGGATATTCGCACTCTTTCTAAAATACCCTCATTAGCTCGGATTTTTTGGCACTTTTGATTAATTTTTAGATGCTAATGTTTTCAAATATCCCCAAAGAAAGAAATCTAGAGGGTTTACATCAGGTGTGGTCAGGTCAGGTCTTGCAGGCCATAATACAGGTCTGCCTCTTGCTACCCATCTACGTGGAAAAGTTTGTTCTAAATGCTCTCTAACGGCAATCGAAGAATGAGCTGGGGAAACGTAAAATGAAATGCATGTCGGCTAAATCTGCATTAGAGTAAACAGCCATAGCAATGAAACTTGTGCACTGACAACAAGTGTCAAATACTGAATGTTTATTTTACAAAACACCAAACTATGATAAGAACATGCAAGGTTCAGCAAGATTTTTTTTTATTGTGGTTCATACTACTACCCTCTTAAATATTTTACACACTTTTTTTAACACCCTGTATATTGGGAAGGTTCCCGTTGATAAATAAATAAACAAATATACCAGAACTCTAACCCTGGAATTCCCTGGTTTCTTAAAATCCAGGCTTAAAATTGTAAAACACTGTGCTATTACACCTTATATACTGGATTAGATCCCTGAACCGTCTTAAAACCCTAAAACTTCGCTTTGTTTTGATATTTTTTGCCAAACTAAAGAGCCAATACGAGTTGTGGATTTGCTTAGTTTGTAATCTTGGCTACGATTTGGGTTTTTCTCCGAAAGTATTGTCAACAAATACAAGCCTTTTTCCAGTTTAGTTGGCCAAGTTAACAATTTTGCAGAAATTAAATACAATGAATACTAGATGATTTTTTTAAAGTTATTTAATAATATTAACTTATTTTTACTATATAACTATATGTTTTGCCCCCCTCCTGAAAAATTCTGCGGGCGCCCACGATAGTAACCCTTTGATAAAATACCGCTAAACCACGGTTTAAATTTTTATGAATAAGTGAATAACTAAAACAAGTGAATAAGTAAATACTTGAAAATGACCGTTAGAAGTCGAAACTCGACTCGTTATTTTATTGTATATTGTTGTTTCTATGTTTTTTTTATGAATAAGACTGTAAAAGTCCAGACTCTAAGTCCATTCAGGCTCGAAATTCAAAAACATAGTACTAGTAACCCTACAATAATAGATTAAAACCTGGAAATATCGTGTCAAAATAATAAAATCCCAGACTCGGGCTGTGAAATTCCACCATAAAATCCAAAAAGATTGTGCTATAAGCCTAAAATCCAAAACTATATTCCTGAAAAATCGTCTTCAAACCCAAAAAGAACAGACTATTGATTCCAGACTCCAGCCCATAATGCCAGACTCTGACTATGAAATTCCACCATAAAATCCAAAAAGATTGTTCTATAACCCTAAAATCCCAAACTATAATACTGAAATGCCGTCTTCAAGCCCTAAAAGAACAGACTATTGATTCCAGACTCCGGACCAAAATTCCAGACTCTGAATGTGAAATTCTACCATACAATCCAAAAGATTTTATCTTTTGGATCTTTATCCAAATGAAAAGGATTTAGCTGTAACCCTAAAATCCCAAACTATACTCCTGAAATACCAACATCAAGCCCTAAAATAACCTAGAAATAGCATATTATATATAAATACCTATACAATGTGTCCTAAACAGATAGGGATTGCATGGGTTTCTTTCTTATTCTTAAAGCTTTCTCGGAGCAGTTTAGAAGTTATTCTAAAAAACTAAAAATCGCGATTTTCTAAAAAATCCGATATATTCATAATTGTTAAAGATGCGGAAAAAAGTTTAAAATTAAAGTTACTTGGTTCGATCGCACAAACTTAAGATTCAAATCAAATATACGAAACTGCATGACATTGCGCATTTAACCAGATCTCTAGCTTTCAAAATAACAAATATACCCATGCAATCCTACTTTATTTAGGACACCTTGTATAATACCAGACCTTGAAATACCATATAAAAACTTTAAAATACTTGACTGTAATACTAATTTTGAAACTAGATTAGAACTCTGAGATACAGTTATATAACCGTAAAACCCCAGATTGTAATACTAACAAGTTAAAGTCTGAAAATACTGGTCTAATCCTGCCTAAAATTCTGAAATCTAACCCTGAAACAATACATCTAACATAATAACATAATCTAAATTTAAATATATACCTACGTTTTATTTGATGAAATAGTACGAAACCATAACCCTGAAATACAGGTTTTAAACCCTACAATTTTGTGTTAAAACAAATCAAAAATAATAACTGATCAAAATTGAAATACACACCATTACTTTATAGTGCTGTTCTTCACTTTCTTTTGAACCCTGGAATACCGGGGAGAAACCCTAAAATAGTGCATTAAAACTTTACGATTCCAGTCCTTATGATAGACAGAATTTAAATAATTAGTCCCATAGTAACCCATAATTTTTGCACGATACCGTACGGGATTTTTCTTGTAATTTACATAATTCCAAATATTTCCTTATTAAATTCACATCACTATAGTAACGTTTATATAACATGAATTGTAACTTCTACTAATTTCTAACGTAAGTTTATAAAAACATTGTTTCTTTATCAAGAAAAAAACATGTCATTTTAGTTATAATATAAATAAACTTCCACTTGTGTTAAAATATATCAAATTTTCATATAAAATAGAGACTTTTTTTAATGTTCTAAAATTTTAGTAACAGTTTATACATTTGCAATGTGAACTATAAAATTCCACTTGTCATGCAAATTTGTAAAAAAGTCCACAAAAGTCATAACATAACCAGGAAAATCAGTGTTATGTCAATTTTTTTTTAAATTATTTCTAGTAAAAATTTCATGAAATCATGAAATCATGAAATTTAGCAATAGTTATTTAAGATACAACTGTTAGTTTCTATTAGTCACCAAAACGTATGAAACTTTCTTAACAATTCGCAACCCCAGTAGAAATTTATATAGTTTTACATAGTACTATATTGTGGATACATCGATTTTAGATAATAATACTATATAGTAAATGTGATAATGTTTATATGTTGTATGTATGTAATGATACTATATATAATTTTACTATGTTGTGGTTATACACGTACTATATATTATTATTATGTTCGTCGTAAAATAGTTCCACTGTATAGTCTCGATATATTATAATAATGTTATTTCTATATAGTTACATTATACCACTGGTATAGTTGTATTAAAATATATAACATTTTCTTATAAACTAGAGATTTTTTTTAAAGTCGCAAATTTTAGTAACTGTTTGGTACATTTGCAATGTGAATTATAAAATTTCACTTGTCACGCAAATTTGTGAAAATTTCCCACAAAAGTCATAAAATTTCCACGAAAATCAGTCTTGTGTCAAAATAAATTAACCTTTTTTTTGGAAAATCTAATAAAAATCATGAAATTTAGCAATAGTTGGTTAAGATACACCTGTTAATTTCCATTTATCATCAAAATGTATGAAAAGTTTTTTAACGATCCACAAAGCTTCCACTGAAACCTCACATCGATGGAGTTTTTGTTACAAAGGTATACATAATTATAATGTATATTTTAATTTTAGAAAAAACTCGTTGTATACTAAATTTTTATTTAAATTGTCAGAAAATATAACTAAAAATAGGTGGAATGGCCCAATGAGCGGTAGATAGCCGAATAAATATTGTTTCTCTTTCTATAAGAAGTTTTAAAGATATTCTAAAATTTTGGTAAAAATTGTATAAGTTTGCAATACCTAACAAAAAAAAATAATGAAGGTTTTCTTAAAACAATCAAATGAAAAATACATGGAATTTTAATTATAATAATAAATAAACTGCCACTTATAAATATAGATAAAATAAATATATCGGTCTAAAATTTGAACAAATCTGGCTTAAATTTGCAATATCAACTATAATTTTTCACTTGTCATCCAAATTTGTGAAAGTTTCGCGGACAATCTATAAATATTTTATTTGTTTATAATTATCTGCAGTTCAGATGATCTTCATTAAGTTATAATCTGGAGATTATCAGTTTATAAGATTTTAAGTTTTAGCTAGATATCCTTTACCGAAATAAAACCCTAAAATACCAGCCTATAACCTTGAAATAACGGGCCTAAACACTAGAATTTAAAACGCTACAATTCTGGACTACAGTGCTGAAATAACACTTCTGTACCGTGAAAAAGCCTGCCTTGCTGTAGTGCCTTGCATACGGAATTCAAACCCTGGAATACCGAGTAAAAACCTTGCGATACTGAACTACAGCCCCGAAGTACCTAATAACTGATCGAAATTTAAATATGCATATTTTTTATCATACTGTAGGTATTTTATCCTGGCAAGAAATAAAATTGCATCCTCTGCAATCATTTTACCAGTGTTTTGATAAATCTTCAGATTTTTAAACAACTTTTTTTAAATTTTACTTGTATACAAATTGCAAATAACAGAATATGACCCTGGAATACGGCACTAAGACCCTTTAACAAACAATTGAATGAAAATTTTATAATTTTGTTTTTAAAACAAAATCTATATTTTAGAAAAACTGAAAGTTGAAGAACTCAGGTCTCGGTAAGATTGTCAACTGAGTAAGAAAATATGTATAATTATTATTATATTTAGTACTAAGTAAAAAGTTTGTTTGTATTTTTGGTTTCCTGGTTCCAACGATTTCAGGTTTTGTTGAACTTAACTGTGGACGAAGGTATGTATAATTATTATACTTATTACTGAATAAAAATTGCTTCAGGTTTTATTCGTGGCTCTCCTGGTAACTGTTGGTTGTAAGTATCCAACTAGAAGAATAACAATTAATATATTTAATAACATTTAAATAATGTTATTTAAGACTACTCTTTAGTACGTCATAATTTTTTGTTGACTACAAGAACTTCACATTTCCGTTTCATAAATCATGCGTGCTCACATGTGTGAAATAATTCACATTTTGCGACACAAGCCGGGCCCGTTCCTGTCATTGCGGCACGAATTACCCACAGATTACACATGGCATTGCAATCGGAGAGCAGAATTTCATCGGCATCCCCGGGTATCTGATCGAAGTTCTGAGCCCGGCCCAGCGACAACGCCAATAACTCACAATTAAGTGATCATTATGTATAATTGCGTATTCGGATCCGCTCCGAAACAAGCGGGAGGACCTCTTTTTGCCGCGGCCGATTTTCGACCGTTACAGGCGATCTGCGGGCATCGTTAAAGCCTCGCATTATTCAATGGCCAGAAATGTCCGACGGCGCGCCCGTCGATCCGCGGAATCCGCGGAATCCGAAAAACAAATGACGACGCCCGCCTCTGCAACGGGAACCCCAAAAAGGACCGGATCAACCTCCAAGATGATTTAGCCAAATTTTTTGACTAAAGGAAACAATAAGAGTTTGCAATTTTTCCATTGCCAACTTTCTCTATAGTAGTTTTCGAATAAATTTTTTGGTTTAAATTTTCGGATTTTTCACTGGTCGATTTGATCGGAAAATCATTAGTTATACGTTTCCTTCCCTAGCTGTTTTATCAAGGGGCGCGATGCTACACATCTCTGTGGGGAAGAATTTTAAGAATTTTTCTTAATCCCATGCAATCTATATAAAAAAAATCTCTTCCGTTGATGATAAAAAATAAACATTCAGCCCTTGTAACAATTCTAAATATTTGAGCGCTTCTCTTTTCTGCTCTATGCTGTTTAAAATATCTCCACCCATTAATCGTGCTTACAACTATGACGTCCAACATCCTTCCTGAACTTGTATCGAATTACGAATAAGACCATCTGAAAACGAGCGCGTTAGCTCTCGCATGCTATCGGCATCAAGTAGCATCTCTGGATGATTGCGTTTCACGTTTTCCTCCTGTAATTACGCCGGAGCAACACATGTTCGAGCCGTCTAAAATTGGAACGGCGCAATTCATTAGAGGTTTATTCATTCAGACTGCTCGCTCGGTTCAGCACTAAGCAAACCGTGGAGCCAGGGCGGGACGGGCCCAAAAATAATGGCAACTAGCGGGGAGATGCGTGTGACAACAAAGAATCAGGACGACGGTGACGGGAAGGAAGAAAGGAGTGACACGGACGGAAAAAACGCCACCGAGCTGCGACGTCGCCCCGAATTTGTTCCTTCTGATGGCATAATTCGTGCCACATGTCCCCGGCGCAGATTCCGCCAGAGATACGCGTTCGACAGACTAATATGTCTACTCATAAAATGCAGATGTAAGTGCTAATTAGATATTAAGTTTCTCCTTCCTTTTAATTACCACCAGACGCACTAACGGCGAGCGTTTTTATTCGCACACAAGCCCATCTGGTTTTATTGTATAACGGAGTGATTTCAAAATTTCTGCCACCTATAAGGAAAACGAAAGCTCCTCGACGCCTTTTCTGTTCACCTAGAAGTGTTTAGTACCACAATGTGGCATTAAATTATCGTTAGTAAGCAAATGGTTTTGAAACTGTACGAATTTTAAGTTTAATTGAATTGAACTGAAATTTATAACGTCCCATTAAAATTTCCGCAGGAGAAATCTTAACAATAAAGTTTCTTCAAAAATTCTTCTCCAGATCTCGAGAAATGTTATATCATCGATGTCTCGATTTCTCGAAAAATTCTTTTTTGGAGATTCTCGAATTCTCGAGACTGAAAAGAATCTTTAAAAAAATCAGCGAGTCCATGAATCGATGATTAAATATTCGACATGATATCGAGTCGATGCATCTGATGATGGATGAGTCGATAGATGATAATGGAGAGTCGTAGAGTCGTATCGTGGGTTAGCTCCGCATCACCAGTGCCAAAAAGGACACGTAACATAACAAACTAGAAGCAATGTGTGATCAGGGCCGGATTTAGACTTGATAAGGCCCTAAGCTATTTGAGGTATGGGGCCCATGTCATAAGTCCAGATTTTATATCTCAATGCCAAATTTAATTTTCGGATACCTAGAGGGTGAAACTGAAAAACAATTAAGAAGTATATAGATAGTGAAATAACAAATCTTAACTTAAAATCATTTTTATTCATAATAAACTTTAAAATGCAAACTCAAATGCAAGCTTAAAAGAAACAAATGTTCTTTTAAAAGGCACCATTTATAAAAGCTTATTATCTAATCTCTTGAAACATGTTATAAGGATTAAGGAATTATATTAAACTAAAATATGTTCTTTCTTGCCTTTGCTAGATCAAAGTCGCTGATGGTATCATCAAATGATAAACTTCTTAGTTTGTGACTTTCTACGCACATGAGAGTGAGGGAACATAATTTATCTTGAGTCATTGTTGTAAGTTCAATTTTTTGTCCTCTTCAGCTGAGAAAAGATCTTTCTCCAGAGCAATTTGCAACCATCATACTAAGAAACAATCTCAAAATTGCTTCTACATTATGAAACATGATGGACAAGATCGTTAAATATTATCCTATATAGATCCTGAAGTACCAGACTATCATGTTCCACTGAACCATAGCCTTGACTATGTCTCAACATATTCATGAAAATGCTTGACTTCTCCTACAAGATTCATGTCCACATCTTCAGGATATGCTTGCCATAAAGCACTAACTCCTTCACGAATCTCTTCTTCTGTAGCTTCTAATTTTGTTAAGAATGAAAACTTGTTTGCAGCATCATTGTATACTGTGCCAGACCTTATTCTAATGCAGTCACCACAGGTGTATACATGTTTAGATTCTGAACTTGTCTCTTGACTCAAGGTTATCTAAACCACCATCTTCATCATCATTGATATGCCATTTTCTATATCTGGTTTTATTGTAATCAACATCAGGCAATTTTACCGTTGCTTTTTCTTCAAAATGATCGCACATATTCCTAGAACCTTTAACAAAATCCGAAACTGAAGCATACCAATTTCCTATATACTTCATCTAGACTAAATTGGGGGCCTTGCAGTGATTAACTAGTCTTGTGAAATTCATCCAGCAAGTATCTCCACAAATATAACATTACCATAAATTCAAACTCCTCCTTTTTATTCAAAATGTTTATGGCTTGATTTTTTTGTTTCGCCTTTCTCTGTAGTATAAATATGGAGCTGATGCAATGCAGAAATTATTCCATCTTAACTATCATGTATTGCACTTGTGGCCGTTGAATGTGCTTCCCATTTAATATTTGCCAAAGACTTTGGTACTTTTGAATCATCTTTGAAGAATGACAATAGTACTGCCCATCTATGTGTAGATGAAGAATATAAATAATATATTTGTTGAACAATTCCAAAAAAGTTTACTGCATCTAAATATCAGTCAACTGCTGCTCTACCATCAAGATTCAGGGAATGACCAGCACATGGAATATATCTAGCATACTTGTTAATCTTCAATATTATTTCGTGCATACCCTTGAATTTGCCAGACATATTGGCAGCATAATCATATAATCATATGACTGGCCTCGATACTTACTAAAATCTATTTTGCACTCATTTGTAAGGTCCGGACGTGCGGCATTGGGACAAATAATGTTGCAGGAGATTTAAGTATATATGATAATTGCTCACTCGGACACTATTTTTGGGGGCCCCCAAGAAAGTGGGGGCCCTAAGCTATAGCTTGTGTAGCTTATACGTAAATCCTGCACTGTGTGTGATGTAGCATGGAACGCCGTGAACTTGAAATCTCCATCAACAGGAATCAGCTGACTGAAGTAAACAACGAACCTAGATAGCCGAATACAGTACCCACGGAGCCGTGTGCATAATTTGTGCACACCAAGGTATAAGGGTACCGTGCAATTTTATTATATCAGCCTTATTTCAGTCATCATTGGTAATGATAATCTGATTTTCGAGGTTATTTTAATTTCGACTAAAGCTTTAAGTGATCATTATTTGATTTAATGATTTTGATGATGATATCAGTCTTATTTCAGATTCATCAAATCGGTAACGATAATCTGATATTCGTGGTTACTTTAGTTTTGACTGAAGCGGTAATTGATAACACTGGCCAACAAAATTGCACTTTATGATCATCAGTCATAAAGTGCAATTTTTGTGCAATGACTTATGTCTCATGATGTTTACGAATTTGACTTCGCTGATTCCAAATATAGCCTCATTTGTTTTCTAACTGCTCTTGTTTACGAGTTATAGCTTTCACTAAAAAATATCTTTCTTGCCGTGTTTATTTGCTGAAAATTTAAAAATTATTGAGTTATCTTACTATAATTTGATATGGCATCGTCAAGAAAAATTGATGTGAATGATACAAACTATTTTTGTTTCATTTGCGGAGAATATGTTAGGGGTATATGTTTAAAGTATTCCGTTTAAATGTGACAGCGTACGTAAATGAGGCTTACAAAAATTACTTTGGGCACCCCCTGGAAATGAAGAGGTAAGCCTTGGAGTCCTAAAAAGGTATGCAAAGCGTGCGTTGAGTTTCTACGCTTATGGAAAAATAAGAAAAGAAATAGTTTCCGGTACGAAACCGATATGATCAAGAATGAACCACTGAACCTCCATACGACTGTATTTTTGTTTGGTGAACATAAATGGAAATATCCTTGCATACGATCAGCATCAGCACCTAGACGTGTCTTGAGCCCTAAGACTACACCTGAACCTCAAGCTGATTTTGATACGAAACTTAGCAGTATAGTATTTATTGGTGTTAAGAAACAACATAGTTTTACACAAGTCAAGAAAAAAATAATATACAATTAAAGTTGAAAAGTACAATAGTGTAAAAAAAGTAAAAATTGGAAAGTAAAATGTAGATATGTATAAATCACAGAAGGACATAATATCGACAGAGAAAATATCACAACAGTAAACATAATAAAATAGTATAAAGTAGTGATAGTGACTTTGAATGTGACTAGGAAATGCCAAAACCATTCAACCAAGATGATTTAAACGACCTAATCAGAGAACTGGGACTGTCGAAGTCTGCTTCAGAAATTTTTGCTTCTATGGTAAAAGAAAGAAACTTAATAACATAAGGAACTAAAATTTCATATTACCACACAAGAGAATAGAATCTCCTCAAATATTTTGCCGAAGAAAATGATTTGATATTTTGTAAAGATGTACCTGGTTTAATAGCTGCAATAAGATTACGAAATTATGTTTCAAGTGAGTGGCGTTTATTCATAGAGTCGTGTAAACGGAGTCAAAAATGTGTTCTTTTACACAATGGGAATAAATTATGGTCGTTGCCTATTGCACATTCTACTAAAGAAAAAGAAGAATATACAACTATTGCTCTGGTTTTGGACAAAATTAATATGTGGAAAACAACTGGTTCATATATGTTGATTTAAAAATTGTCAACTTTCTTTTAGACCAACAAGGTGTTAAACAACGTATCCCTGTTTTCTTTGCTTGTGGGATAGCAGAGCTAAAGATCAACACTGGGTTGAAAAGGATTGGCCTACTCGGGAAGTGCTAGTTCCAAGACAACAAAACGGGATAAACCCCGTTTAGTATCAAGGATCGCATAATTTTTTGTTAAAGGTCTTAACAAAAATGGAAATTGGTTCCTTTTTCTACCAAAAAAGTTCCCAAAACTGAGTGCAGAAAAGATAAAAGCGGGCATTTTTTACGGGCCACAAATAAGATCATTAAAAAAGACGGACACTATGATAGAGATTGAGAAAAAGGCAAGGAGTGAGTTTGATTGGCGTGTTCACAATTTTTTTGGGAATTAAGAAGAATTCTGACTATTCTCAACACGTCGAACAACTAATAAGTCACTTTCACATGCTTGAATGTAACATGAGCATTAAGTTACACTTTCTTCACAACCACCTAGACTATTTTCCCGCTAATTTTGGGGATTTATGTGTAGAAAAGGGCGTTATCACCAGGATCTTCATACGATGGAGGAAAGCTAGTAGGAAAGGCTACTGGAACGCACACATGATGGCTGACTATTGTTGGAGCACTAAGAACAGCTCTCTAACTTCAACTTCTGCAAGGAAGTCTTATAAAAGAACGTTTTTTTTTTCAACTTAAGAACTTAAAAAAACTTTAAAACTTAACTAAAGAAAACTCTTACAGAACTTGAAAAAATATTATCATCATATTTTCTAAACTAGAGCTGATCACAGATTTGATCGTCATTAAAAAATAGACCAGTATCATGTAACATAACCCAATCATCAGGAATGCTGTTGTCCAGTATCATTTTTTTAAATAGTTTCTTATAAAAATTAAGGTACCAAATGTCCATCTCATCATCAATAATCACCATTATCAAATTATTCAAGGGCATTATCAATTTTATTATTCTGCCGTATTTCAGAGTCATTAATGAATAATGATTATCATAGATAATACAACGAGTGGAATCATGACTTTCGATAATCGCGTGCGTTGGGTCACGAAACATGTTGTCAAATAATTCCACTCGTCTTTCAGACTCGTGGAATTATTATTTGACAACATATTGAGTGCATCAACCAATGCGATTATCAATAGTCACGATTCAAGGAGTTGTATTCGTCACAAATGAAAAATTTAATACTTCCGGTTTTTCTGCCGCATATTGAATGCCCAGTCTCTTTGCAGTGCTGTTCTCGGACAAAATATAATTCCGAGTTGCAGAACGTGGTAAATTGAGCCCAAATATACTTTTGAGACCTTACAGTATTAGATGGTTTGTGGTTTGTTTTTTTTTCAATATTTTTTAAGGAAGAATCAGCGAAGCGCGACTTTTTGTCGAATTGTGACATTTCAGTTGACAGCATAGCACACCAGATGTGCAGAGCACCAAGTGTGATTATCACTTATTAGTCAAGTCGGGTTCTGATTACACTTGTCAACAAAGTGAAACTGTTTTTGTGTAACAGGAGGTTTGATAGGAGATTGTAGTTATACTTTTCATGTAGAATCCAAATATGTTTTCAGTTTTGCCGTACCACCCAAGGTTTGTAAGTGTTACACAAGCAAAGTTTCAGAAAAAATCGTATATTTGACATTAAAATTACTATAAAAAATGATTTAACACATGTTTTTAAACTTTTTGGGTGGATTTGACCTGTGTAACATCTATCCTCCGTGTATAGTATGAATGGACCACTATATGCCAACTCCTCTTGCCCTGGTAGCGTACATTCTCATCTTAGAGAATTTCAGTCACTGCTATACGAAATTTTAAAACATGTCAAAAAAGGTTTAATATGCGACTCGAACCGTATTAGGCATGCAAAATTAAAAAATGTTATTCGTTTTGCTGAATCATGAGAACAGAATTATAAACAGATATGAGGCCTAACTACACCTCGCCCGAGTAAAGAGCTTTATATTACCCTGATACTTCCGCAATAACTATACATTTTGTAATAGAAAAAAATAGTGTGGGTGACAATTTCAGGTTGCAGATTTGAACTTAACGTGAAACAATATATCAAACTCACTATCAAAGATCCGTGTTATACAAATCGTGCTGACCAGTGTTATCAGCTATTTGGCGGTAGCTAGGAAAGGGAAGAAAAGCATTATGAGTTATATAATCTAGGTAATGATAACACAGGCAAACAATTTTGAACTTTTTTTCACAAGACTTAGGTCTGATACTTGTTTTTAACTAATCTTGGTGTGCTGATTTCAAATATGCTAACCGTTGTTCCATATTACCTCATTTTTTTAGCATATTTCGTATTTTTTCCACATTTTCACGTTTCGGTACTACGACTACCTGAATTCGAATTTCATTATTGATTTATAAAGTATTACCTCGTAGCAGTCCACTTGCAGGTACTTATCGTTGACCCTTTTACATTGGTGGGGGTGCAAATGTAAGGCCAAGGTACTTAGCATTACCGTTAATCCCTTCAACAGTTGTGTTACTAAACTCGTATTCTTAAGACGTGTTTAGTGTGATATCTTTCAATATAATTTCCAGTTCATAAGTAAAATAGATGATAGCTGCTGTTCGCAGAAAGTGTTTAAATAGTCCGAATGCTTTTTGTTATATATATGGAAGCTACACTTTACCGAACCAAAGGATGAAGATTAGCGATTTTAGTAGAGAAGGTGTACTTGGCTTATTTTTAAGTTAGACTTAGAGTATTGGGCTCCAAATCAAGTGTGCAAGACTTGTGTGGAAAGTTTACAACTATGGAGTAAATGAAAGCGAGAAAAACTGTCTTTTCGGGTCTTTTGGGAGCCTAAAAGTTACATAGATGATTACTATTTTTGCGTAATGAAGACTACGGGTAATAACAAAACAAGAGAACAAAATCTTGAATACCCAAATCTGGATTCAGCCAGCCGCCCAGTACCCCATTCTAAGGAACTACCTGTGCCAGTGTTTAAGGACTTTGAAACACTTGAGGGTCTTGAAAACGAGGAAGATATGGCATGAATCTGGCGTAGATTTTAATAATTTTGGTTCCTCTTCAATTCCACAAACATTTAGCCAAAGTGTATTAAACGATCTAGTAAGAAGTCTAAATCGTTCAAAAGAGGCTCCAGAAGTACTAGCTTCTAGGCAGCATGAAAAGGATTTGCTCCAGGAAGGTACACACGATAGTTTCTATCGAACAAGATAAATAATTCGAGATATTCGAGTTATTTTAGTTTACAGTGAAACGTTAATTGATATTTTTTTAAGCAGTCTCTCATAAAGTTAGATGTCCATCCAATTAATTCATAACAAAGTGGGTGCCATTTAGTTGCAGTGGCCGGTCCACACTCGCTGCCTCGCCGTGGATCAGCTTTTCGTTCGGTAATTTTTTCGTGCCCCTTAAGGAGGCCATTTATATATGATCGCACGTACTGGTGTTGCGATCAAATCATGTTAGGTCTCATGAGAAAGCATTAATTATAAGTGCCTATAAAAGAGCGACACGGACCACGGCAAATGCAGCAGCCATAACAATAATTCACCGCGTATAAGGAACGCACCGTATCATTTCATTAAAACAATTTCTGCAATTTGTAGCCGGCGTTAACGGCGTCGAGAGGAAAAATTTTAATTATGACCAATCGGCGCGGACGTGACGGGACGCTCAGCGTTTCTGCCAACGTGGGCACCACCAGGGTAGGCTCTATTTTTTTTGCCAATATGGGCACATAATATATATAGAGGCGGAAAGACCCCATATGGGGTCGATAGCCCAATAAAGATCGATTATATATATATATATATATATATATATATATATTTATATATATATATATAATATATATAGAAACCAATTACTATCGATGACAGAGGCAATAGAGTAGCTAGTAGATAGAAGTAGAGATTACTATAATCATCAAATTCTTCAATTTTTGGATGTATATAATTTTGAACATTTTCGTCTTTAACAAACACTGATATTTTATGAATTATTACAAATTATTCCAATCTTCAAGGTACATGGCGGAGGCGCCGGGCTAATTTTTTTTAAATCAAGATTATGGCCCATTATCTATACTGTCGACACTCTAATCTCCTCAGGAATTGCTTGAATTTTGGGGGTTTTTTTTATGAATTATTACAAATGATTCCAATCTGGAAGGCGCAGTTGCAGTTTCAAATTTTTTAATTGACTTTAAGTCGCATAATAGATAAAAATAAATGCACATTGCTATTAAGAACACAAGAATTGGAAATTGCAAAAGTCAATGTTTTTTTCCGGAATTTGATGTCTAGTTTAATAGTCAATAATAAGACTTGGCACAAATCTGACAAATATGTAACTATAATGATTCTCCTCATGAATTGCTTGCATTTTGAAGCTTTTTAAACTTTTATGAAGTATTACAAATTATTCCAATCTGGAAGGTACATGGCGGAGGCGGCGGGCTATATATATTTTAAAATCAAGATTATGGCCCATTACTTATTTATTTATTTATTTAACGGAAAAAATACTCCATTTCTACATATATTACAATTAATTGATACAGTGTACATACCACTACCACTAGAACGCTAAAATAACTAAAATAACAATGATTTATAATAAGAAACCCATAACAAAAGATATATAAAAATATATATAAAAAAAGACATACAAAAATAGTAAACCACACCTAACACAGACATTTCCTCATTACATCCATTTTCAAATTTTGAAAAGGCTTAGCCAAATCGAAATTGAGCAATCGGTTCATCTCATTGACCATAGACAACATACGATTCATACGACTGTTTATAACAAAATTCAATTTATGGTTCTTCAGCCTAAACATGCAACCATATTTTGTGTTGTACATCACTCCGATCAATTCTCATTTCTCGCTAAGGACAATGTAAATATTGCTCGCAATCGATATTAATAATGCCAGATTTAATTGCGCCATTGAAAGCAAACATTTTGTGGTGCAAAAATTTCTCAAAAAATACATTATTTAAAAAACAAAAATATAACAGTTTTGTTTTGTTTTCTGTTATGAACATAATGTATACGTACATTTATTGTGAAGTGTTCTATTTAGAGTTGTGATAGGACAAAACTGGCATTTTTTATACATTTTTTTCACGAAAATACAAAAATACGAAACTGTATTATACTTTTAACTATACTACACAAAACGTATAGTCCAGTTTCCAGTCTTTATTCTTGTCTATCCGCACATACTTTCTCATCTATTCCGATTCCTGTTTCCCTTATGTATTCCTTCTCTCCAGCTTGCCCTTAGCCTTTCTATCATCTCCTTCTATTTCCAATGGGATTACACATTTTTATCTGTGTAGGTAGGCGTTCTTCTGGCATGCATGACTATATTTTGTACACCATACTGCAATAACTGATTTTTCCTGATGTCCTCGACTGTGGACTGTGTACCATACTTTCTACTTCTAAGTCAAAGTCTACTGTAAAGGTCTGTAAGTCTACGATATCTGCGCTCTGCATATATAATTTTATATATTCATTAGCTATCAAATGACTCGTTATCTTTGTAACGGCTTTCAATTCAAATGGAACAAAGTATTAACTAGGCTTGCAAGACGACGTTCATTCAGAGTATTTGGAATCTAGCGTTCTAAATTGGACTTGCTTTCTAAGATTTGCTACAAGATTCATGTAGGCTATAGCTAACAAAGTACATGTTTAGTTTTAGGGCAGCAAAAGAATAACGTTTATTCAAAAATAGAAAATTAAAAAAAAAAACATTGGGAACACAACTTGTGAGGTGTATGATACAAAATACTTAATGACCATATGACCTCAGATTTTTTGTGTGTGGACGTGATTGAAGTGGTGATAGATGGCTTATTTTAGGCCCGCGAATGTACAAATTCGAGAATGCGACGTGATTAATAAGAATACCGAGCTGAATTTATCGAAACGCGGCGAGAGGCATTATTTTGTCAACGTTCCTAAGAGGAATTCCATTGTAATTGCTCTGGTGTCTCCGGCACATTGAGTGAGGCACGCGCATTTTTGCGAATCCTGCGAGCGTCTTTTGTTTCCTCCGCGAGGACACACTGAACCTCGCGGCAGTCGTAAACCGCCGAGTTTGTCTGCGGCAATCGGGCTCGGCATGTAAAATAAGTTAATTAGCGGAGTGTAATTGAGTACGTTTTAGTGAATATAAAGTAGATGGTATCTTGTCCGTGGAAGGAGCTGTGCGGGTCTTCGGGCGGGGTTGTCGCGGGGCGAAGGGCGGTCCGGGGGCACCGTATAGATAATAATGAAGCTGTATAGATAATCGCCGTAGAAATCTCATCACATATATAATTATCTGTCATGAGTGGTTCATGAGGGAACGAGGCGAGGTAGAGCAGGAGAGGAGCAGTCAGTGAGGTAGGTGGTACGTATATATTTAAAACGGGCTTAATACATACAACCGAGCTGTAAAATAAGCCCATCTCCTTCTTTAAACGATGTCATTTGTTAAGGGGCCATCCGTCTCCGTCGCTCCCGAAGGCTTCTTCAGCCGAGCGGTCGTTTTTTGGCTGCTATGCACGGTAGCATCTTAATTGCCATTTAAAATAACGTAGACCTCGTTGTCTCTTTGTAAATTAAATTTAACTTACGTTAGAAATACGCCAGTCGAGCGGGCCCGTGGGACTGGAGAGTGCCCTCTGCGGCCCGGCCCGATTAGGGCCGTTCTCCCGTCCCCCGGGCGCCTTATATGGAGGAGAAGTGGTCTTTTAACAATTAGGGCCTCTCGCATCTTCCTCGCCCACGGCCCGTACGCAGCGCCGTCTCGCTCGCCGACGCTAATTAAAACATCCGAATTGCGAGGTCTTTTAATTACGGACCCAATTACTGCTACTTTTCTGAACTCACCCTGTACGTTTAATAATCACCGCGCCAGGATCGATCCTATCTGGGCATATATATGGGCCCCGGGTTTTCGGTGGGCCGCCGGACTGCACCCGTTTGTCCCCCACGGCCGTCCGTCTCCTTACAAATTAAATTCATTCCGAATTGGCCGCCCGATTAAATTCGTTAACATTCCCGGCCCTTATATTTTAATTAGCTGACGGTCACCTTTCACGTCTTCACGCCCTTAATTTGTTGCCTAATTAACACTGGTGCACCCACCACCATCGTCCTATAGGGCGATCCGATAAAAGGGTCTACTGGACTGAAGGTCCGATCAGAACATTCCGAGTGGTGACAAAGCTTGGAATAAATTTCATAATTATTACACTTGATGTTTTTAATCAAATCACTTGGATAGGTCAATTTTAGATTGCGACGTTGTTTACAACCCATCTCGTGGTCCCTTGGGCTCAGCGGGGCTGAACTCCCTTAAACGAGTCGTACTAGAAGATGTGATGTGCTGTTATAAACCGTAAAAGTACACCCGCGAGGAACAGACAAGGCTACCGCTTACCTAAGATCTAGAGCGGCCGATATGTGTCGTAATCTAGGTAATTTTTAATCCAGTCCTCAACTGATAGTATCGTAGGGCCAATCACAACTTCAAAAGTGCCACTCAAACCACAAATCACGGTTTAATAGCGGGTACACTTCCGGTACGTCACCGACTTTTGTCCTAGATAAATGTTTGACTGCTCGAGTGTACAACCTAGTAACGATTAATTCGATTTGATACTCGCTAACAAGAAAACTGACAGTATTTGGGGAGGGGAGCTTGAATTAATTATCGCGCCAGAGTGCTATCGTAGGCAACCACGCAATCTCCATTGTCAGCTCTAAATCTAACGTTACAATCTTCTGATTTTAATTTTTTTAATTATAATGTCACTGGTATTTGCTCAATGTTGTCATTGAGCGTGAGCATAGTTTCAGAATTCGTCAAAAATACACAAGTTTGCACTAAAAACCAAATATTTCAAGAATTAATCATTATATACTGATTTAATTCCACCCATGTTATACCATTATATCACTGACTGTCAATAATAAATTGTATGAATATTGACACGCCAGTTTTAGAGATAGAGTAAAAATTCGATAAATGCAACTCCTTATTGCAGCATTCCCTATTAGCAAGTCTCCATAAGAGGACGATTTTTGATTGATTTTTTTTCCATAAGTATTACATATAACAGATCTCACAATAAGTGATTTTAATTTTCTAATCCAACTCTAGTATAATGACGAAACACACAATTAAGTATGAATGTTACAGTTGCATTTATCAAATTTTTACTGTATTACTGATAAACTATGATCAACATTTGAGAAAAGTACTTAAACCTTATACTTCAGAAATCAACCATTTTATTTTAATTACATATATTAAATAAAAACATATCATTTAATATCGAAAACAAATTGTACAAATATTGTTATTTTTTGACATATCATTCTTAAGTGTGACAACAATTTGAGAGTATTACCAAACACAAGATCATACTAAAAAAAATATCTGAATAATTAGGCATTATATTAATTAATCTAAATACACATAATATACCAGTATATCATTTATTGTCTGTAATAAATTGAATTAATATTGGCACGCTAGTTTTTGAGACTAAGAAACTACGAGCAAAATTTGAAAAAAATACATCATATCTTATACTCGAACAAAACTTGAGATAACCACTGAATACATTATATCTCAAGAGTGCGGCATTGAATTTCAGTAATATAGACACGCAGGTTTTTGAGATATCACTAATAAACTGCGAGAAAATTTTGAGGAAAGCACATAATGCTCATATCTCAAGAATCAAGAATCACAGATTGGATATTTATCCAATTATACATAATAAATAATAATAATAATAATAATTGTTTATGTTTATTTAGTGCCAAAAACAGAGTTTTATACAAGTCAAATAATAACAGATCATTCAATATTATGAAGAAATTGTACCTAAATTGATACACTACTTGATGGTATATCATTAAACGTAATTTGAACCAGGTCCTAGCTTAAGTGTGGTTAGGTTAGGTTAGGTTCTGTTCAGCAGAACAGATTCTGTTCAGAACAGTTCGGAACAATTTCTGTTCCCCTCATGACATGTGAAGAAGAAGAAGACCTCCGTGCCATAATTATATTGTTAGATATTGAAGAGTCACGTTATACGAGGGCTGTTTGACGGAAGAGTGACTTTTCAAAGGTTGGTAACACTTTCGCTATAATGATTATGTTGCTAGCTCCTAAGGCCTTTCGGAGGTCTACTGTCAAAATTTGGCACCAATCTGACAGATAGATTATGTTTTATACTTATTTGAAGAAAACTGTTTTCGTTGTTGTGTAAATATGGAGAAAAAATAATTTCGAGTGTTGATTAAACATTATTTTGTACGTGAAAAAACAATTAAAGAAACCGAGGAAAAGTTACGTAAATATTATCCAGAATCTGCTCCGTCCCATGGAATGATTTGTAAGTGGTTTCTGCTTTTAAAAGTGGCCATATGAGCACGGTTGATGCAGATCGTCCAAAACCATCATTTACTGTAACTACTCCAGAAATGGTTAATAAACTCTATAGCCTTGTAATTGACAATCGTCGAATAAAAGTTCGTGAGATAGCTAATGAAGTAAACATCTCAACCAAACGGGTATACAATATTTTGCATGAACATTTCAATAAGAAAAAGCATTCCGCGAAATGGTTGCCGCGTTTTCTTAATGGTGAACAAATGCGCGCTCGCATTAAGAATTCAGAAGAATGTTTGGCCGTCTTCAACGTAATTCAAAGGATTTTTTTCGTCGATATGTCACAGTAGATGAAACTTGGATACACCATTATACTCCAGAAACATGCATACAGTCTAAATAATGGATTTCTCCATGCGAACATGCTCCCAAAAAGGCAAAAACATTTTTTTCGGCCAATAAGGTCATGGCCACAGTTTTTTTGGGATTCTAAAGGGGTAATCTTTATTAATTGTTTACAAAAAGGAAAAACGATAACTGGCCAGTATTATGCTGATTATGCAGACACGTTTTGATGCCGAACTTGAAAAACAACGACCGCATTTGATGAAGAAAAAAGTGTTGTTACATCACGATAATGCGCCCTCACATTCGTCTGCAATTGCTCCAACTAAATTGGGTGAATTGCATTACGAATTACTGCTTTATCCGCCATATTTGCCAGATCTGGCTCCCAGTGATTTCTTCTTATTCCCAAATTTTAAAAAATGGCTGGGTGGAAAAAGATTTTAGGCAACTGAAGAGGTGATAACCGAGTCAAATGCATATTTTGAAGACTTTCCGAAAGATTACTTTTTGGAAGGTTTAAAAAAACTGTAAACTCGCTGGGCTAAGTGTGTACAGTTAAAAGGGTGTTATGTTGAAAAATAAAATATTTTTTAAACAGAAAAATAACGTTTTCATTAAAAAGTCACTCTTCCGTCAAACAGCCCTCGTATATCAAGATATTGAAGTCGCAATTGTTCTCCAGTTCGAGAAGTAGTAGAAAATTGTAAAAATATGAAGCTTTCTCTGCAGTTTGAGGAAATTTGTTAATCCACAGTATGCTATAAACATTACAACTTTTGTATGGTAAAATTTTTTTATGGCCGAATAATAACTCATTCCATATTTGTTTTTTCTCAATTTTTGCAATTTTTCGATATTAAAATGTTACTAATAGTTTTTTTTAACTATGTTTATAATGTTATAATTTTAATTTTATTCAGTCTTCAATATTCAATATTGGAATTGAAGAAATGTAAACTTTTGTAAAACATCTCAAACTGTAATATTTAGTACACAAAATGAGCCTGTTCATAGATTGTAATAGATGGTGCAAAAAAAAAATTTGAAACACCCCAAAACACTTCCTGATATGTAAGAAAATGCTACAGCAGGCCAATTAGTATTTTCGAACCAATTCGAAATTACAATTGTTTTGGGCGTTTCGAAAAATTTGTATTCTTGTTTCTTGGGTGTTTCAAAAGAAATGCTTCATTTTGTGTAATAGATATTACAGTTTGAGATGTTTTACATAAGTTAACATGGCCACAGTGCTCATGCAGTACTCATGCAGTATAATAATGGAAAGGACGTGGATATAGTTTTGTTTTGGACAGTATCCTACCAGTTTTGGTTTTTGTGTGAATTGATCAGAGTATTTGCTTTTACGAGATGATTTTTTTTCTTTTCTATGTTAACTTGTGTAAAACATCTCAAACTGTAATATCTATTCACAAAATGAGTCATTTTTTAGATGGTAATAGCTGGAGTCGAAAAAAGTTTCACCCAAAACCTAAAATACTCAAAAAGATGTAATTCCTGATTTGTAAATAAAAAAACTAAAGCGGGCCAATTAGTATTTTTACAACAAATAAAAAATTACAATTTGTTGAGGTGTTTCAGTACTATTTTGATCGTGTGCTCCTGATTTGAATGCCATTTACAATTATCAGTTTCATTTTCCATTTCTATGGACTAAATATTATAATTTAATGTAAATACAATTCCAATTTAAAAAAAACTAACATTTCTCAGTTTATTAAAAAAATAGATTATTACTAGTTTGTCGTTTAAAAAATGAATGTAATACACAGGGTGTCCAAGATAAGGATCAACAGCATGGGGATGTCGGTAACCGTAGAAGTTACAAAGGCTGTTAAGTTACAAAAAAGTTGCGCAGTTTAGTGGTCAGTAATATTATATTGAGAAAACCAAAGAGTTCCGCTTACTTCCGGAGATATTCGACAAAATCCGAAATCTTGCGATTTCGTTTTTATTTTTTTCTGAAGTTATTTGAAAAGTATGGTTTACTTTTACGGTTTCCGAGATGCCATGCTGTTGATCCTTATCATGGATACCCTGTATACTTGACATACAATATTTTAAAACTGCATAAACAAAGCGGAAACATCTTTATAAATGAAATCTGTACAAAACATAAAAGTTTTGTATTTAGTTTTGTATCCAAATATCGCTTATTGTATGGAAAATTGTATATGTTTAAAAGCACTTTGCAAAAATTCGATTTAACAAAAAATAATGTATTACAATAATATTACAAAAGAAAAACAAAAGATATTTTGTATTTCGATTATAGGTATTTGCAAAATAATTATAACGAAATGTCCAAATTTCTTTTATAGTATAATTTTTTTTATCTTTTTATGAAAACTTTGCAAAAATTCGATAGAGCAAAAATAACACTGGTCAACACTGAATGTTTCGCCTAAAATTTAATTTCTGTTTCTAAGCATGTTTAAGATTCTGATTACAAACATAATACGGGTTTTCTTCTAGCAGCTCTCCTTTTTGAAATAATACATCAACACTTTTTTTAATATAAAGGCAACTGTTTGACAGATTTTTAAAAAATATTATTACAAATCACTGCAAACCCTTCTTTTGTAGAATTTTCACTGCCATCATATGAATGTGCCACTGTCCCCTGATAACTCTTCCATTGTGCATACATCTTGGATCATTCTTTCATCTATATGTGAGTGCAAATAATGAAGTTTCGTAGTCATATTGCACCCAATATTTTCAAATTGGTCAGCATATGAACAACTAACTGAAAAAAGTTGTTCGACTTATGATTTCCCCGAAAAATTAGGTGATTTTGGTGAAGAAACTAAAAATCGCCAGTACCAGCCAAATCATTGGAGTTTTTTGAAAACATTTATTGTTCCACTTGACACGCTATACACTTTTATCAAATATTATGGGGCACCCATGGCTTGTCTTGATTGCGCAACTTTGTTTCGATTAAGTTAAATTAGGTAGTTTTAAAATAATCTGAGATAGATTTTCTATATTGGTTAAAGATGTATTCACCACAAATGTAACAAAATACATCAGGATTACTTTAACAACATCTTCGAACCATATTAATATCGACATTATTTAGGCAAAATATTTATTAGTCTCGCAGAAGTTGAAAATTTACGTGTACCGCTTAAGCAGGAGTATTTTCAATATATTTTAAAAACTGGAGCTGTTATACAACAAATAATGTCATATTGACAATTAGCACATAAAAGAAATAAAAGAAAAACGTTAAAAAAATCCAAGGCAAAAATCAAAAAAGTACAATTTTGTTGGGCAGTGTATTGCAATTACAATTTGGTAACATAAAAATAAATAAAGAAATAAATCTTTTGTATTTCGATTATAAATTGCCGATATTTATGAAGAATTGTCTAAATATTGTTTCTAGTATGAAATATTGTGTCTTTTTATAAAAACTTTGCAAAAATTCGATACAACAAAAATATTTTTTTGTAATTCCGATTAACAAAGTTTAAACAAACGTAAAACGTAATTTGTAATTAAACAAAATAAAAAAGTTCAGCGGAATATTATCACTTCTGTTATCTATTGGTAAACTGCAATTCGAATACAACTAATTACTTCTTGGTGTCCTTCTTGGCGGAAGGACCTATTGTTCCATTTGTACCATCCGCAACGTTTAAAGTAAATTAGATGGAATGCGAGCATCGTTAGGCGCAGCGATGGCCGAACACCCCCTAATTAAACCGGGCTTTAATTACATCCCAAAAACATGATTAATATTTGGGTAACACATGTCAGTTTAGCGCTGCATTCCTCCTAATGAGACGGCGCTCCTGGCATACTCCACTCCTGCCTGCCAGAGGGAGACACATTAACCACATCCGGTCGCTGGCAGGCGTTCACCATCACCACAGACTGCATGGCTACCGCAATCGACACTATGCACTGACAATGTGGGAGTGTGCCGTGATAGCCAAAACACTATGTTGATTGATAAGCTGAGACCAGAACATCTTGACGTCATGCCCATGATTATCGTCATCGTATTACAGAGCTAAATATAATCTAAAATAGAAAAAATTACAAAACTAAAAATGACATCATTTTAGGAGCTGTGAAGTCTTTAAAGTAATGGCAAATTCTCTTGAAATATCAAATGTCTCGCGATCCTAATACACGTGAGCGACGTTTTTGCATTTTTGTTAAATAATAACGTAGTGACAAAATGACATTATTTAACAAGCGCGAAAAAGCTGATTAAACTATTACTACATTCAGACATTTAAACTTTCAGACAATTTTATACATTTGGGGACATCAATATAAACTGACAAAATGGCATTACTTTGGGAGTCCTGAGATAACGATACAATAACTGAGAAATCAGTTAAAATATCAAATATCTTAGTATTCTCAGTACACTTAACTAGCCAAGACATGATTGCCAGGATCAAATATGTTACAATTATGCTTCTCGCGAATTTGCGTATTTTTGACGTCCTAGATATAATATTGCCTCCCAAAGGAATCGAAACATTTGGTGCTATCATTTTTTTGACTTTTTCGAGAAATAAACTTGTAATAAACTTGTAATAAACAGAGTCTTTCAACAATAAGTGAAAGTATAAAAGAACAATGTTATTCTAATTTTAATTAAAAGTTATTGAAATTCTGATGAAAATAATCGAATATTTTAAGTGATCATTGAAAATTTGACAGTAATTCTTAAAATTTCACACTGAATACGTGCAAATATTACCTATCACTATCAATCATTGATATTGTGAACGTACACATTGAAATGTTGATATAATAGCTGTAAATTTCAATCATTTTAATAATCATTAAAATTGTGACAGTAAGCATTAATATTTAGACAGAATAATTTCGAACTTTTAATGACTACTGACCATCACGAAATTTTAACTGCTAATATTTAAATTTAGACAAATTTATTGAAAGTATAAAAGAACAATGTTATTCTAATTTAAATTAAAAGTTATTGAAATTCTGATGGAAAAAATCGGATATTTTAAGTGATCATTGAAAATTTGATAGTAATTACTAAAATTTTACACTTAATACATGCAAATATTAACTGTAACTGCCAATCATTGTTATTGGGAACGTACACATTGAAATTTTGATATAATAGTTGTAAATTTCAATCATTTTAATAATCATTAAAATTTTGACAGTAAGCATTCATATTTTGACAGAATAATTTTGAACTTTCAATGACTACTGACCATCACGAAATTTTGACAGCAAACATTTAAATTTAGATTTAGATTTAGAATTTGCATATTTTTGACGTCATAGATATAATATTGCCTCCCAAAGGAATCGAAACATATGGGGCTATCATTTTTTTGACATTTTCGATATATAAACTTGTACTGACAAATGACCAATATAGATTCTTTCAACAATAATTGAAAGTATAAAAGAATAATGTTATTCTAATTATAATTAAAAGTTTATAAAAATTCTGATGAAAATAATCGAATATTTTAAGTGATCATTGAAAATTTGACAGTAATTATTAAAATTTTACACTGAATACATGCAACTATCAACTATCACTGTCAATCATTGATATTGTGAACGTACTCGTTGAAGTTTTGATATAATAGTTGTAAATTTCAATCATTTTAATAATCATTAAAATTTTGACAGTAAGCATTGATATTTTGACAGAATAATTTTGAACTTTTAATGACTACTGACCATCACGAAATTTTGACAGATAACTTTACATTTAGACAAATTTATTGATTTATTTTTATTTTTAGTGATCATTGGAAATTTGACAGTAATTATTGAAATTTCACACAGAATACATGTAAATATTATTTATTACTGTTAATCATTGACAGTTTGAACATCCACAAAGACATTTTTACGTAACAATTATATATTTCAATCATTTCAATAACCATTGAAATTTTAACAGCAAGCATTGACATTTTGACAGATGATTTTTTTTAATTTGTTCATTTTTTTTCTCTTGCCTTTCTTGCGACGTTTCCCTACATTTTGTCTTGTGTTACGTTACTTCTACATCCTGTTCGGTTAATTTTTTGAAATATTGTCTCCATCTTTTCATTATGTTGTTTACATTGGTGATAATTGTTCCATTTTTATCTTTTATGTTCATCATGTTGTGTTTTCTTTTAATTTTTTAGTTGCTTTATTGTTCCGTAGAATAGTTTTTGGGTTTGCCCTAAATTCTCATTCATTCTTTCACCAAATTTCGTCCATGACTTTTGTTTTGCTTCTTTTGTTATTGAATTCGTTTTGTTTCTGTTTTCTTTATATTTTCCCCAGTTAAAAATCATTAACCATTCTTGAATTGATCTCTCCATACGCTCAAATATTTCAGTTTCATGAAATTTTGAGTCATTATTAGAACTATGCAAAATTATGCAAATTATTTCTGGATTATTCATTCATGAATACAATTCTATTCGACACGTACAATGGAACAAGTTTGATCACGCTACGTCTTCAGGTTTTAAAGATATTATATTTTTACGGAATTAATTTTTCAATTAAAAATAAATTGACCCAAAGTAACAAATTTCTTGACAGAAAATAATTAATAACTCCCAAGCGATAATTATTCCATTTTCATATTTTATGTTCATCATGTTATGTTCTTTTTTATTGTTTTAGTTGCTTTATTGTTCCGTAGAATAGTTTTTGCTTCTGCTAAAAATTCTCATTCATTCTTTCACCAAATTTCGTCTATGACTTTTGTTCTGCTTCTTTTATTATTGGATTCATTTCGTTTCTCTTTTCTTTGTATTTTTCATACTCTTCAATTTGTTTTGTTTGTAGGTATCTTTTCCATTACTCTTTTTTGTCTTTTATCTCCTTTTTGACTTCCTCGATTTGTCTTTTTTATTTCCCTGTTTCCAATTTTTGTTGTTCCGCAGGTCTTACTAATATATTTCTTTTGAATGTTTCCCATTTTCCTTCTATGTTTAGCTTCATTTCGCTCTCTCTGAATTAATTTGGTAGTATCTGTTTGTATTTCTCTGTGTTTGTGTTTCTCTTAATCTGTAGGCTTTTATCTTTTCTTTAACTTTTATCCTCCTCTTGTCTGTTTTTTGTATTTTCTTCCAACGCTTGTCCATTATTAGTAGGTGGTGGTCACTTCCTATTTCATCTTGCCTTGCAACTCTTACATTAATTATTTTGTTCCAGTTGTTTCTATTAATTAGGTGGTAATCTATTATCCATATTTCAATTAGGTGGTAGTGTATTATCGATCTTTTAATTAGGTGGTAGTCTATTATCGATCTTTCGTTTCTGCTTGGCTCTGCCCTTGTGTACTTGTGTATGTTTTTGTGTTTGAATTTTGTATTTGTTATCAGAAGGTTGTTTTCAATGCATAATTGTATTAATATTTTCCCATTGTTGTTTTTATTTTATTTTCCTTCTTTTCCAATTATCTCTTCTATTCCGCTATTTTGTCATCCTACTCTTCCATATAGATCTTCCATTATCATTATGTGTTATGTTCCTTCATCTACTTCCTTTTGTAGGTTTTCAAAGAATGTGTCTTTCTTTTTTGTTCTTTGCGTCTTCGTTCGGTCCGTATGCTGCTATCAATGTCCATGTTTCATCCTAGACTAGTTTGATTTCTATGGTCGTTATTCTTTCGTTTATATGTTTTTCTTTTATTGCATCTTTTATCCTTTCCGGTGTTATTATAATCCCTACTCCTCCTGTTGGTATTTCCTTTCATCTACTCCTGTCCATATCAACCAGTATTCTCTATGTATATTTTCTATTCCGTGTTCTTTCTTTTTTGTTTAGGTAATTCCTGGTATTTCTATTTTATATTTTCTCATCTCTCCACTAGTTCTGCTTCATTTCCCATGTATCCTCTAATGTTCCATGTCCCTATTTTTTCATTTTTTTATTTTATTTGTTCTGTTTTTTGTATTTTTTCCTTCCTCCATTATTTTTATTTTTATTTTATCATTGCTATTTTGTTCGGGTTTTGTGTTCTTTTCTATATCATCTATTATATCGTTGTTTTCCAGAATAATGTCCTGTGTGTTACCGCTTTTTGTCTTTTGTCTTGGTTTTTGGTTTCGTTTTTTGGAATGATTTGTGCAACTTCTACTACTTTCATTACTCCTGTTCCATTATTATTCTAACTACAGGTTAAAATTGTTTTGAATCATTTCTAGGGTCATTGAGCATTGTTAACTAACTATTACTAGTATTAATTTTCTTATTAACAATATTTCTTTACAAGTGGAGTCTGAATAATAAATTGTTTGTGTACCTTTGAATTTATAATTGAGTACGAGAATATCTTAATAATTAATGACTGCATAATCGACTGTTCACTCGAGTGATAATTACCCGTGCTACCAACTTCTTTGTTCCCTCTATTAACGATCAAGTTGCTCGCTAATTGATACAATTCATTAAATTTATGCCGCGTTAAACCGTTTAGAATGTTATTCAGATAATTACCTTGATTTTTTTTCGGATGCTCAGCGAGCGATCCGGGGTTTTCAATTAATTCCTCGCAAAAACAATTGCCAGCGGGACGGGGCTCAGGGGACGGCTGAATAAAAGTTGTGATCCCCTTTTCCGAAGCGAAACCTCATCTAACGAGCGCCGTTTCGTAAAGACATCAATGGTTTTAATGTTCATTATTTTTGAACGGCTTACATTTGCATGTGTGATGACGAGATTGTAAATTTGAAGCTAAAACGGGCCCTATTTACATAAGAATAAGCGCCAACGTCGCATAAAAAGGCCCCGGATCCGTCCTAACGAGAATAGCACAATGGCTCTCGAGATTTATCTTATTAAAAATATCGCGAATAACAGAGCCAATTTACCTAACTGATCATTATCTTATATTTACCTAACGATCTCTTTATACACACACACAGCATCCACCAGCGGGCTCACGTGGGGCTTATCCTCTCTCGCTCTGGCACGTAGGCAGGCTAAATCTGGGGGCGTTTTACGTTGGCAGAAAATTCGAACTCGAATCGCCGAGCGATCTGTATTTTAATTCCACCCGATTAATTTTAATTTGCACAAAAACGAACGGATTAATTAAGGCGACGATCAAAAGCGCCGGGGGATCGCGTTATAGGAGGGACTGTTTGCCTCTTAAGGCGGGGACTAGCTATCTTTTTACGCAGAATGATTATTGACAACATAAAGAAGATTGCACATCTAATTGAGACCATTATACTAATCCTATAAGCTGCGAGCATAATTTCACGAGATTTAAGCTATACAAACAAAAATAAACGTATCCATTCTAATTAGCAACTTAGAAGTAAACTGTCTAATCAGTATATCTTTGATTAAAAAAAAAAAGAAATTTATAAAAATCATTATTTTCGAATTGTTCTGTACATGCACCTTTCAGATTTTCCAATGCGGTAAATTATCTAAGCTAAGATGGATTTTTGTTTGTTTCTGTCAATTACAATGACAATTGAATATTAATCTAAAAAAAAAACTACGTATGTATAAAAACAAAACAAAAATACGATGTTGTAGTGTCGCAAGCACACTTTAGAATGAAGTTGTGTTAAGTCCGTAAAAATGTTTTAATTGATCAGCAAATTAAATTTAGATATTTATGCTCAAAATATCAGAATTATAACGAAAAACTAAAAAAAAAATGATACAATCTCCACTGTAAGCTCCATATTTAACGTTACAATATTCTAATTTAAAAATAAATCATTCTAGTCACTGGTGTTTGCTCAATTATGTTTTTCTTTTTTTTTTTTAATTGTAAACCTTCGTACTACTTCTCGTAAAGTAATATACAGAATATAAGTAGTATATAATCAGAAATTTTATCGTTGTTTATAATATAAATTTTTATTCAATCTTCACTGTTTTTACTGCTAAATGAATTTAATTCTTTGAATATATATAAACGTTAGAAACTAATACAACAATACAACTCAATCATGTATTTTTTCTTTTGTTTTTTTTTATTGTAAACCTTCGTACTACTTCTCGTTAAGTAATATATAGAATATAAGTAGTATATAATCAGAAATTTTATCGTCGAATATAATATACATTTTGATTCAATCTTTACCGTTTTTTCTGCTAAATGAATTTCATTCATTGAATTATTATAAACGTTAGAAACTAATACAACAATGGGTGTTGACATAAACGTCGCATTTACCATAAAAAAAACAAATAACTTTTATCAAGTTGACTTGACTTACTCAAGTTGTTTAAGTTGACAAACAATAGCATTTCCTTCAAAGTTTTGTACTTATGTTTTGTACAATTTGGCCTGGCGAAAAAGCCGAAATGTGGAAGGTGTTTTAGAACAGGTCTTGCTATCCTACTTTGCAGGAAAGTTAAAAAAGTGTAAGGTTTCAACATTGTGGTCTTGCTACTCAAGCTGAGGAATACATTAATGATCAAATGAATGATCAATTGATGACTGTTTGTATAATTTTGGTTAATAAAAAAATAGATGCTCAAGCTGTTAGTGAAAATTGAATGTTGCAGAAATCCAAACCATTGTATGAAAAGGAATATCGCAAGCTTTGTGGCTGGCAAATAAGTCGAAACGTGAAAAGTACTACAGAAAAGGTATTGCACTTGCAAGAAAATGGCCCACTTTCCAGAAAAGTTAAAAAAATGTAAGGTTTCAACATTATGGTCTTCTACTCAATGCTAAAGAACACATAAATAATCAAGTTAATGATCATTTGATAATTTTGTTTAATTGAATAATTTATCGTGAACAAGTATTTTTTTATCACCTAACCGATAAAATTTGCAATTTCACATGAGGTGAAGAGTAAATAAAATGCAATTTTAACAATGAAGATTAAATATATATATATATATATATATATATATATATATATATATATATATATAATTGTTATTTTTCTAATGAATATTTTTTCATTTTTTTACATTTTTCATATCTATCAAATGGAAAACACGTACTACAGAAAAATGATAAGAAACAAATCAAACGCACAATGTAACAAAAAACCTATGAAAAGTTTTGAACAAACCCTACTTCGTATTTTGTTAGTAAAATAATTGTATGTTTCTCAGGGCCCAACTGACCACTGGCTTAGCCGGGCTTCTGAAGCCAGGGCCGGGACAAATTGGGACCAAACAAAATAAAACATAATTTTTATACTATTAAACTACTCTCTTACATGTATTTCAACATATATACATTTTTACTCATATTTGCGGTGTATGCATATTTAATGCCATTTTCTGTATCAAATCATAAAAAAGGGATTTTTTCTCTAGTAATCTAGTAATTAATTAAAAATCACCAGAAATCATGACAATTTTTAGAAAACCAGCAGAAATCTCGAAAAAATATTGAGTAATCATGGAAATGATTGGAAAATCTTTCGAAATGTTGATAAAATTTATAAATGTTTAGATATTTTAAGAATTATCGAAATCTCTCTAGAATAAAAAAAATGTATGTAATAATCGTGTCAATAGTGTAAACCAATTTGGATTGGTTGGATTGGAACTATTGAATCTCCCAAAATCTTAAGAATTATTGAGATATCTTTAAAAATCTCGAAAATATTGGGAAATCTTGGGAATGATTTAAATATATCTGCATTTATTGATATTTATTGGGAAATCTGTAGAAATCACCAAAATTATTGAGAAATCTTGGGAATTATTGAAAAATGCCAAATGATGTGCAATTTTTTATCTCGAAATTAATTATAAATCTCCAGAAACCTTGATAATTATTCGGAAATCTGCAGAAATCTCGAAAAATATTGAGAAACCGTGGAAATTATTGAAAAATCTCTCGCAATATTGATAAAATATAGAAATCTGTAGATATTTTAAGAATTATTGAAATATTTGTAGAATGAAAAATGTATGTAACAATCCTATCGATCGTGTGGATCAATTTGGATTTTCTGATGTTAATGATCTCGAAATTATTGAGTAATCTCTCAAAATCTTTATTGAGATAACTATAAAAATCTCGAAAATGATGTTGGAAATTTTGGGAATGATATAAATATATCTGCATTTATTGATATTTATTGGGAAATCTGTAGAAGTCACCAAAATTATTGAGAAATCTTGGGAATTATTGAAAGATGTCAAGCCATTTGCATTTTTTGATTTCGTAATTAATTTGAAATCTCCAGAAATCATGATAATTATTAGGAAACCTGTAGAAATCTCGAAAAATATTTAGAAATTGTGGAAATTATTGTAAAATCTCTGGGAATATTGATACAATTTATAAATGGTTTGATATTTTAAGAATTATCGACATCTTTGTAGAATGAAAAAATTGTATGTAATAATGGTGTCAATCGTGCGAACGAATTTGGATTTACCGATTATATTGATCTCGAAATTATTGAAAATTCTCTTGAAATCTTGAGAAGCAATACAAAATCTGCATATAGCTCGGAAATTATTCATAAATCTCGGGAATTATTAACAAATCTCTAGAAACCTCGATAATTATTGATAAATGTGTAGAAATCTCTAATATTTAAAAATCTTGGATATGATTGAGAAATCGTTATAAATCTTAGTGAGTGAGTAAGTGAGTAGGTGTAATGTTGAGAAATTATGGCACTTATTGGAAAATCTCTCGAATTCTGATAGACACTACATACCTACTTAGAAATGAGTAGATATTTAAAGAATTATCGAAAAAAATTTAGAATAAAATATGTATGTACCTAATAATCGTGTCAATCGTGTGAACAATTTGAATTTTCTGATTTTAATGATCTCGAAATTATTGAAAATTCTCTCGAAATCTTGAGAACTAATAAAAAATCTGTATTAAGCTCGAAAATTATTAAGAAGACTCGGGAATTATTGACAAATTTCTAGAAACCTCGACAATTGTTGATAAATCTGTAGACATCACGAATATTGAAATATCTTGGAAATGATTGAGGAATCGTTAGAATTCTTAGTAGGTGAGTAGGTTTAATGTTGAGAAATTATGAAAATTATTCGAAAATCTCTCGAATCCTTTATAGGTACTACTTAGAAATGAGTTGGTATTTTAAGAACTATCGAGTATCCGAAATCTTTCGGAATCTTCTTGAGTTGATATGCCAGGTTGCACATGTTGTGTAGTTTCTTAAATCCAAAGTCTTCTAGGTGTTTAATCATCTCTCCCGATATTTGGTCCCCTTCTGTGGCTTTTTCTAGTTTTATTCGCTCGATGGCCGCTCTCACTTCTTGTTTTGTTATTGTATCTGCAGTTTCGATTTGCACGATCTAGTTTTGAGACGCATAGTGCCTTCGTGTTTACATGTTTCCTCAACTCCCTCCACTAGAAATGATGTTACTGTTCCTTCTAAATTTTCTATATGTTGGAAATGTTCCTTCTATATGTTGATAATATCTCCATCATTCATTAAAACTTCTCCTTCTTTGCTCAAAAGTTGTTGTAGAGTAGAAGATTTTTCTTTCCTAAAGCTTTTAATTATTCTGAAAAACAACTTATGATTCTTTGCTTTCTTCTATTTTTCTTCTAAAATCCTCCCATCTGTTTTTCTTTGCGTCAGCTACCGTTTCTTTAGTTTTTTTTAATTTGAACTCTGTATGCTTTTAAATTTTCTGCTGTGTTTGATTACAAATATGTTTTCCTCATCTTCTTCTTTGTTTTTACTTCCTCTTTCACTCTTCCCGTCCACCAAACTGTGTGTTTGTTTCATATATCCCAATTTCGTAGTTCCGCATGCTTCCTTTGCTGCTTCCATCACGACGTGTTTGAACGTTGCCTACTGTTCTTCAATATGGTTTAACTCCTTTATATCTATATCCTCATATATAAAATCCTCCCATCTGTTTTTCTTTTCTTCAGTTACCGTTTCTTTAGCTTTTTTCCTTTGGACTCTGTTTGCTTCTAAATCTTCTGCTGTGTTTGATTGCAAATGTTTTCCTCATCTTCTTTGTTTTTACTTCCTCTTCACTCTTCCCGACCACCAAACTGTGTGTTTGTTTCTTATATCCCAATTTCGTAGTTCCATATGCTTCCTTTGCGGCTTCCATCACGACGTTTTTGAACCTTGCCTACTCTTCTTCAATATTGTTTGACTCCATTATTTCCATATTGAATTCTCTTGCTAAATTTTCTCTGTATTTGTCGCGACAGCCCTCCTCTTGCAATTTGTGGACTTTTACTTTCTGTTACCTTGGTTTGGTTCTTCGTGACTTTGGATTTGGTTCTGGTTATCTTGCTTACATAACACAAGCAAGATAACCAAAACCTAATCTAATCAATCTTGCTTGTGTTATATATATTACTGGTAAATGGTGATCGCTTCCTATTTCCGTACTTCTTTGGACTCTTGCGAACATGTACGAAACCGAAGTAAGCGGATATTTTTCGGAAAATAACGGGTTTTCCGGTTTTCGGTTCAGTTCCAGTTCGAAGCCCTGATTTATGGACCAATTGATGTACTTGCGATGACTAAAAATGTATATACATTATATTCAAATTACATCTCCTATACCCTTTCGGATGTTGAGATTCATGCCACCACTGAATTGTGTTGTCTACGAAGTTTTTTCATTCCTTTCTATTTGTAGCCTTTTTCCTTGCTTCTTGTTGAACGAGGTCGTTTCTTCTTAGGATCTCTTCTATGTTGTTTTCCCATCTTTTCCTTGGTCTTCCTCTTTCCTTCTTTTTCTTTTCGTCTTTTGATGTCCATACTATTTTTGTTTGTCTGTCTTCTGGCATTCTTATCAGGTGCCCGAACCATCCTAGTTGTCGTTTCTGTATTCATTTTTGCCCACTTTGTATTTGTAGGTTTTCCCTGATCTGTTCTTTTCTTACTCTGTCTAATCTCGTGACTCCTTCAACTTTTCTTAAGTATCTCATTTCGGTTGCTTGAATTTTGTTCATTGTCTTTTCATTTGTTGTCCAGGTTTCGCTTCCATATAAGAGTGTTGGTCTATAAGTTGTCTTGATTTTTGTATTTTTGGAGATTCTTCTATTGTTTAGAATGCACTTGTTCATTGCATAGTAAGTTTTATTTGCGGCCATGATTCATTCTGTTATTTATTTCGTTTTCCATGGTTCCTTTATTATGTATTATTGTACCTAAATATTTGAAGGTTTCAACTTGTTCTATCCTTTTCAAATTTATTAGTATTTTTGCTTTTGTTTCCTCTTTTGCTACTACCATTACTTTTGTTTTGTTTATATTAATTAACATGTTGTGTTTTTTCAGTTCCTCGTCCCATATGCTTATATTGTGTTGCAGATCTTCGCTTTTGGCTAGCATGACTAAGTCATTGGCCAAAGCACATTCTGCTATCACTATTCTTTTCATTTTATAGTATCCTATTTTTACCTTCTTGGTGTTATCCTTAATTTTCTTCATTATGTTGTAAGGAATATAATAAAGAGCAGAGTGCTTAAAGCGTCCTATTGTCGAAGGCCTTGTGTGGTTGTGAAATTCTCAGAAGTTGAATTATTTGTCCTTACATAGTTTTCTGTGGTTTCATACATACTCTTGATTGCTTTTATTAAATGCTCTTTTATGTTCCTTTCTTTAAGTATTTCCCACACTTTGGCTCTTGCGATTCTACCAAATGCCTTTTCTAAGTCCACGAATATCATGTATAGTTTGTTGTTTTGTCTTAATATTTTTTCTGTCATCTTTTTAATTGTGAAGAATGTCCTTTCATGAGTCCACTTTGTGACTTTTCCATTGTTTTTTCAATTTCCTTTCTTAGGTGGTTCTGTAGTATTGATTCATATAGTTTTGCCGCTGTGTACAGCAGGGATATGCTCCTAAAGTTGTTGCAATTTCTACTGTATTTTTTATGTATTGGGAAGGTCACTGCTTTTTGCCAGTCTGCTGGTATTTTTCTGTTTCCTATATTCAATTTGTTAACCTGTAGTAGTAGTTGTTTCCCATCCTTTCCTATGTATTTCAGCTGTTCAGGTTTGATTTTGTCGTGACCTGAGGCTTTTCCGTTCTTTAACTTCTTTAGTGCGTTTTCTAACTCTTCTTCGGTTATAGATCCATCTTCTACTTGTGTTTCGTTACAATTTTCTTGTTCCTCTTCGTTTTCATTTCCTTCATTGGTTGTCTCTTTTCCAGACAGAAGCTCTGGACAAACAATGGCATTTTCTATGTGGAGATTGTGATGCCGTACGGTAAGTATATCGACGAGGAGACGTTGTGGCGTCCAATTCCTCGATCCAGACGCGTATAAAGTAAATTTGTCATGTTGTAAAACCATAAAAAAATTATTATTCAAGAGTATCACCAGTAGTCGTACGTGGAGCGTTTCCTGCCGCGATGATAATGGGCCCGGCCGTAAAAGGCCGCTTAAGACGTTCCACAATCGATGTTTTGGCGTATCGCGATGCCCGGTTAACGTCGCGACCCCTCAGGCCGCCCCTGCACACGATAAACAGCATGAATTATATTTATGGGTACGAGGAGGCAGCCCGGGCCTGGCCACCCAGTTGTTAAAAAAGTGGAGAACATTAGGTCCGGCTTTAATGTGACTGCTCGTTACGGGAGACAGTTGTAAAACATTGTTAAATCAATTAAGGGGTCCCCGGCGATTTATGGCCCAATCAAAATTTTTCAGAATCGTCAACTCGAAATTAAAATGCCTGCGGCCGCCCGAGCCAGGGTCCGCCCCGCGGAGGACCCAATTACCGTCACAGGAGCACTTGGCAATGAAAAATAATTGTATCTTATTAATGCGATGGTGTTTGACGCGAGGGTCGCCCCCCATTCACCCGAACGCCATTAAAAGATTACATTATTAAAAAGCGTTATCCGAGTGTCGTGCTTATTGAATCTGCGCGGTGGAGCGAGCTTCTGGGATTTAGGGGAGGAAATAAATCAATGGTCGGGAACACAAGTCATATGTAAACGATCCCTCTATTAGGAAATCACTATCCGGAACTGAACAGCGACACGGGAACTTCTGGTTTGGCACTTCATCGTTTACTGGCGGCGGCAAGGGGGGACAGGGGGCGCACTTAATAGGGTGGCGCGCACAATGAGGACTCCTCGCGCCAAGGGGAGGAAATGGGATCTCGGCATATAAATGGAAAATATAAACAAATTACAAATATATAGGCCCATAAATTTTAATGGGGAACAATTCCGCAACGGCGAAACTTAAATTGACGTACACTCGCCCTGATGAACAGCTCTATTCAAGAGCCATTCAAATAAGATTACATGTGTACACTTTTGAGTGAACATAAACATCAGAACTTTTATTGCACTACGTAAAATCTGTTCATAAATTTTACGTCACTGTTCTTTGCAAATAGCTTATAATATAAATACCATAATCTTCCATAATCATTTTTCCATATCTAATACCTAACTCCTCTCTTTTCTTTTTTACATGCGTTTTCCAACGGAGCTTTGTATCTAGTGTGAAGCAGAGGTATTTGGCCGTGTTTGCGTATGGTATTGTGTGACCATTCATGGTTACCGGGATGTGCTCCATGCGTTTGTAAGTAAAATCTATGTGGACTGACTTAGTTTCGTTAAGCTTAATTCTCCACTTTATCGTCCAGCTTTGTATTTTATTGATGGCCATTTGAAGATTGTTTGCTGTTTCTTCGTTGGTTTTCCTGACAGCTAGAATGGCAGTATCGTCAGCGAAAGTAGCAATTGTGTTGTTTCCAAGTTCTGGCAGATCACATGTAAAGAGTAGATAGAGCACCGGACCTAGGACACTACCCTGCGGCACTTGAGCTTTAATTTCTTTAAGATCAGAGTAGGTATCTTCCTGCTTGACCCTAAAATATCTTTCTGATAAGTATGACATCAAAATTTATGTGTATTGTTTGGGAAGAGTGTGCTTTAGTTTGTGGTGCAGCCCTTGCCAAACCTTATCAAATGCTTGAGCCACATCCAAGAATATTGCAGAACAAACACTTTTTTCTACACTAGATATTCTATGGACTTGATCAACTGTAGAGTTTTTATTACCAAGTCCAAACCTGTAATTTGGGATTAGGTTTTTTCTTTCGATAAGCGGTTGAATTCTCTTGAGAAGTAGTTTCTCAAAGAGTTTAGACATGACAGGCAGCATATATGATGTGACTTCATGTGGGGGTTTACCTGGTTTTGGTATCATGACTATCTCCGCCACTTTGCATAGTGTTGGTACGTACTTGAGTCTAAATGCAGCATTGATGAGGTTAGTGAGTTTGACCAGTGCCTTTCTTGGGAGCTGTTTCAATATTTCACCGGTTATCAATTCAAAACCAGGAGCTTTTTCGGATTAATATTATTATTGATATCATTCATAACGTCTTAAGGAGATACAGGTGTAATTATTTTGTTTTCTTGTATAATGTCATCAGAGAATGTTTCCTCTTCGTATACATCTTGCGGTTTGAAGATGTTTTGAAGGTGTTCGGCAAATCGTTGTGTGTTAGACGTAGGAAATGAAACTTTATTACTTAAGCAAACAGCATTTATTGAGAGTTTGTCCAAAATAACCCAAAATGGTATTTAACTGACTGGTACCAAAACAAGACTAATAACAATATTCTTCGCGAAGATCCACCCCGCTCCAACTCCCCGTCGGGGTGCTTAAGAGGGCCAGTGGTGGTCGACAGGCATTGGTTGCCGTAACATTGTGCTTTTTGTCCATTACTTCTGGCCCAGCTTCCGTCCTCGTTTTTAATTGCCGGTATCTGCATGATTGGTTTCTTTATTCTTTTAGTTGCCTTCCAGAGGGAATAATCTTTGCTGTTGTTATTAGTCATTTCTGCAATTCTCTCAGGTTAATAGTTCATCTTTCAATTCTTTTATCTCTCTTTTCACTAATTGTGTGAGGTTATTTAATTTAGTCTTATCTTGTGGGGCTCTCGTTTGAAACCATTGCCTTCTTGCTTTTCTTTTTTCAGCTGGTAAGTTTCTTTATCTTTTTTGGATAGTTACTACCTTTCATTCGCTTTCTGGAATATTCTCCCTGGCCACTCGTTGAATATCATTAATAAATGTCCCCACTTCTGAATCCAATTGTTCTTTTGTTTTAAGTGGAACATCTAATTTTATTTTTCTTGGAGAGATTGTTTAAAGCTTTTCCAACCAGTGCTCCTATTCACCAGCATTGGATAAATTTCTTTTTGAATAACGCTTTCACTCAGAGTTAGAAGTATTGCTGAGTGATCAGAACATAAGTCTTGACATTCATCTATTTGAAGATAGATTACCGAGAGGTTCTTGACAATAAAGAAGTCGATCAGGTCTGGTATCTAACTAGAGTCCGTTGGCCAATACGCTGACTTGCCTGTAGACACAACTTCACAACCGTGTTCATTTGTTACACTGAAGAGTTCTCTGCCTTTAGTACTGTTTAGTCGAGATCCCCAGTGGGTGTTCTTTGCATTAAAGTCCCCTCCTATTATGAATCTACTACCTAAACTGTCACCGGCATGGCCTACCCTAATTACCTTTCCCTGGTTTTTCTGCCGATTTCAGGGAAAACCCATCGTCGGTACTCGTCGTAATCCCGGCTGTTACGTTTGGAATACCCGGCCCCCTAATGCGCTTTGTCGGCGAAGTACCGCCGACAATGGCACCCCCAATTTAGCACGATCAGGGAAAACCGTATTTCATGCCTGTGACTTCATAAGACCCATCGTTTCATTCACTCGCCGCATTTAATCACATAGTTAACCATTACTTAATTAACATAATCCGAATCTCATTTAAACTCGCGTCTATTCATTTATTTTTCCAAAATAAGTTAATCCCCGTCGACATGCGCCTTCATCCAAAATGTTAGCCCGCCTCCCTTTCTTACATCGCAACACACAACACACAAAATACGCATGCGCTGCCTCTAAGTTGAAGGTGCGCGAGGGAGGAAACATCCCCCAAATAGACAGTCAGTCCATTCCCGATCGCGGGACAAGTTGGTTCTCATCCACGACACGAGTCGGATCTCGACCACACAAGTCACGTCTTGATCGCCGTACGTGCCGTTCTCGACCGCCACACTCACCGCTCCAGCGACAACCACTAGGAGTTCGTCAGCACGTCTTCTGACCAACACACACACCCACACATCAACACACACGCAATCCACTCCGCACCTCACTCCTCACCTTATTTGACTTCATTTCCATATTATTTTTTTCATTATCATTCTCTCATTTATTCATTTGGTTTTTTTTTTTGTCATTAACGATTTATTAAACCCTTAACGTGCAACCCCGACTTTATTTGCTCGCCCCCACCCCGCAATCCAAAGTGCTACATAGTGTTGCCGACGTCGTGCCGCTCCCGGAGGCCCCATTGCCGTCTCCTCCTGCAGAAGGTCCCAGCGGCTAACAGATAAGTAAACCGTGCGCTCTCCGGAAAAAAAAACTGAGCTAGTTATGTTCCGGGCCAATCTCGGGGGTAATTAACACTTCGCGTCGCAAAGCGCGAGGCCGCGCCCGTCGAAGACCCCCCCCCCCCGATGATAAAACATTTAAACATTTCGAGGTATTCATCTTTTTTTATCGCGTGCCTAGGTGGACAGTATATTCCTGACACTGTTAAAGAGTATATTTTCGTTTTTATATTTACAACTGTTATTTGCATTTTTTCTGTTGTATATTTGGGTTCTTCACAATATTAAATGTTTTCCTTGGTTATTATCGCACTCTTACCTTTCGCGCAATTGTCCGGATGAATCGTGTGGTAAGTTTTGTATCCTCGAAATTTAATAAATGATTGTTTAGTGAAGTGAGTCTCGGAAATGAGGCACACATCAATGCTTTCTGTATCTAGGACTAACTGCAACACTTGTTGATGGTTGAGGAGCTCGTTGGAATTCCAAGTATCTTAAGACTCTTCTTCACTACGCTTGGTTTTAGGTGCAGCCCCTTTTGCGCTATATTCTAATCTTTTCAAACGTTCATCTATTGTGGAGATGAAGGTTTCTTGTTTGTAAAGTTTGGCTAAGATTAGTTTCAAGGTGCCTTCAATGGTGCTGTTCTGATGTTCGGTCTGTTGTTCATTAATGTTGTTATTTACAACTGACTGTGAGTATAATTTCATATTGCTCGTTTCTGACTTGATGTGGCTTTCACTATCTTCAATTTCATTTGGCTGCCTATTGTTTTCTGTATCTTATTGTGTTCCTGGCAAGTTTGATTTGTTTTTGCTCATAGCTTTATTTTTAATGTTTTGTAGTTCTATAGCAACTTTACACCCTCTATAACCAGCTTGATGTTCTTTCCCACAATGTACACATTTTGGTTTGCTGTCTTTAGGTTTATCACAATCTTTGGTAAGGTGTTTTCCTACACACTTAACGCATCTAGGTTCTTTATTGCAGTATTTCTGAGTGTGCCCATATGCTTGGCACCTTTTACATTGAGGTACTAGCTGAGACACCCTCAAGGGTTCTATTACCACTTTGCTTCTTGATATGTGGGTAATAGTGTGCACTTTATTTATGTTAGGTTAAATCAAACACTTGTTTCACAAGTTTCACTGTATTGATAAAATAAACCTCTACAATTGTTTCGGCCTCACGACCATTCTTAAGAGTACAGAGATACTAAAATAAAAATTTAACAAATGTGCAATATATACTAAGCTAGAAAAATTTTACAACATGGCAATAAATGAATTACAGTCTTGGTTTTTCCGAGCGGATGCCGCATAACAAAGGCGTATTATCAAAGATTAAATGTTCATTCACAATATTATCCCCATTAGTGACCGCTTTTCGAATTTCTAGGATTTCGAGTAAATCCAGCCGTATCCCTTTGTGTCCGGTGTGCATTACCTCCAGGCTGTCATTTCTGAAGAAATGATTATTCACAATGCAATGATGCGCTAATCCCGTGTCCTCCTTGTTTTGTAGAATTGCTCTCCGATGTTCTTTCATTCGTGTTATGAAATTCCTTCCTGTTTGGCCGACATAGAATGCGTCACAATCCGCGCACTTAAGTTTGTAAATGCCACTTTTTTGTTAGAGGATCCACTTTACTTTTATTATTTGACAAAATTGCACCTAGATTAGACTTATTAACTACTATACATTTTAAGCCTAATTTACGTAACCTATTGCTAATTTTGGTACTAATATCCCCAACATAATTAATAAAGTACCAATTGTTATCCTCACCTTCACAAACGCTATACAAAAGATTACAAGATTTACGTTTAGTTAATTTCCATATTATTTTATCTACTATATCCACCTTAAACCCATTATTTTGTGCGATTTGTTTAATAGTTCTGACTTCATTATCGTAATTAATTTTACTCAACGGAATGTTTAAAAGTCTATGCGCAAGGCTATAAAACGCCGAGAGTTTGATGTTCCAAGATTGATTTGAATTTGCCGGAATCACCACATCCGTATATGTCTTTATTTATGTCTTCGCTTGAGTCGAAAGTTAGAATAAACATGTCGAGAGGTTCCTTTGTCCCCCATTTGAGTTTAGTTATGGCATCCACAGCTTTGTATCCTCTCTTTTTAAGATCGTGGACTATTTTGTGAGGGACATGTATGATGCAGATTTTTAGCAAGTACTCTGATTGGTCTATTCTGCTTATCTTCATATGAATGCCATGCCAGTTTTAACTACTAAACTTCAAACAGTATCTCCCCATCGTGAATCAAGTAAATACCTAAATTTTAGTATTCCTTAGCGTGTCAACTATGTGTCGGTATGTTTCACCATCAGCTACGTTTTTAATATTTTGTAGGCCCAATAATTTTGTTTTAAAATTTCTTCTCTTTAAAATTCTCTTTACTGTAGATTGTGAGGAATTCCTCATAGTTTGTGATTCCTTCCACTAGTATTGGTGGTGGAGGTGGGATTTTTTTAACTTTTTATTGCAGCTTGGTTAGTGAGCTATTCCGATTGCTCACGGGTGTAGGTGGAATTAGAGAAGTATTCATTTTCCTTTTCTTGTTTCTATTCGTCACTCGTATCCATTCAGTCTCCTTCGCTTGTTCATCTTCGTCGGTCCAGTACTCTACTTTGGACGGGGTTTTATTGAGTTCAGGAGTGGAATCCTTCTCCTCTAATTGCTTGAGTCTATTTTCAAGCTTAGTTATGTGTGATTGCAGTTCCACATTCATATTGCTCATTTGTGTTTTTTCACTGTTGGCCTTTTGCCACTCTGTATATAGCAGTTGTTTATTTTGACAACGCTGTTGGGTTTCTTTGTTTGAAACAATTGTCGGCTAAAATTATGACTAAATAATGGCAAAATATGACCTACTAATACTGCCACATACATATTTAATGTGTTCAGATTATTGTCCAGATAAATACCCAAAAATTTCACTTTTGTTAGAATTATGTTATTGGTTCTGGTTCTTCTAGTATGAAAGTATAAGCATTGAGTTTTACGTTCATTTAATATCATTTTATTCCTATCACACCGTATTTTGATGTCCTTGTTAATTTCTGCTATACTATCTTTTAATGGTTCTGCTGAAACAGCTACTGATGTATCATCAGCATACATAGCCTCTAATCCAGTTGAAATAAACTTTGGAAGATCGTCAGCAAAAATTATAAAGAATAATGGTCCAAATATGGACCACTGTAACGCGCTTCTAGTTGACTTAAATGTCATTGAGGTTACACCACCAATACGAACAACCAATCTTCTTTCTGTTAAATAAGACATCAGGAAATCCAGAAACGCACCTCTTCATCCTACTGCATACAATTTTTGTTCCAGAAATTTAATGTTTATACAATCAAACACTATGGACATGTCATGAAACAGCCCTGCCACATATCTACCCCTATCTAATTCTATATTAATATACTCTATAAAAGTATATTTAAGCACTTTCAGTTGATCTACCTGACAAATATCCGTGCTGTGATTCGAAAAAGATCTTGTACTGCATTAATAATAATAATCCCTACTACTCCTTATTAAAACATTAAAAAGTTTATTATTCTATTTAAAGAATAATAAATTTATTCTTCTTATTATAATAAAAATTAATTTTAAAGAATATTTACTACTATTTTTTCGAAAATCTTTAAGATTACACTTAATATGGAAATAGGTCTAAAATTAGCCAGAGCGTTATTATTATTCCCTTTAGGAATGGGGACAATAGACGATATTTTTAGGTTATTTGGAAAGACTCCATCTTCTACACACTTATTAAAAATAAAAGCAAGAGGTTCACTAATGACCTCAGATATTGATTTGATTAACTTAGTAGATATATCATCTATTCCTCTAATTCTTGTGTTATTTAATTCAGATACTGCCTTTACAACTTACACAAGTTACGCTTCGACACAAGTAAAAAAGACGGTTTCGAATTCAGTGGTGGCAGACTGCACTGAGTGAATCTTCAAAATGTTGTCTCAGTTTATTATTTTCTATCAGTCGCCAAATCACGAGATCTAGTTATAATACACCCATTCTCGTCGTTGAGCTCTATTTTAGCCTTTTGCTTTGCTCTGCCATTTTCCAGTTCTTGTATATATAGCTGAGCCACTATGTATGTGTGGTTTGTTATGGAAGTTAGCTGCCAGAGCGTAGTTTTCCATCTGCACCATCCCAATATTATCTTCCAGGAGCCAATGCTCAGAGACGCACACTCAGATTCCAGGAGAATTTCCATTTTGTTGACTTTAATTGTCAATGATTATGGATTAATATTAACTATTCTAATAGTCATTTCTGTCAAAGGTTCCTCTTCTGTGGCTGTCATGAATCGCTCAGTTTTTTTAGTAGTTGATTATACAACGGCTGTGTCTAGATGTGCTTGGATTTTGTTTCCGAGATGTTGTTGCCCTTAACCTTCTCTTGTACTGTAATACTGTACTGTAATACGTAACTTCCCAGACTAGAAACGTAAATAACTGTAGCAGTCGTTAAATCATTGAAGGTTGTTAGAATATATGGATCATCAATGATGAAATGATGATGCACAGGAATTTCGAATTAAGTATTCTTATTTGAAACGTAGGTACTTCCAGACAATATTAATTTGTAAATCAAATAACAAATAAATCGAATGAATCTCTTTTGATTGCTTCGGCAGTAATATGTCTGATTATATTACAAACACGTCTTCGACTGATGTCAATTTCGTATCGAAAATTATATTTTGGATAATAATTTAGGCACGGCATTCAATGAGGACGGCCTGTGTCATACCTGGCTCGAGCACCTGGAACGGGCCCGCTAATGAATGCCTGCATTGTCCGTCTGCCGTGAAATGATCCCTAATTGCCCAACAATTGCGTGGCTGTTCGAATCGGACAACACTGCCTCAATAGCACTTTAATTGCATTGTATTTACGTAGGTATCCGAATGCGGGTAAACACCGCAAAAAGGGAGGCCGCGGCTGCTCAAGGTGCTCGACCCAAGGAGCACATAAATGATAAATCCGTTTCGTCGTAAATCAAACGGCGAAAAAGTGGATGGTAATGAAGCGTTCAAGATAAGAGGAAGGATGGGTGAGAAATTGATGGGAAGAATTATGTATTAACGAACTTTCAACCCTCGCCTAGGGGACACATTTTCCCAGACATTTTTAACAAAATTTTCAGTCGATTTTGAAAATTAAAAGTTTTAGGTGAAGGTTATTTAACTTCATAATTATTTTACCAGGCCATAGAAATGTTGTAATCATGGTAAAACAGAAGACATAGATATTAGTTTTAACTATTTCGGAGAGTTAAAAGTCAAACCTTTTATCTATTAAAAGAAACGACAAGTTTGCTTATACTGGAACAAATGTGTAACTAACAAATTATTTCAATTTTATATCTATGCGTATATAAATATACAGGGTATATCATGCAAACCGTTTGTTAAAATTTTACGGGATGCCCCATCAAATAAAAATTTAAAAAAAAATCATCCGGACAGTCTTTATTCACGTACCTAACCATATTACATGAAATGGATGCGATCATCATAATATTTAAAATGTAAATGCTACAATGTACACAAAGTAGTATACAAACTCACACAATTCAATGAAATGTGCAATTCCATAATATTGCTGATTCCATTCTATGAAGCCCATGTAGACTATGTACTGTTATACATGTATTATTACAAATATTGATAATTAATTGTATCTGATCTAATTACATTTTTCATTATAGTGTCTAACAAAATTCTCTTTTTCTATGTTGTAGACAAGATTGTTGCCCTCGCACACCTAGCTGCTCAAAAAAGGCCCTTCAGGTTTCTGGATCGTCTCCAAAGCAACTTTAAAGCAAGATTTAAGCACCAGGTAAGTCATCTGGAGTTGAGCTCTAAGAAGCATTAATGTGAGAACCTTCCTTCTACTCTTTCTCGATATAAGAGACGTTTTCTCTAAAATTGCGCTACAACTTATAATCCCGTTAAGTTTCTTTATTCTCATTTAAATTCTAGATCGTGTTAAGTAAAGTTCTGATGCATTTCAATATTGGTATACATTCCGTTCTTGCTTTACTATTAAAACAAATTCTGTACTGTAAAAATCAGCAGTATGAAAAAATATGTCACAGCTATATGGTATTTAAGAAAAACATTTTAGTGATATTTTGTCAAAATCAATCAAGGGCGTAATTTGGCGAATAAGTGTGCATAATTTTGTACCAGATATAAAAAATGCAGAAATGTGGTAGCGTTTATTGATTTTTTTTAAATTTATGGCATATTTTCTAAATTTGCTGCTTATATTTATAATCGATTTCCTTTGATTTGATTCAATTTTATTATTTTTATAATTGTAAATTTACCAAAATGCCTCAAACTATAAAAAATCTGCCCAGAAAATCTGGTAAGTTAGGGATAATAACTTCTCTATTGGTAGTATTAAAGTTGAAACATTTATCACTTACTATAAAAATGATCACATGTTTTCTGAGGCTGCGGTGGAGTGAGCGTTAACGCGTTCGCTTCTAGACCACAAGGTCCCGGGTTCGATTCCCGGGTCTGCATTTCTGGGGTGGTTTTTCTGTAGTTTTCCCATTTAGTTGCAGCAAATATTGGAGATGTGCCTCTACCATCTATAAGTCGCATGCAGGCGCAGATGGGCAATAATAATAATGCCCCTCTCCTCTTAACGCCCGCATAACTAGTAATAGTTCAGGGGCCTATGGTAAAATAAAGTGTAATTGGGTCAGAGTTGTCTGTCAAATATTGACAGTAACCAATTACGCCATAGGTGGAGGAGTAGTAGGAATTATTATTATTTCTCCAATATCTTGGTAGTACCTTAAAATTGAACAATTTATCATCAAAACGCTACAAACTACTATATAGTACTGTATTTTATAAAATATATATACTAAAATAAAATCAAGTAAAAAAAATTCTTCTGTGTATTATGATATTCTAATTTATTTCTACAAAAATGCCTCAAACTATGCTAAAGAAATCAGGGGAAATATCATATTTTCTAGTAAAATTGTATCTTACTCTATTACTTACTCTATTATGAAAACTGGCAATTTTTCAGTTGTCCAGAAAATTAGTTTAAAAAAACGTTAAAAACGATTTGGTGTAATAATATCTCTTCTAGTAAGATTATACCCGTATAAAATTACCCTGTTTCTATTCCGAAGCGCCTCAGTTATGCTGTAAAGAATTAGGTATGATATTAAGTATATATTTTGTTAGTATTAAAATTGAACACTTTATTACACAAACTAGACTACAAAAAAAATCGCAAAAAAATGTTTTTGGTAAATATTATATTATTTTTCTAACTAAATGCCTCAAATTTCATATTATGCTATAAAAAGTTGGAGCTATTAATATATCTCCTGGTAACATGATATTTTGTTTTACCATGAAAATTGTCAAGTTTTATCCTAATCGCCTGGAGCTGTTTATATTAAAAACGGGGAGAATAACATATATTTTGGTAATACTAAAAATTGTAAAAATTTCACCGAAACTACATAAACTATAAAAAAAATCTTCCAAGAAAATTTGTCCTGGTATTATAATATTGTACTTTCAATGCCAATAGTATCTCTCCTGGCAACATTACCTCTTGTTTTATTATGAAAATTGTTTAAGATTTATCTACAACGCCTTAAACGTGTGTATTTTGTAAAAAAATGGTGGTTATGACATATCGACGCATTCTTTTTTAAAGGTAGATAAATACCTTTTTTAAAAGATATTCTATTTTAAAAAGCCAAACATTCAGTTTTTGCTATACACATTTGTACTACCTACAGTAAATTTTAGACAGAATCCAAATATCTAAATGGTTTAAGCGACAGTAAATTACAAACGTTTTGTTTTGTTGTTGTTGTTGTTGTTGTTATTATTGTTGTCGTTGTTGCTATTGTTATTGTTGTTGTTGTTGTTATTATTGTTGTTATTGTTGTTGTTGTTTTGTACTAATGTTATTAAAATTACGTATAATAATCGATGTTTATTGTCTCCTGTAAAATTGCTATGTTGTCGCTAGTTCCTTTTTAAAAGAATGTGTCGATATCTTTTGATAACACTAAAAGTTATAACAATTTTTCACCATAACGCGTCAAAGTTTAAAATACTTTAAAATAGTAGCAAGAAAAGTTTGTTTCTATTTAAAAGCTTCAAACAATTGGGAGCAATTACATATCTTTAGGATGACATTTTTAAATAGTATAGAGTTTATAATATTATAAGTTTATTATTATTATTATTATTATGTACAATGAATATGATTTTTTTTTTACTTTCTCTGATTTTTTCTCTAAAAGAGCCTCAAGTTGAAGTACACTTTGCTGGTAAGAAATTTCTTCCGGTAATATTGAAATTGTACCTACATCACTTCCTCCAAAACGCCTCAAACAGTAGTTGTAGTTATTACAAAATAAAAAAAATTATAGTAAGATTATCATTTTGTGGTATATATGGTCTTTTTGAAGTCAAAATCTTGGAATTTAGTTTTTACCTCAGAAAATAAAAAATATAGGTGTACATACATCTCTACAAAAGATGTTTCAAATTAAACGGGGAAGCCGAAAACATAATAATATGTATATAGGGTGTTACATTTAAAAAACAAAAGTTCATAGCTACTTTCGGTAAAACCGGAAGTGATAGAAGATTAAATATAACGATGTCACCTCACCTCAAACTATGCTAAAATTAATTGCTAGTAATAACATCTCTTCCTGTAAGATTGTATATTGTCTTACTATGAAAATTGTTCAGTTTTACCCAACCAAAACGTCTCAAACTATGCTGTCAAAAATTGTGTACAATCTTTGGACAGTATTAAAATTTAACAATGTATCACTGCAATGCCTCAAAATACGCTATAGAAAAATGTGACAAGAAACGTTCTTCTAGTAAGTATTATAAATATTGTATTATTTTTGTACTTAAGCACCTCAAACTATGTTATAATTATTGAATTGAGCATTAATAATTGGAGGTAATAACATATTTCCTGATTATATTATTTTTTGTCTTACTCTTAAAATTATTCATTTATATCTAAACATCCTCAAACTATGCTGTGATTAATTAGGGGTAATAACATTTATTTTGATAATATTATAAATTGAACTAATCGCCTCATTTCCTCCACGACAAATGCCTGAATTGATAAAAAAATCTGCCAAGAAAATTTCTTCTGGTATTATAATACATATTGTAATTTATTTCTACTTAAATGTATAAAAGTATGCCATAAATTGCGGTATAGAAATATCTCAAAATAAGCAAAATTACATTTTATCACTGAAACACCTCAAATTACGATATAGAAAAATGTGACATGAAACTTTCTTCTAGTAATATTATAAATATTGTATTAATTTTGTACTTAAGCGCCTCAAACTATGTTATAATTATTGGATTGAGCATTAATAATTGGAGGTAATAACATCTTTCCTGATAACATTATTTTTTGTCTTACTATCAAATTTGTCCATTTATATCTAAAACTCTTCGACTCATGCTGTGATTAATTAGGGGTAATAACATTTCATTTGATAATATTATAAATTGAACAAATCGCATCATTTCTTCCACGATAAATGCCTCAATTAATAAAAAATCTGCCAAGAAAATTTCTTCTAGTATTAGAATACAAATTGTAATTTATTTCTATTTAAATGTCTCAAACTGTGCCATACAAATTGGGGTATAATAATATCTCTTCTAGTAAAATTCACTTTGTCTTACTACGAAAAGTATCCGGTTTTCTCCATCACCCCTCAAGCAATGCTTTAAAAAAATTGGCTTAATAACATCTCTTCTAGTATTATGTCTTACCATGAAAATTACCCAGTTTTTTCCAAAACGCCTGTTATGATGTACAAAATTAGGTATAAAAATCTTTCCATTGATAGTATTAAAATAAAACATTTCTTTTCCAAATCATCTCAAGCTAAACTATGTATGAAAAAATTGACATGAAAATTTCTTTTTTATTTCTTTAAATATTGAATAATTTTCTACTTAAATGTCTCAAACTATGGTATACAAATAGCAGGTAATAACTCGTCTGGTAAAATTGTTCCTTTGACTACGAAAATTGTCCAATTTTGTCCAAATAAATGCTGTAAAAAGGGGAGTAATAACATATCTTTAGGTAATACATATTAAAATTGTTCAATTTTTACTATATAAAAAACATTTCTTCTGGTATTATATTTTATTTATTTAAACTGTCCAAAGATATTCTATAAAAAAATGGCGGTAATAATTTTTTTTTAGAAATAATATCTCTTTAATCTGTTTTTTTCTCAAACAGAACCTTATATAGTAGTACAATTTGTAGGTACGGATATTTCTTCATGTCTTCTTCCCCAAACGCCGTAAACTGTATTGCAAAAAATATATAATATTGATGATTTGATGTCAGATTATCACTTGTGATATTCAATCACAAGGTAATTAAACATGCCAAAACCTTTGAAAATCCTCCAAAATCCTAAGTACATAAATACCTAAAAATATCATACAAAAATTCTTCATCAAAAAGTCTCTTCTGGTATCATTAAAATTATACAGTGTGGCACTTTTAATGATGTGTGTCTCTGCCATATTTTGTTTTCTCAAGAACGGGAAGCAATTTGGTGTTGAAGCTTGTCATATAACTGTTTCACAATCTTACTTAACTTTGATTACTTTTCGAAAATTTTCTAAAATAGATACATAAAACTATTGATAGGTTTATTTGATGAAATAAAAGTTGCAGGTAATTGAAAACCGCACAATGTTTGTAGGAAAAAAGTCTGGTCAAAGATATTTCCACTTCTGCTGTATTAAGAATTGCAAAAATTGCTGTTAGCTCATATTTTATTAATCTATTTGCGCCTCGGTTGGTGTTCAGTTTCTTTTCTTTTTATAGATATTGACATTATATCGTACAGGTAGACCTACTTTATGTGGATTTCGAACCACTTAACATTATCAGGCATATCGGTGCTAATTGAAAATCTTGAGCCATCTGAGCCATTTTTGAACCCAAGTCCTGAGCCTTTTTTATTTAATTATGAGTTTTAAATGTTTTGTACACCTTTTCTGTGGCAGATAAAATTTATAATTTTTCGTTCTTCAATTAAATCTAACTGCCGCATCAAACGGTATTTGCTTGGGTGAATGTAATGATTGAGTTTGAGTTTGGAAACTTAAAGGTGGGTACCAGTGATGGGTCCATTAGTTTGAATTAAAAGGCCGTTCACGAGTTGCCGGCGATTCCCCTTCAACCTTCAATCATAATTAACTGGATGGTCCGCGTGAGTGTGCATGCATGTGCCCGGTGTGTGTTTTATTGTAGATGCGCGGCGTGAAAATTGCATGTAATTTAATATGGCCAATGAGCTGCGCCCGTTAAAAAACCTCGAAAGTAATTACTTTGCGGTTCAGAGTTCAAATTACCATCGATTTACTTAATAATAAATAAATTAGACAACCGGGCCGTGTGTAGCCGAGGCAATCTTCGAAATTAGATCACGTATTAAGCGGCGGTCATTAACGGCCGAGTCTGCAAACAAATCGATCCTTGATGGCTACGTCTCTATTAGGCGGCTAATTTTTTGACACCTCAGTGATCGATTTCGTGATTGCCCATCAAAATAACCACATCAGTCCCTCGACGTACCTCTTCATCTCTCTCTCTCGCGAGGAACATGCCGGCGACTTTCACCCGCCTAATCAGAATTCAATTAAATCGGAAAATATCTGGGTTCAAGAGGTCCCCGGTGATGGCGCACTGACGCCGAGACGGGGGGGTATTTGGCTGCACAATTCGACCCGAAATTACGGCGATTCATGGCCACGGGTCGCGTCGGTGGCGGCCGATAAGGTGGCCTCTCGCTCGGCATAATCATAAAAAAGATTAATAGATTGTATAATTTATCGTCTATTCATTAATTTTTCATTGCCCCCTCGTTCCCCATTATCGCGTTGCCGTGTGTGTCCGATGGCATCAAAGAGTTTATCTTGATTCTGTAATGGGGATAAATGCTTTTTATGGTTGATGCACCGGCAGGTTGCCATGGGAGAGGAAGAAAGGAGGGATTTATTTTTAACAGTATGTGAATTGTGTGAAAATATGGACACGGGATTATACGAGATAAGGGTATTATGGTAGGAAGAGTATAATAAACAATCTGATTTATAATTAATTGCATTTGATAAATTAAAATAAAAAAAACATGATCATAATTAATTGCTTTCATTAATTCGTTAATTGTAATCAGCTATCATTGAATGCACTGAGCTGTTAATAAAGATAATGTCTGTAAGTACATACATTTACGACTTACATAAAAAGCGCAATTGGATGATTTTTTAAAGTGAATTAAATATATAAATTAATTTTCTAGCAGCGCTTCTTAATAAATTAATCAAATATAAAAAATTTAGGGAATTGGAGCGGTGTTAAGAACTAACAAAAACATCTTTTATATCATTGCAGTTCTATATTCAGATTACAATTAAGAAAAAACTATATATGAGGTATATAGGAAGAGTATAATAAACAATCTGATTTATAATTAATTGCATTTGATAAATAAAAATAAAAATAAAACATGATCATAATTAATTGCTTTCATTAATTCTTTAATTGTAATCAGCTATCATTGAATGCACTGAGCTATTAAAAAAGATAATATCTGTAAGTACATACATTTACGACTTATATAAAATGCGCAATTAGGTGCTTTTTTAAAGTGAATTAAATATATAAATTAATTTTCTGGCAGCGGTGCTTAATAAATTAATCAAATATAAGGAATTTATGATAAGAAAGGACATTATAAGAAATTTAGGGTATTGGAACCGTGTTAAAAACTAACAAAACATCTTTTATATCATTACAGTTCTATATTCAGATTACTATTTAAAAAGAAAACTATAGATGACGTATATATGACTTTATATTAAAATTGATATGAATTTCTCTATTCGTTTTTCTTCTTTTATTATTTCTCCATTTTCTTGATTTATTTTTATCGTGTTCTCTTTCTTTTTTGTTTATTAGAATTTTAAGCACTCAGTAGAACAGTTTTTGCTTACTTTTGCAGTCTTTTTTCCAGCTTTACAGGCATATTGCTTATAAGCTCTAATGGCTTTAAATTTTTGTTCTTCTATACTTTTCTTTTTTATAGGTTCCTCAAATGTATTTCTTAATTTAGCCACTACTAGGTAATGATCGCTGCATATTTGGTTTCCTCTTTTCACTTTTACATCTACTGCCGATTGCCTATTTCCTTTCTCTACTAATACAAAGTCTATTATAATTTTTATCTTCCTTCTTGGTTCTTCTCTTGTGTATTTGCGTATATTTTTGTGTTCATAGAAGGTGTTTGCAACTATCATTAATAACTTTACGCAATGGCAAGTATGAATTAGTCAATACTGAAACTTATGAAAATTTATTGAATGCATATTAATTATCAGATATCTGTTCAGTATTCCTGAAGCATATTGTGTACCATACATAATTCTAATATTTTTTCTTCATTCCTTTTTCTTCTTGCATCCCCTTGTCTGCCTACTACCGATATGTATTTGTTGTCTCTTATTCCCACCATCCCGTTGATTTTTTTTAGTAGGTACGTATAATTTTCCTTTTGCTTTTCCAAGGTGAGTGTTAGACCTTTCCAATTTTTTTCTTTCGTTATTACTGCCTAGCAGTATAATCTAGCATTAATATTCTGGGTGTTGGAAAAAGATGGATACACCATGAAATCTCGGAAGAAAGACGGTTTCGTGGAAAATGTTTCAGACAAAAGTTACGGGGCTTGAAAAAATCTATTTAGTGCTGATATTTTCGTGACCTTTAATGACCTAAAAAATGAGAGGTAAAGATTAACTTTAAAATTTCAAATAGGAACCCTTGGGTTTTTAACCGGATTGGCCTAGACGAGGTCAAGATTTTGAAGGTCTTAACCTCGTCTGCACGAATTAGGTACTATTTTTTTACAGATAGATGCACGCATATAAAATATCAAGTTTAGGACGTGACCATTCGAACTAAAGAGACGATATCGAAAAATTCTTTGATGTTTATTAACGAATAATAATTTGGCTATACATGGGAATGTATAGCCAAAATGTAATGTTCTCAATGTATTTGGGAATTATTTTGAATGCTTTACGGGACACAGTAAAACTATTACTTCTGGTCAACTATGGAGAAACATGTTGCAAGGGGTCTTGTCAATTTCTTTGACATTTCACATTTTCGCCTGACCTTTTGCGAAATGGCGTATGAAGTAGATATTCGAAAGTTTATCTACAACTTAGTTGGACAGCTGTCGAAACGAGATGTAGTGAACAATTTTTTTGTGGGCAAAATATTTAAGATAACATTTAAGATCGGATAATGAATGTGAAGAGGGAATTCCATGTGTAAACCTACCTAAAAACAGGCTATCCACGGAAGTTAACAGAACTAAGTTGTAGATGAACTTTCGAATATCTACTTCATACGCCATTTCGCAAAAGGTCAGGCGAAAATGACAGACAAACTGACAAGATCCCTTGCAACATGTTTCTCCATAGTTGACCAGATGTAATAGTTTTACTAAGCATTAAAAAAATCTCAAAATTTATGTAACAGGTGTTATAGCTAAAAAAATTCGTAATCGACATATTACGCCCCCGAGTAGTAAACAAGGCAAGCATAATAATAGAGAAAACCGTATTCAAGGCGATTTGATGCAGAAAGTAGACAACCACATCAAAAGTTTTCCACGCCGTGAATCACATTACAGCAGAAACAAAACCGAACGCTTTTATTTGTATCCAGATTTAAATATAAAGATCATGTATGAACTATATTTGGAACTCCATGAACCATAAAGTGTTGCTAATAAGAACAATAAACGTAAAGTGAGTGATGACTTCTATTTTCAGTATTTCAAACAAAATTTGAACTTCAGTTTTGTATCGCCTCGATACATGTAAGAAATGCGACATAATACACAATAAGTTAAAAGATCCGATCATTGATGTTGATGAAAAAGAGCTGCAGACTGAAGAGACATTATATGAATTAAAGGCAGCGATTTTTTTTAAGGAATTAAAAGAAAAAACCAAACTGTGCAAAAATAATGATGAGCTTGAGGTTCTAACGTTTGATTTTAAGCAGAATCTCCCTCTACCAAAAATTCTATCCGGCGAAACATTCTACATACAAACGTCAGCTCTGGACGTACAATTTTTTAATTCATTCAGGCAAAACCAGCCAGGCCCACTTTTACATTTATGATGAAAACACCGCCCGAAATTCTCCAAATGAAGTTATCTCATTTCATTACATGAAGAGACATTACATGAATTAAAGGCAATGATTTTTTTTAAGGAATTAAAAGAAAAAAACCAAACTGTGCCAAAATAATGATGAGGTTGAGGTTCTAACATTTGATTATGAGCAGAATCTCCCTCTACCAAAAATTCCATCCGGCGAAGCATTCTACAAACGTCAGCTCATACATACATTTTTTGCATTCATTCAGGCGAAACCATCCAAGCCCACTTTTACATGTACCGCCCGAAAATCTCCAAATGAAGTTATTTCATTTCTTTTCAACTATATAAAAAAAATATTCCCAGAAAATGTGAAAGTGCTCTACATGTTCTCAGATAATGCTGCTGCTAACAATAAAAACGGAGCCATAGTACAGTTTTTGCACCATATTGTGAAAATCAATTCGTTGCAGAAGATTGAACATCGTTTTACCGAATCTGGACACAGTTTCCTAGCATGCGATCGGTGTTTTGGGGTTATAGAGAAGTTTTTAAGAAAAAAATATCATGTTTTTTCGCCTACACAATGTTGCCAATATATTCAATAGGCATCCAAAAATTGTGTACCTATTATGGTTCAGCAAAACATAATTCTTAATTTTAGTGGTCATTTTGAAAACCATTTTAAGAAAGTTATTATGAGTGCCGATAAGAAAAAGTTTAAGATTTCTCAATACCGTATTTTTGAGTACAACAAGGACCATCCGCATACCATTGGTGGTATGCGGACCAATTAAGCCATAGGTGAAGGAGTAGTAAGAATTTTTATCATTATTATTGTTCTTAGTGTATCTACTGGCATTCCGATTTTGAGTTGTACCAAATTTTGAGAGACCTTGAGGACCGCTATGTGTAAAGTAGTTAAAATGCAAGGATGTGATGCTGTTACTTACCAACTATGTCCCTCCCAATGAAATGGGATATTACCAATGCCTTAAAAGTGAAGAAGTTTGCGGTAATGATCTCGTTCCTCACATATCTGGCACTGATGACGATGATCAACCTTACGAATGACTGAAGTTTTGTTTGTCACTGAAATAATGATGTCTCTATGTTCATTTTCAAATATTATTAAACGCGTTTATTAAAAAAGAGAAATGCAAAAGCTTTTTTTATCTTGGTGCAAGAGGGGGGCAGCTTTAACTATTTTTTTTTCAAATTTTTCTATTAAACTGGGACATCCCATCAAAGTATTGTATGCATGTTAAACATGTATGCATGTAAATATGTCACCCTTTGGTTAGAAATATTATTAGCCAAAACAAAGGACACCTTTTTTTTAAGGTAAACAGTTTTTTTTTCTTATTTCCCACAAGTTAACAAAAATGGAGCTGCCCCCTTCTCGCAGCAAGGTCACAATTCCGGAAAAAACAGATATGGGTTTATTATAAATTCTAATTTTCGAAATATGTTATGTTTTTCGAAATGATTTTTTTTAAATGTATGATTTGAATAAATATAGAACTTATTCGGTACCTGATCGTCGCTATGTGAGTTCTAGTAATTGTTCTAAAGAATTTGGCACTCACGAGGTATTAACTCTTTGTAGGTGTGAACAAGATAATCGTCTTATTGAGATTGAAAAATCCGCAAACTCCCATGAAACCCAACAAACGATTAACTCTTCAATGTCCAAAACGTTTATATTTCCTCGGGCAGTTCCATTCAGCGGACCTAATCCTTTCTCCTCCCTCACGTACCTACGAGTACCTGCGCAAAGCAATTGCCTCCTCAAACTCAAACGTCAAGTGGTCCACACAAGAGGGCCCTTCAAACGGGTGAATTGAAGATCGCCCTTTAATGGACGCGGAATGAGGGCCGGCGCGCGCCGAGGCGTCCGGGCCCCACAAAGGGGGCCCCACCGTACCTACCACATTTCAATGAGCTCCTCGCGATTGTTCCCCGCGCCAAGACTATCTGTCCACTTTAGGCACGCAACTCTTGGACCCATTGTCGCCAAGTGAATGGCCACAATGGCGAGGACGGGCCCCGTGAATTACCGAAAACTGCGGCACAATGCGGCCCGATTGTGCCTCGAGTGGCCCAAGGTGTAACTGGAACAAATTTTCGGATTTTATTGCGGCCAGCTGCCCGGCACAATGGATCATTTGCGGAGAAGACGGCGATGTGTGCGCCCCTGAGGTGGATCTGGGAGATTTATTTGGCTGCGGAGACGCTGGGATGGCAATTTGTTTGCGGTCGTCGAGGAAAAATGAGGATTTAAAGGTGTTTTGGGGGGTCTCTGTGCCCAAATTGGTTTTTAAGTTTGGAGGCATACAAGGAAGTAAATACAATTCATGCTAGTGCCATTCAAAATCATTTTGTTTTGGAGAAAAGTAAGGTTTTCATTGATTTGTATGGGAGGATCTTCAGAAATCGCTATTCTTATGGCAAATTTATGTTTCTCACAGGGTTGGTCTGATTTATATTAACTGTTTTTTTTTAAAATAAATCGTTGATCTAAATCAAAATAGATTTTTTTTTAATTAATCGTTGTTTTTGCACTGTCTGTGCATTCGAATAGGCGAACAATTAAAAGTATAATGTAACTATAGAGTTAGCATGCTTTCAAGTAGGTAATTGTTAGTAAGTCAAATATTTTTCTATTCTTCAATTTTTACAATACACAGAAATTTGTTTTTATCATTAATTCAAGAATTTATTAAAACAAATCATATGATTTAAATCGTGATGAATATCAATTGATATAAATTTCATCTATCCTGGCAAAAATTGGGCAGAAATGTAAAACAATTAAAAAAAATCAAATAGATTCTGATTTATTTGTTTTTTTTAAATCATGCTTTGTTCTAACACTAGTTTCTGATCCAATTGGATCTATACATTTATCCTTATGGATAGAGATGCAATAGAAAAGGGCATCAAATTAATGGAAAAAGAAAAATTATCGCCAAATTGTTTACAATTACCATTAGCATTACAATTAATATATTAAGTTAGTTAAAAAAAATATTATTTTAATATTTTCACGCTAGTGAAAGATATATAGTCTTTAAATAAGAGTGCGACACATTTTCACAAGAAAACATTTATTTGAACTAAATGTAGGCACAGTCATGCTCACATAAATCTAGTACAAATAATTTAACATTGCCATATACAATTGCTATAGTAACCTAATTTTTTGTACTACATTTATGTGAGCATGACTGTACCTATATTTCGACCGCGATGCGATCATCTTCAGTAGAAAAACTGTACTAGAGTCTAGAGTTTTTTTACTGGAGATGATCGCATCGACGTCCAAATGTGCATTTTGTTCAAATAAATGTGTTTTTTTTGTGAAAAAGGTGTCCTGACTCTTATTTAACTAAATTAAGTTAAGATATTTAAAAACAGTGAAATTTGAAAAATACAATGCGTTCAATAAAATACACACATAGAACTATTTTTGTTTTAAAATTCACGACGTTAATTGCAATTACGACGCAATTTAGAAATGTACTGTGTATACAAGATATAAGCCTAAGAGACTAATTTAAAGCTTAAAACGTTCACTTTCACAGGAAACTAAACGATATTTCCGGCTACCAACATAACAAAGTCGTGTATGGTAAGCCGTTGGCAATAATAACAATAAAGGATAAACAATTTTTTTGCTGAAAATTTTTTTGAACTATTATTAAGAAAAATATATAAGGTTAAATTAATTTAAAAAACCAGACAAAATATGATTGATAGAATCCGGACCGCCAGGACTTTCAGCGTCAAAATAATTTATATAGGTATCCAGCAAAATGCAAATGTCTTTGAACTTGTTTTTTTTTTATTCTTCTTAATAATTATTTTAAAACCTTATAAATTTCTCTATTGTTTATTGTTGTCAACGGCTTGCCACATTACAGCTTTATTATGTTGGTAGCCGGAAATATGGTTTAGTTTCCTTTGAAGGTGTACTTTTGAACTTTTGAAGACTTTGAATTAGTCTTTTAGTAAACTTTTTTTTCTCGGAAATTTTCTTATGTAAAGTATTGAAATTTTTACACATCCGTACTAGTATGACGACCCTCTTTCAAAATAAAAATACAGTAAGTAGGGTTACCATTTAAAGCTTTTTGAGTTGGCCTTAATCTTGAAAATAAACTTCAAGGTTAAGTTAAAGTCTATCATCAGATGCCCCCCTTGTAGCCATACAACTTTTGCTAGGGTCAATTTTCGCCATACCTTCGGAGTTATTTGCGTGGATTGATTAAAATGGCTTACCCTGTATACGCCTTCTCTAGTTTTTTTCTTTACTTAGAATTTTGATCTAAAGTTAAAGGGCAAAATTTTGCATATTGCATTATAAAGTTTTTTTTTTGTAACTTGTTTACAGATGTTTCTCATGCCAAACGGAAATGCCACATACTAGACGTCATTTTATGTCAAATTAACCTAAATTACCTTAATCAAAAATGCTTTTAAGGTCAACATTCATTAGAAAAGTTAATCATTTTGAACAAGAGTTAGACTTATGTTACCTTACTAAGACAACACAAATAACAATAACTTTTTGAAATCAAAATAATTTGACATTTGTAATTGTCTCTAAATGTCATTAGCGGATTTGTCATTGTACTTTTGAAAGAGCTCTAGATTCCTTAGGAAGCATTTTTGGATGAAGGTAATTTAGGTAAAATCGACATAAAATGACGTCTAGTATACGGGATTTCCGTTTGGCAGGGAGGTGCTGGACACCCTGTACGGATGGTTCAAGTTTTACCGCCAAGCCCAAAGTGGCCACTTCTAATAGAAATAAAATGTCCATATTTAATGTATTTCATTATGAATTAATGAAGGACAATATTTGACAATCAAATTATACAAATCGTATTTAATGTATTTAATTATAAATTAATGAAGAACAATATTTGACAATCATTTTTTTACAACCACTTATCAGTTTTTTTGTTTTTATACGTAATTGACTGCTTATTGACTTGATTTTCACGAGAGTGTACTTTTACTCAATACTACATCTTGCTGTGTAATTAAACTTAAAAATATAGCTTCCGTTTTTGAAATAAATAAAATTTGATATTGTGGTGCTTATATGTATGACAAACTTCTGAAATGCAGTGTTGTAACAGACACATTTTTGTTTTGTTTCTAGATACATATACAGATACATCAGAAAATATGTATCTAGATACAAATTTGAAAATGTATCTAGCTACAGATAAAGATACATTTGAAAAGAATCTAGATACTTCTAGATGCATTTCAGATACATCGAAAATCAAAGCAAAAATTGTTTTCTTTGTGGAACCGAAACTGAAATAAATTTAATCATAGACTAAATATAATGTTCAAACTATTTATTATTGTTAAATAATCTTATGCAACTGTAAATGGCTAAAAATTGCTCGGCTGTATAACTTGAAACACCTGTTATAGAGTAAAGTTGAATCAGTGAAATGGGAAGATGTCAAAAGGCTAAAAATAAACATTTTTATTTTTTTTATTTAAAAGTTATAAATGGAAACTCAACTCAATTTTTTGTTAATTAAGTTTCCATTTTCCATTATTTTTTCATACCTTCCATGCTTTCCATTCATACCTTTTAAATTAAAAAACAAATTATTTTGATTTATTTTTTGCCTATTGAAATCTTCGCATTTCACTGGCTCACTCATTACTATTAGAAAATGCAAAATTACTATAATAGTAAAAAATATTGTTGTTAAGATTAAGTATTTCTTGTGGAAATATTAATTTTTTATAATTTCTCACCCAAAGAAAGCCAAATTGAATGCCCTATTAATCCGTGGATGTATCAATGGGCCTTGCAATTGACACACTCAGCCAAGTGTAAAATAAGGGGAAAAAAATTGTGGGGAATGCAAAGGAAGTGTTAATGATGAGATTTTAAAGTACATTAAGTACCAAAGCACATGTTTGTGATTCCCAAAAAAAAACGGTGTAGTCTACAAAATTTGGATAATGATTAAGTTCACTTTCAAAACGCAACTGTATTCACATATGTGCGCCGAGAGAAAAACGGCTAAGTGGTTCCATCAGCCCCTAAAAAGTCGCCTCAATTTGAGCCCGTCGATCACTCATCGAGATAATTAAACCGAAACGGCGGTCTTTCGTCGCAACACGTTTCGCCGGCACCACTTGAGAGACCCCCAACCCTTCGCTGTTAATACGCGATAAATTTATTAATAATCGGAGCGTTAAAAGGGTGTAAACGGGCAATATAAGGCCGCGTAACGATTAATAAAACCACTTAATCTTATCGGCTACAATGACCCACCCCTGACCCGCACTCGCGCGCTATCGCAGAAATTATAATTAATATAATGATTAATTGTTAATGACTAATTTCTATTCACATTGGTAGCGCCGTAACTCACTGGATCGGTCGTAAATAAGTGGCGCCGTTATCGGGGAGGGCAAAATATTTTCCCGATGATCGAGGGAAGTAGGGCGACGGACGTCAGGGCCGTAAATCACTGAAATTTAATTGGTTCCTTGGAGCAGAAGTCTGAACACAGATGAAATGTCATCGGTGCAGCGGCGACAAAGTGGAACGGTTTTGTTAACAACCGATCTAATAGTTGTAGGTAGCATTTTTTAGATTGCTCCCCGAGATAATTAGCCCCGGCTTTTTCCTCGTTTCTGGCGAATTTCTTGCCCGCCCATAAATCTCGGTTAATTGCCGCACGTCGCTCGTTCCACGTTTTTTTTTTCTCCAACTTTTATAAATAAATCATCGTTTCAACTTGAGCCGATACAAATGTACACCTAGTAATTTAATATTGGGAGGTGCGGCGATTAATCAAGGCTCGTAATTTCGTCCATCTTAATCGCCCCCGTGGCCCGAGATTTATACGTTTTTGATTGCCCCCTGAAAATGGCACGTCCCAAAAAAACGGAGCCCCCGTTGAACCGCCGTCGATAATTTATTAACACCGGCGCCTTCTTCCTTCTTCTTCCTTCGTATTTCTACTTCTTTCTTCGCCAGGCAAAAATTAATCGCAGCCCCAAAAAAATTACCAGTTTTGCGGCTGTCCGAGTCTAGGCGTGGCGCTGCAGAAATTTGGGCCTCAGTGTAATCCGATCGTTAGAGTATCACGTTACGTTTTCCTAGCTAATTTTGAATGATTACCCATCCATCATTGTGACTATTAGCGGACACGTGTTTTTAATAACCAAAAAATTTCTCATTTAATGGCTGTAAGTGTCAGTTCCTAATTACATGGCGCTTTCGGATGCTAAACAAACACGCATGGGCACTACAAGGGAAGGTTTTAATTACACTAATTAAAGCGATCCATGGGAAGCCGACTGTTTATGCCACTTATTTCATACGTGATTTATTTCAGACCAAATTTCAAACAAAGATTATTTCAAGAATCAACAGCAATATAACGTTTGTGTTAACCTTGATAAAGTAAACTTATAACACAATCGAAGACGACTTATATTAAATACTTTAAAAAATAATCAAATCATATTACTTCCTTTGATTTAGAGGATGTAAGTCAGAGGAAGAGGAATAAATCATATAAATCAGTTGTTTTTTCGAGTGTGTGACTGTGAACTAGGTTATCTATATTGAAGATTTGAATTCTAAGTTACCAGTAATAGCACTTCGTCGTAAACCAAAACCAGATACAACATGTCCGAAAGTCTTAGGAGATGGGTTCATAAAATATTATAAAAATATATTGAAAAAATGTTACTATAAGCTCAATATTATCAATAATAGAGTTTTAAAAATTGGATTTTTTTGTAAGAATTTGTAGAATTGGGAAAAATGTTCCAATCAATTGTATATTTATAAATGTTCTATTTTTGTTCATCAAATATTTCTGCTATACTACGATTTTTATGTTACAGGGTCTTATAAAAATTCATGTTAGTAAATAGGATATCTACAAACTTATTTCATACGTGATTTATATCAGACCAAATTTCTGACAAAGCTTATTTCAAGAATCAACAGCAACATAACTTTTTTGTTAACCTTGATTCTCAAAGTAAACTTATAATAACACAATCGATGACTACTTATATTAAATACCTAAATAAGTAATTTAATCATATTACTTCCTTAGATTTAGAGGATGTAAGTCTGAAGAAGAAGAAATCATATAAATCTTTTTTTTTTCGAGTGTGTGACTGTGAACTACGTTATCTATAGTGAAGATATGAATTCTACGTTACTAGTAAAAGCACTTCGCCGTAAACCAAAAGCAAATACAAAATATTATAAAAATATATTGAAAAAATGTTACGATAAGCTCAATATTATCAATAAAGGAGTTTTAAAAATTGGATTTTTTGTAAGAATTTGTAGAAATGGAAAACATGATCCAATCAACTGAATATTTATAATTTTTCCATTTTTGTTCATCAAATATAATAATAATAATAATATGTTTATTAATATTAATACTCACATACAAGTTTACATACGTCATAAATACAAAGCAAACATAATACAGTTTAAAATTGGTTAAATTGTTTTTGATTTAATCAATTATTCAAATCAATCGAATTGTTAAGACATAGAATTAAATTAGTTGAGTATTGGTTTGAAATTTATCCCAACCATAGTACAGTAAAAATAATAATATATATCCAATACACAAATCCGGAAGTTTTCATGATGCCATTTTCTAAAAAAAAGTCTTCATCTTTCTCAAGAGAAATATTTTTACTTGCAGTACGTAACAACATATTTCAACACTTCGTATTTACTCCTCCAGTTGACATCAAAGTTGGGCAATACTTGACTCGATTTTCATTAAATGACATGAGCCTCTCTCTACTCTTACCAATTTTTCGAACACCTCTACAAAGTTTCGGTTAGTGTAATCTGAAGAGGAACATTTTGTACTACCTACAGTAGCTGTAAAAGACATATTTCTACCCTTTATATTTACTCCTCCAGTTGCATTCAAAGTTGCCTTTTTCAAATACTTCTGCTAAATATTTCTGCTATACTATGATTTTTGTGCCTCGGGTCTTGTTAAAATTAATGTTAATCTACCAACTTATTTTGTAATAAATCTTGACATTGTATGGAGTGATTAAAAAAACTTTCATCAAAGTTTGAGATTAAAAAAAAAGATAGATATAAAATGTATGTCTTGCTTACAGTTGCCAAATCTGACAGACTTGTCAAAGAACCTTTCATGATCTGTATAAGATGTATGAATATCATTCTACTATCGAACATTTTTTTCCAAATTTATTTCTTCGGTTTCGGTGCTTCGGGAAATTACAACAAATTCAGGTGGAATCTTACTCATACAGTTGGATATAGCGATGCAGAAGACATGTCCTTTGTTCTACACGTATTATGCCTGCATACAGTGAGTTTTCCCTAATATGCATGCACCACCAAATCCCAAAATTAGAATAACCTAAAAACTATAGTTTAATATATATGATGTAGAAATGAATCATTTTCCATTGTCACTAACCGCTTAGTCATTTTGTCGCATTTTTACTCCCTGGACAGTAAAAGAGATAGGTAGTTTAGTGGTCGTCAGTTGATTTAAAGTTTGGCGTGTAATGTCAATTGTCTATAATGCAAATTAAAAATAATTTATAAACGTAAAACCATTAAGTAACGTACACGAGTGAGGTGTGGACTCTAAGCAAACAGGGCCAATTGCTACTAAGTGTGTGGGAAAGAAAAATTCTAAGGAAAATATATGGAGGAAAACAAATAGAGGGCAACTGGACAAGAAGAACACACCAGGAAATAAGAGAACTGTATTGAAATGCCGAAATAGTTGGGGTAGTGAAAGCTCAAAGACTAAGATGGCTAGGACACCTAGCAAAAATGAAAAAACAGAGGATTCCAAGTAGGATATGGACATTAGAAATAAGTGGAAATAGAAGAAGAGGAAGACTCAAAACCCAGTGGAAACACGAAGTTAAAGCAGACTTAGAACTTCTCAAAGTGCAAGGCTGGGGAGAGATAACCAAGGATAGAAAAAAATGGGCTCAGATTGTCCATAAAGCCAAGGGCCTCCAAGGCCTGTAGCGCTCGTATATTCGTATATATATATATATATATATATATATATATATATATATATATATATATATATATATATATATATATCCGATAAAATATAGATTTAAACCATTAAAACCATTAAAAACGATGAAAAACTTGTTCATTTTGGCAATAAATCTGATGTAATGCTTAGTCAGATTCAAAACCTCGGCTCCATCTCGGCCTTGAAACTGTAAGCTGCGACATTAAATCATCTGTTTTGTTGCCTTATGAAACAAATTTCGTTTTCTATTTTGAATAGTCGTAGATGAAAAGTTTTTCAAACTTTTCAAATTTCAAAAATTTTTAAACGTGGGATACAGATTATAAATATGTTAATAATAATAATAAAAATAATATTATTATAATATTATTATTCATAAGTATTTTAGAAATGGTTTAAAAATTGATGGGCAGTCGGTTTATTCGACACGTAATGCATTAGAAGATTTCCAAGAAACTTTTCCAGAAGTGATCATTCGCTTGATAAATTCAGCAGAAAAGTAAATCAGACATACGTATTTTTTTTCATGGCACGCTTTAATGAAAGATTTTTTGAATCACATATTATATTGGCATGATTTTTCAAACTTTAATTGTATCTTTGAAAAATTTTCTATTTTGGTAAAGACTTGAAAACGAAAATTCCAAACTAAATGTTTTACTAAACTAATAAAACGTACTAAACTACTGCAACTGTTGTTAAAGGAAATTAAAATTCTGGACGTCTGAAATTTCTTGACATCTCTTAACTTTCTGCCTTTTTCTAATTTCACCTTTTAAGTAATTGTTTGTGCCGTTTTCAAATATTTAAAGCTTCTTCTCTACTGATAACACATTCAATGCAATTACCGTTGAAAATAATTATACACGTTTTAAATAAAGTATTACGATTTCTCACAGTTAATGCAATTTTAACCACCTCATTTGTACGAAACAATGTTTGAAATTGATTTTTTAATCCCAGTTTTCGTATTAATCTTATCGTTAACACGTACACTGAAAATTCTTTAATTATAAACAGAAAAATTACAGACCATATCAATATTATCGACAAACTGTTTAACTAAAATTACAGTTAATAAAGTAATTTCGCAGTTCGACAAACGTACTAAACTGTATAACTGTAATTTTATTTCAATGTAATTTTAGTTGTTAATAAAGCAATTTCGGAGTTTAATTTTGATAATAATTTAAGAGCTTAGTATTTTTAACGTAAAATTTACTCCCATTGCAGATTATTTCTGGGTCACCTAGGACGTGGTTAATCCGTTGAAATTAATTACACCGGACACGTATAAAGTAGACACACGATCAATATTTACAAGCCGTAATTAATGCTTTTTGCGTACATTCGCTGGAAGATTAATTAATTTCTACTAATGACGACGCCCAGGCACGCTGAAAAATGGTTAATCTGCGGAAAATTCGAACGTCCTGCCTGGTGGCTTGAATTAATTGGCGACGTGCAATCAATTCATGGCGGCGAAAAAAAACCCACCTGACCGGCGCTCATTCTAATTAATTAAATAATTACCGGCTAATAGGAATTGGTTCTTCATAGGCCGTCTTGGTAAATTACTTCCTCCGGAGCATTGATACTGTGGTGATGTGGAGACGAGAGGCTTATCGTTAAGTTTGTGATATATAAGCAATTAAACGGCAGTCACACATAAAACAGTGAACTTCTATTTATTAATTAAATGATTAGGGGGAAATAATTAATTTTTAATTTATTGTTTTTTTTTGTAGACAGCTTGATAAGACATATGGTAAGTGGTTATGCCTACGAATTCCGTTTTGGCAGAAATTAATTATATAGTTTTACAAATTGAGTATTCTAGAATTGAATATCCGTCCAGTGTCCCCTCCACCGTTAATATTGACCCCCCCCCCCGGTGGTGAACATATCACCACCAAGTAGATTTTTTCAAGCTCTACAATGTTCGTCTGAAACATTTTTTATAAAACCGGCTTCCTTCCAAGATTTCCTGATGTACGAGGGCGGTTTGACGGAAGAGTGACTTTTTAATGAAATAGTATATTGTTTTATTAGGAGTAGAAGTGACACTTTTTGTGGCGAGTCTGTAGGTATTGGCTGCCGAGCGGAGTGAGGCAGGCAACTACAGACGAGCCACAAAAAGTTACTTCTACTCCGAATAAAACATGTAATTTTTTCTTCAAACGTCGAAAGTAGTTAAAAAGATAATGGAATTAATATTTTTATCTACAACTATTAAGTAACATTTACATTACTTGTATATTTTTGACAAATAACGGCATGTGTTACTTTCATAAATTGAGTAATGATGACAGCATAATTGAATAATATTATTCCATGACAAACAATCGCTGTCACTGTCAATGTCACTTGTGTTTTGCGTTTCGAAGTTCTTCATCGTGTTAATTTCATTGAGACATGTCCGATGAAAGTGAAATCTCTTCAACGCCCCCAGAGATATTGGAGCTGGCAAAAATGCTACTGAAAAGTTGTTGTCGGAAAAATCGAAAGGTAAATATGATGCGGCATATAATAACTTCATGATTTGGCTGACGAAGAAAAAAATGACTTAGTTTTCTGAAACGTCCTCCTGGTTGACGGTGGTCATCGGAGGCGTCGTATTTACGGGCTTTTTTCTCTACGCTCAGAAGCACACTGAATATTTACCACAATATCCATCTGGAAAATGTATATTAAGTTGCAGTCATTTTTAACGCTCAGGGTCAATTGCCAAAAAAAGAAAAGTTTTTACGCCGGAAAAATTATGATTTCATTGGAAATTTAACACCAGTCATTAATTTCCATAATTGCAAGAATGTTACTATTATTTACAGTGCCCATAAAAATTAAATTCACATTTTAGGTGCATTATTAAAATAGTTGTAGATAAAGTATAGTATTCGACTCGCGCGCAATGGCTATTACCCACTCAGATGATTACAGAACTCGCCGCTGCGCGGCTCGTGCTGCAATTTCATCTTCGTGGGCAATAGCCATCATTACACGCTCGTTGAATAATATACTATTAATTGTCCGAATACGTATAGTTTTAATTCCCAAAGAAGCATGCTATGCAGAGCGTTGCTATGGTTTTGTATAATTCATTATTTGACATTAAAGTGTATAAAATGGACGAAGACATGTTTCAATGTACACCGCCAGATATTTTAGAATCGGCAAGGGCTGCAACAGAGAAATTATTGCCCACTAAGTCCAGTACCATCTATGAAGTGGCCTACAAAAAATTTATTAAGTGGTGCGCCGAGAAAAATGTAAGCAATTATAGTGAAAATGTTTTACTCGCATATTTTTCGGAAATGGCTAAGAAGAAAGTAAAAAGTTCCACTATGTGGTCTCAGTATTCCATGGTAAAATCGTTATTAAATATTAGAAATGGTGTAGATATTACCAAATATTTAAAACTACGTGCATATTTAAAAAAACAAAATGAGGGTTATACACCCAAAAAGGCAAGAGTGCTGACAAAGGAACAGTTCGACAAGTTCTTATCCGATGCTCCTAACGAGAAATACTTGGCGACAAAGGTGAGTTCTTAGAATAATAAACAAATACAAAATTAAACCCTAAATCGTATTTTCAGATTATTTTGATATTTGGCATATCAGGGGCATGCCGTTGCGATGAACTCGTAAAAATGAACACGACAGATATTCAAGACTTGGGATCTTTGCTACACGTAAAAATACCAGATAGTAAGACATCAAAAGTAGAAAATATCTGTGGTAGCAGCAAAATGGTTGGCGACAGCGGTGCTGTAAGTGCTGCTGTTGCTGCCAGCGCAATCAGTTTTCAAGGGGCTAAAATATCAAATTGTACCTTTAATTTACATTTTAACAATAAATAAATTTGTGTTTTGTTTGAATTTTTTGTTTTGTTCATCATGTATGCGCAGCATATGTATGTGCAATATTAAACCCGCCCTCGTAGGGCGTTCTTATTACAAATTATCCAATCATGTTGTCAAATTTACTTTTACTGCCTAGTCAGTAAAAGTGAAACTTTTACTGACTAGGAGACGAAGTAAAACTTTAAGATTGTGAATCGAGTCACTAAAGGTGTCACTTTTATGACGTTTGAAGAAAAACGTTATTTTTTTGTGAAAATATATTTTATTTTTCAACATAACACCCTTTCAACTGTACACACTTAGCCCAGCGAGTTTTCAGTTTTTTTAAACCTTCCAATAAGTAATCTTTCTGAAAGTCTTCAAAATTTGCATTTGTCTCGGTTATCACCTCTTCATTTGCCTGAAATCTTTTTCCACCCAGCCATTTTTTTAAATTTGGAAATAAATAGAAATCACTGGGAGCCAGATCTGGAAAATATGACGGATAAAACAATAATTCGTAATGCAATTCAGCCAATTTGGTTGTAGCAATTGCAGAAATGAGAGGGCGCATTATCGTGATGGAACAACACTTTTTTTCTTCATCAAATGCAGTCGTTGTTTTTCAAGTTCGGCATCAAAACGTATCAGCATAATCAGCATAATACTGGCCAGTTTTGGTTTTTCTTTTTGTAAACAATTAATAAAGATTTGTGACGTACCTGAAGGGCAATCAGCGCGTTAGGCCGTGGAGCGAGTGGAGGGTCCCTTCGAAGTAGTGACGAGGGCCAGGCTCTCGGTGTCAGAGAGTGGGGGGGTTAAAAAAAAGGCTCCACGTAATTTTAACCTCGTTGCTACTTCGTCGCAAAGGGTGGCTCCACCCTACCTGCGTGGGTGGACGGCAGACAGTCAGCGAAGTTCAGAAATCACGAACTGTCACAACGCTGACCATTTGGCGCCAACACCACCAGATTTAAATCTCGCAGTGAGAATAAAAACTGAAACTGAAATAAATGCCCGATCGAGAAAACGTGGGGGGAACAAAAAATAACAGGTGTGAGTTTTGTAGTGTAAAATATCGGCGTTTATTCACACAAACGACGGACACCGTGTCTGCGCTCCTGAAATAAATACCTCCGCACGCAACCCTTTCACGCAGGGTTCACTCTATTCGGCCGAATATAGCAAGCTCCTAATCGCGCGATTCAAAGGGCCGACGGAGCGACATTTCTCTTACACAAGCACAAAGCACGTACGGCACGCAACACGTAAACGCAACTCTTACACAAAAGAATAAACGATCTGTCAATAAGGAATTAAACGGAGGTCTGGCTCAATTGAGACCACAAAAAAAATGTATCAATATCTATATATATATCTCTGGATATCTGGCCTGTGTTCCTGGTGGTCGTCGCTGGCGGCTGGCTACAGCTCCTGAATGGCGGCGGTTTGCGTCGTGGACGCTGATCACCCGATTCTGGCCTCAGCGCAGGATGATCGCGGCCTCCAGCCAAGAATGGTTTGGCCGAGCTACTTAGCCCGTAACAAAACGCCTGCAAAGCACATGGCCTTAGTAACAATGGCCGGACACGTGGCTTCACGAAAAGGAAAAAAAATAATCTCGGGCTTAACTACTTACTCAGGTGTTATGAGCGTTTTAGTCCTTTGCCCTGTACTTGGTGCTTCAATCCCCTTAAGGGTGGTCAACTGAGTCCCCGTTGGTTATCCCGTAAACCGGATGGTGGTACACCTTATCTCAACGGTTCTTCTGGCACACCGTACTGGGCACGAGTCAGCTGAAGTCTGCCTCTATGGCGGCGCCTCGCCGGCGAATTTTAAAAATCGCCCACAGGGGAAACGCGTCACCACAACAAAAAAGTGCGTGCACGGTTGTCTACAGTGCAGGTCCATGCGCCAATTAATTATTAAAATGCAGTTTCTGCCAAAGCCGTTTTCGGACCGTTACAGATTACACCTTTAGAATCCCAAAAAACTGTGGCCATGACCTTGTTGGCCGAAAAAAGTGTTTTTACCTTTTTGGGAGCATGTTCGCATGGAGAAATCCATTATTTAGACTGTATTTTTATTTCTGGAGTATACTGATGTATCCAAGTATCATCTACTGTGACATATCGACGAAAAAAATCCTTTAAAGTACGTTGAAGACGGCCAAACATTCTTCTGAATTCTTAATGCGAGCGCACATTTGATCACCATTAAGCAAATGCGGCAACCATCTCGCGGATAGCTTTTTCTTATTGAAATGTCCATGCAAAATATTGTATACCCGTTCGGTTGAGATGTTTACATCATTATCTATCTCACGAACATTTATTCGACGATCACCAATTACAAGGCCATGGAGTTTATTAACCATTTCTGGAGTAGTTACAGTAAATGCTGGTTTCGGACGATCTGCATCAACCGTGCTCACATGGCCACTTTTAAAAGGTGAAACCACTTACAAATCATTCCATGGGACGGAGCAGATTCTGGATAATATTTACGTAACTTTTGCTGGGTTTCTTTAATTGTTTTTTCACGTAGAAAATAATGTTTAATCAACACTCGAAATTATTTTTTCTCCATATTTACACAACAACGAAAACAGTTTTCTTCAAATAAGTATAAAACATAATCTATCTGTCAGATTGGTGCCAAATTTTGACAGTAGACCTCCGAAAGACCTCAGGAGCTAGCAACATAATCACTATAGCGAAAGTGTTACCAACCTTTGAAAAGTCACTCTTCCATCAAACCGCCCTCGTATTTAGACAAATAAACAAATAATTAAAAGTCAAAACATTTATGAAAATTTTATCCCATCGGTGAACTTCTGTAATTCTTCCCAATTATGCCGTTAACGGTGCACTGCCTGAAAATTTTCATATCGGGTAAAGTTGATGCAAACAAAATTTTGAACAAAAAATAATATCACACGGTTTGCCACAAAAACTAAAGTTGTCAAGAAGTTGCAGCATGAATAGCTACACAAAATTTCAAAAATTGTCTTAATTTTGTTCGAAAATGAATGAAAATGGCTAGATGTGCTATCAAAGTATGTATTAAAATATTTAAAAGGTTCAACGTTTTAATATAAATACCATAACAAATTATATTAAAAAAATATATATATCAAAAGTATTAGAAGGTTTAGAAATTAGGAAAATTACAGGAAATACGTAAAACTCAACAAATTCTCACATGTTCAGAAGTTCATATATCCAGAAAATTTAACAAAAATACCATAAAACACATATTAATATACTTAACATTCAAGAATATTCACTTATAAAATAAAATTATGTTATGTTATGTTATATATGTTCATTCGTATGTTTTCACGGACTGAATATGTTTGAATGCATATATAATCAATTTACATATCCTATACCCTTTCGGGTGTCGAGATTCATACCACTAAATTATGTTATCTACGAAGTTTTTCCATTCCTTTCTATTTGTAGCCTTTTTCCTTGCTTCTTGTTGATCGAGGACGTGTCTTCTTAGAATCTCTTCTATGTTGTTTTCCCATCTTATCCTTGGTTTTCCTCTTTCTTTCTTTTTCTTTTAGTCTTTTGATGTCCATACAATTTTTGTTTGTCTGTCTTCTGGCATTCTTGTCAGGTGCCCGAACCATCCTAGTTGTCATTTCTGTATTAATTTTTGCACACTTTGTATTTGTACGTTTTCCCTGATCTGTTCGTTTCTTACTCGGTCTAATCCCGTGACTCGTTCAACTTTTCTTAAGTATCTCATTTCGGTTGCTTGTATATTGTTCATTGTCTTTTCATTTGTTGTCCAGGTTTCGCTTCCATATAAGAGTGTTGGTCTATAAATTGTCTTGAAGAGTTCATTTTCGTGTTTTTGGAGATCCTTCTATTGTTTAGAATGTACTTTTTCATTACGTAGTAGGTTTTATTTACGGCCACGATTCTGTTATTTATTTCGTTTTCCATGGTTCCTTTATTATGTATTATTGTACCTAAATATTTGAAGGTTTCAACTTGTTCTATACTTTTCAAATTTATTAGTATTTTTGCTTTTGTTTCCTCTTTTGCTACTACCATTACTTTCGTTTTGTTTATATTAATTACCATGTTGTGTTTTTTCAGTTCCTCCTCTCATATGCTTATATTGTGTTGCAGGTCTTCTTCGCTTTTGGCTAGCATGACTAAGTCATCAGCAAAAGCACATTCTGCTGTCACTATTCTTTTCATTTTATAGTATCCTATTTCTAGTTCTTGGTGTTATCCTTAATTGTTTTCATTATGTTGTCTAGGAATATAATAAAGAGCAGAGGGCTTAAAGCGCCCCCTTTCGAAGGCCTTGTGTGGTTGAATTATTTGTCCTTACGTAGTTTTCTGTGGTTTCATACATATTCTTGATTGCTTTTATTAAATGCACTTTTATCTTCCTTTCTTCAAGTATTTCCCCCACTTTGGCTCTTGGGACTCTATCAAATGCTTTTTCTGAGTCCACGAATATCATGTATAGTTTGTTGTTTTGTCTTAATATTTTTTCTGTCATCTTTTTAATTGTGAAGATATGGTCTTATGTTGAAGGTTCTTTCATAAATCCACTTTTTGACTTTTCCATTGTTTTTTCAATTTCCTTTCTTAGTTTGTTCTCTAGTATTGATTTATACAGTTTTTCCGCTGCACAGCAGGAATATTCCCCTAAAGTTGTTGCAATTTCTACTGTCTCCTTTTTTTGTATTGGGAAGATCACTACTTTTTGCCAGTCTGCTGGTATTTTTCCTTTTTCCCATATTCTATTTGTTAACTGTGGTAGTAGTTGTTTCACATCCTTTCCTATGTATTTCAGCTGTTCAGATTTGATTTTGTCGTGAACTGGGACTTTTCCGTTCTTTAACTTCTGAAGTGCGTTTTCTAACTCTTCTTCTGTTATAGGTCCCTCTTCTTCTACTGTTTCGTTACTATTTTCTTGTTCCTCTTCGTTTTCATTTAATTCATTGGTTGTCTCTTTTCCAGACAGAAGCTCTTGGAAGTGCTCTTTCCATCTGTTCATGATTTCTTTATCCTCTTTCATTAGTACACCATGTTTATTTTTGAGTAGCTTTAGGCTTGTTTCTTTTTCCTTGCTGCAGCTATTCAGTATTCTGTAGAATAGTTTTTGATTTCCTTTTAAATGTTCTTCTAATTTGGTTCGAAAATTCTCCCGTTTCCTGTCCTTTTCCTTCCTTGTTATTGCTTTTTCTCTATTTATTTGCTGCTTGAGATACCGTTTTAAGTTTAGGTTACTTAATCAATCAATTTAGGTATTTTTTTGATTTATGATAGGGAGATACCGTTTTAAGTTTAGGTTACTTAATCAATCAATGTTTCGTAGTCTTCTTCGTTTTTTGTGCTTAGGTATTTTTTCCATTTTTGTTTCTTTTTCCTAATTTTTTCCTTAACTTCTTTGTTCCACCAACTTGTTTGTTTTTTGTTTGGTGTACTTTTAGTTTTTCGACAGGCGTGTTTTGGTTGCCTCTCTTACTATATCTTTGAAATTGACCCATAAATCTTCTACTTTTGTTTTTCCGCTGTTTTGGGTGCTTCTTATTAGTTCTCGTATTGATTCCTGGTAGTTTTTCCTTACTTGTTTGTCACTTAGCTTGTATATTCTAAATTTCTTTATTCTTACTTCCTTATCGACTGTTTTCTGTGTTTGTTTCAGTTCCCTTCTTGCTGTTTTTATTCGTGTTGTTAGAAGATAGCGGTCACTGTCAATTTCGCTACCTCTTTTGACTTTAATATCAATTACTTCCTTCACTTATGCTTTGTTTGTTAAAAAATAGTCTATTATGGACTTCTCGTTTCTGTTTCTTTCCTCTATTGTGTATTTGTGTATTTCCTTATGTGCATATTTGGTGCTCAATATTGTTAGATCATTCAGTATGCAGAAATCATTAAGTCTTCTTCCATTGTTCTTGATCTTCGTTTCTGCGTGTGTTCCCATTATGCTCTCCAGTCCCTTGTTTTTATTCCCTACACGGGCATTTAGGTCTCGTATTACGTATGTTGGCTCTGTAAGCTTTTCATATTCTTGTTGTACCTCTTCCCAGAACTAGTATTTGTCGGTTTTGCTTTCATCTTCATTTACTCCATATACTACCATAATATTTGCTTCAAACTTATCTTTCTCTTCTATTTTGACCGTCAGTAACCTTTCATTTATACACTTCCGATCCGTGATTGTTTTTTCCATTTCCTTTCTTATTATACATCCCACTACTGCTTTCGCTCTCTCATTTTGTTGTACTCCACAAATCATCAACTATTTCACATTCTCTTAATTTCTGGATCCTAACCTTAATGTTAGAGGGTCAGGTCCGTATTTGGGACAAAATATTATTATCATTTAATTTATATTTATATCCTTATCTCCCTTTTAGATTTTTTCTCTCTCATACACATTAACGGAATTGCCGAATTTATCCGCTACTTAATTTCCACACTGTATATAATTTTGTAATCGTTTTCAGGCATAGAAATGGAAGTAATGTGTGTGATAGAATTTCTCTTTGTCATCATTGTAGTGTGAAGGGGGAAATTCAGTTGTAGGGTCCTTGGTGTTTTCAAGTGGACAGTTCTTGTTGAGATCGGGTTGCAGCCGAGGAGGTCCATTTGATGGTCGCCGGCGTGATGGTCAGAGGTATATTGTACACGTATATACCTCTCGCACCTATAACGGGTATTAATATATTATGCCTACGCATAAATAAGTGGCCCTGCATTGTGGCCAGCCATATTTATAGTTCATTAGGATCCATTGGGTCCTTCACTTCCTAATTGTGCTCGAATAGAGCCTAATAGGGGGCGACACGGTGAATAATTTATTTATAATGACGGTATAAATATCGGATTAAAAGATTTGTGTGGTGTGATGTATATGCACGGCTGTCCTTAACGCTAATTGATTGTGCGTTTCGTGGAGCAGAGAGAGGCGGATGAAAAGCTCGTGGCGCATTTGTGAGCGCTCTTCCATCCTCCTCGGCGACGCTCGTATTTTGTTTGTGTGAAAATATAAATTTTAGAGGCAGAAAATTAGTAGGGATATTATGTTATTTATTGTACCACTGAGTTATATTCTTGTTTGCGTCGGTGTAATCTCCGGCATTATAAACTATTCAGCCGCGAGGATTATCGTCCGTGTTTATGGATTTATAGCTGCCTAATCGGATAAATGCACCTTTGTGATTTTACACAATTTCAATTGATTATTAAATAGGGATTATCATATTTAATTGACCAACACCAGACGCTGATTTATCGCGCGATACGTCCCAAAGGTCACGCCGCTATAAATTCATAAGACGCTCATTTCTCTGCTCGGTACTCGCGCAAGAGATACACCCAGAAGAAGAATGACAAATGCACTTTCCATTTTTAACAAAACTTGCATCACAATCCAACTTTCGTTTACATCCAGCAGCAATTACATAACACTCATGTGAAATCCACAAAAATGTACCATCATTTCACGGCAACTAAAAAACGATTGCAACATTTTAGAAAAAAAAAATCAAATTGTTAATAATGAAAAAAATCAAAAATTACCGCATACTATTAAGCAAAGTTGAATAAAAACGAATATAATTAAACATACGAACGAGCATTTAAAACGTGATTATTTGTTGAAAAAGCACGAGTCATTATCAGCTGCCATCGGGCCTGCTATACATAATTAAATTATTTTTATTACCGCTTAAAGCTTTTTAGCACTTAGAAGAATAATTTAGCAATTATTTAGCAAAGAACAATTTTGAGAATTTTATTACTATTTTTGGGATCACACCGATGGATCATAGGCTGGATAAGTATCACCATTATCATGGCTACCTATATAACCTATAGCATTTTCAAAGTTTAGTTTATTTTATATAAAAAAATGCAAAATAATAAAGCATCCAAGCACCTAAATCAAATACCGCTCCACGATCTGGTCCCTTTTGAGGCATCGACAAAGAGGCCTTCCCGGCACCAAATTTTTATTACCTTTTCGGTCACTTTAATCGCCCACGCATTGTCGGCCCTGACATGTGACTCGAAAGCGGGCGGACAATATATCAGGTGCACCTCTGCACGATAGAGGAACGCACAATGCGTAAAAAACGACGCATTGTGGGAACTCGGCCTGATGTTTCGTTATGAAAAGTTGAAATGTGTCATTTTGGCAGTCTATAAAATTTTTATTAGCGAGACCCGAACGTCGGTTTTTTTTATGGCCACCGACAACAGCTTATCAACGATGTATGGATGCGAGGGCATCCAAAATTGCGGACGATAAATTAGCCGTGCCAAAAACTTGGAATCGGCGGAAGAATGTGTAAATATTGTGCGTACAATTCATCACTACACAAAGTGTACAACATTTTGATAATTTCGTCGTAATTATCAGAACATAGAAAGCCTTACACCGAAAGGTAGAAAGGTGGCTGATTAAATAAATAAAATAAAAACAACATATTGCGCGTAAAATTCATCACTGCACAAAGTGTAGGAGAAGCTATCACAGAACAGGATGGAGCTATCATAAAGCGCATGGTCACGGGGGAGACAAGCATATCTTATTTCTCTAACTTTCAGTTAGAGTCAATCCTTAGTTAGTAACAAAAATTTGTGGAATTTTGGGGGATAAACTATAAGAATTATTTTATGAAAAGTTTGGTTTCTATTAAAAAATTAAATTATTACCAGATCAGCTAAACTTCACATAAGCTACACAAAAGTGTCAAATACAATACACACAACACAATACAATACATCAAATACAATCAAATACACAAATAATTATTAAAAGTTAAAATTTATAAAAATGTATAAAATGTACAGTCATGCTCACATGAGTCTAGTACAAGAAATTTAATTCCAATAGCAATTTTATATAGCAATGTCATTTTGTTTGTACTAGATTTATGTGAGCACGACTGTATATGAACAATTTAATGAAAATTTGATGTAACTGAGGTTAGGATGCATACAAATATTATTTAATGAAGAATTAAGTTTGTACAACAAAAAAATATTATTGTAAACAGGGACACAGAATATTACAAACAACAATACATTACACACAATATCATTAGTATACAGTCAGATAGTCTATAAAAAGTACAAGTAAAATTATTTAATGAAGAGCTAAGTTTCTAAAAAAAACTTATTATTGTAAACAAGGACAAATATTATGTAAAATTATATGATTATACAACATTTTGACAGAATAAAGACATTTTGAGAAATTACGTCCAAATTTTCACAGGATACATTTTTACAAAACAATCTATTGGCAAGTTTTTAATATCAGATCAGAATGTCATTGATTCTTGACATTTCGACAGAATAATGATATTTTGGGAGTTTTTATTGAAATTTCCACAGTTTTCACATATTAACAGAATATGTGAAAATTAAAAAAAAAACAAGAAGACTGTGGAAATATAATTTAGAAAACCTGTTAAGTTACAATAATTTGAAAGCATGCGGAAGTCCAATTATGGACTTTGCTGGTAAATTGCTGTTTAAATATTTGGAAAGTGTTTCAGTGATTACTGATAAAAATTTAGCTTGTCTTTCAATTGCTGTGAAAAGTCATGCATACTGACAGAATTTCGACAGAATAATGATATTTTGATATTATACAAAATTTTGTATAATGATTTTTATAAAATTTAGATTAATGACATTTTGAGAAATTGTGTCCAACTTTTTACAGGAAACATTTTTCTGTAATGAAAATCCTGAAATATTTCCATATAGATGAACATTTATTATTTCTATTTACTTATATTTTATATTTTTACGTGAATTATTTTATGAAGAGTTATGTTTCATGTTCCAAACAAGCTCAAATGCTATGTAAAATTGTATAATCTTAAGAGAAAATGTGTGGAAAATTGTAACAATTTCATGAATTTTCATGAATATATTAAAAATAAATGGAAACTTGCAACACATTTTGAACTTGAAAAACTTTGAAACTTTCATGAAAACCTTTATGAATTTGATTGTAAACCGGCACAAATTTCATGTGAAATTGTAAAATGCAATTTTCACGAATGTATTAAACATGATTGGAAACTTGCAACAAATTTCTTGAAAATTAGCCTAATAGTACATGGGAGAAAACTGTATCAAAACAGAATTCACAGCAAAAGTTCAAATTTCGCAAATAATTATGAAAAGTTAAATTTTTGCAAAAATGTATTAAAAGGTAGATATATAAATTATTTTATGAAAGTTGTATCTATAAAAGAAAAATGTCTTATTACCAACTGAGTTGAAATTTCCAAAATTTCATCAACATTATATTAAAAATTCCTCAAATAATTCTCATAAGTTAAATTCATAATATTTAATAATTAACTTAATCAAAAAATATGAGATATATTTTCTGAAAAGTTATGTTTCTATCAAAAAATATGAGTTAACACCAAATAACCCAAAATTCACTAAAGTTGCATCCATATTTTAATAAATATTCCACAAATAATTATCAAATATTAAAATTTATAAAAATGTATACAATGTAATGACAATTGTAAGGCTGCAAAGCCATTAACATGAAACATGAAATAAATTGAATTGAAAAATTGAATAAATAGTAGTTAAGTAAGTTAAGTTTCTACAAAAAACACGTATTATTGCGAACATGGACAAATTTTCTGTAAAATTGTATGACTGAACAAAATTGTGACAGAATTATGACATTTTCAGAAATTACGTCAACATTTTCGCAGTATAGATTTTTACAGAATAATATATTAACGAGATTACTGAGTTTTTTAGCAATATTTTAATGATTACTGTTAGAATGTCATTGATTACTGACAACATTTCGTCTGAATAATGATATTTTGGGAGTTTTCATTGAAATTTTCACAGTAAGCATATGAATATTAACAGAATATGTAAGATTTTAAAAAAATGAAGAAGAACGTGGAAATAGAATTTAGAAAACCTTTTAAGTAAGACTAATTTAGAAGCATGCAGTCCAATGATTATGAAAAGAAAACCTATGGAGTTATAACTGTGTCCAATACTAATCATATTAATTCACTTTTTAAATATTTGGCCAGTAGTTTAGTTATTATTAATAAAATTTTAACTTGCCTTTCAATTGGTATGAAAAGTCATGCATACTGACAAAATTTCGACAGAATAATGTTATTTTATGGATTTTCATTGAATTCATTATGGAATTCTTACTATTTTCATAGTAAGATCATCAATATTAATGGAATACGTAACAATTAAAACAATTATATAGAAGAATATGAAAATACAATTTAGAAAAGAAAACCTTTAGAGATATAATAATTTAGAGGAATCCAATTTTGAAAGAAAAATCTATGGAATTATAACAATGTCTAATATATGTATAATACTAATAATAATAATTGCTTTTTAAATATTTTGTAAGTATTTGAATGATTACTGAAAGATAAACAAGATATACAAGAGAATATATGAATTGATTGAAAAGCAGAACCGCAATATTTGAATATATAAAATTTTCATTTGTTATTCTGAATATTTAGTTTAAGTTTTACTGTAAAAATTTAAATTATTAGCAAAATTTTATATATTCTGGCAATCACTGTCATCATTTATTTGGAACGTTTTCCATCACTGTCAAAATTTATTTGGAACGTTTTCCATACAAAAAAACGACACTGCCTACACTCACATTTATACCTCGGAAACAAAAATAGATCGGACAGGTTTTGATGTAAATTTTTTTATTCACAATGACCTTCCCATCATTTGATACCGTGTAGCACATCTTTGTGAATTTTTTCTAGATTGTTTATAATTTTTTCAAATTTTTTTTATAAATGAAATGTTATAATAAACAATGCAGGCGTGGACAAATTTCCTTTTTTTTCATTTCGTAAAGAGGTATCGGTACTATGAGTAATATATCTGTTAATTAACCTTAAAATAGTTTTGATTCAATAAAATTGAATGTGCAATGAAAATGTTTTGATCAGTATAATGCATTATTAATTATGAATCAATTAAAATTATCATAGTCAATTAGATGCGGTTACCCTGAAGATTCCGCGAGGGCGACACTCGAGGAGTGAGAATGGGCTCGGCTATGTCCATGTAAACAAGTTTTTAATTAACGTTGAGCAACGTAACATAAATTAATTTACAAAAGGCACTAAACCACGTTACTGATTACTAATTTATGGGCGATTATTAGTAAGAGGCAGTGGCGTATAAATGGTAAACGCAGTCACGGGCGTCAGAGTTATCTTGCGGCGCTCGAAAATATGAATGATATCATAATTAATAATAAACGCCGTCGCATATAATATCGCCGCAATAAAGATAAGCAATAATTATTAATACAAATATTAATAAATTACGTTATCTAGCCTGTTTACATGAAATTATTTGCAAGCAATGCGAGCGTAATTAATTAACTAATTGGAGATTCCGATTCTTCTTATGCTATAGTTATGTAATAATTATCAATTAGAGGCGCATATTTGGCGCATGTCTTACAAATGTTCACGGGCCTATTACATAAATAATTCACCATTTTCCACACAATTTGCATGAATTAACACAAATTGGGGCCGGCCCAGTATTATTTTTTCCGGCCTCTTAGGCGCTTAATTAGAAAATGGGATGTTGTTGCGTAATTGGATTATTAACAGTTTAAATAATTAGCCATAGCTCCGTTATTTACGGCCCTTGAAATCGCCGCCCCCTTCTTACAGCCCGTAAATGCGTCGGTTTCCTTGATTTCCAGTTTCAGGGAAATAAGAGTTTTTTCGAGTGTTCCATCAGGTCATTTATTAGGCCGGGCCAGCGATAAATATAATTAGGGACGCTTAGGAATTGGAGGCTCATTACAGAGAATTAGTTTTTAATTTCTGGAAGGTTCTGGGCTGTTGGGAGGTTCTTTTTTCTGAAGGGATAATTATACGGTTGTAATGGGGGTCTCTGTTAAAATATTGTTTGGATAGGCGTTTCGTAAAAGGGACGTATTAAATTTCAATTTTTAATTTCTTAAGTGGCAATTGTGTCTAAGACCAAGGATTATGAAGAGGGAGGACAAATTGCTTTAATTTGTCCAAATCATACAATTAGATATTATACTTTAAAAACCATAATTACTTATATTTCATAAAACATACTTCGAATGACTGCCGCGTTTACTTGGTGAAACATGGTGAAATGATAATAAACTTTGCTAATATGACGTAATTTTTATTAGTCACTATAGTTTTGATTATTTAGCCAGTTATTACCAAGTCAAACATATATTTGCTACTACACAAAAAAATGTATTGAAGATATACTTAACTCTAAATTATACTACAAAAAATGTATTGATTAACAATATTTTCTTTGTTGGAATTGTAGTTTCGTAGAATTAACGCAAACGCGCGGGTTGCAGAAACAAATTGATTTCATGATACGTGATGCTATCCAGTCCAAAGAAAACCATTAGGATTTATGCGGTCGTTACGCAAGAATTTAATTAATAAATATCTCCGGCGATATAAACGTTTCGAGTATCTTGCGGACAATTTGTATTAATTATATTTCGTAGTTCCACCAGAAATATTTTAATTGGGCGAGGTTTAAAAACCAGTAGCTCCTCTCGAACCGGTGGTCCATCCACATAACATTGGGCAATCCTTTATCCTTTAAAACTTGCACCTTATATTTTTTCCAAATATACGTAAACTTGTACAGAGTAACTTTATATATTTTTTTTTTGGATCATTTATATTTGGTTTGAATAAAATATATATTTTCCCACTTTTTGTGAAACACTGTAGTAGTTTCAAAGATATATATTGTTGAGTGATTTTGGCAAAATTTTCTTTGAAATGATATATTTTTTTTAAATATACTTATTTAATGTTACACGACAAATACAATTTTGTCTGTAAAATGCAATTATTCACCTACATTCTAAATTCCAAACATCCATAACGTTGAGATAATGATTTATGTAATGTTAGTGTAAATGTTTCCCATAGACCTGGAAAATCAAAATTTTACAAATTTTCCCAACCCCAATTTTTTTTTCCATTCTATTTATCAGTTTGTCCAATTAAAATAAAATTCATTAAAAATTTAAATTATCATATCAATTTTAGATGCAGTTACAATGAAAATGCTTCAATGGTTGATCAAATTAGTTATTAAAAATGAACAATTAAATTAATGCTAATGATTTCAAATAAAAGATATAATACCTACTTACTTAATTAAAAATAAATAATGTATTCAGGCGTTTCTTTTGGCGCATGAAGATTAAAGCTGATGATTTGACCAGCTCATCAATAACTTCTTAATTATTATTGATGAATTTTATGTGAAATTTGCAACTCGCCGGTCATCAAAAAAGTAAATATGCAAATGAAACTTACCTAATTGGAGCAAGAGGAAGGGTGGAAGTGAGGCGTGTAATTTTTCGGTGATTGCCGCATATAACGTTTTACGAGGGCGATTTTCTCACGGAATCGCGGAATTTACGGCCGTTCCCGCAAATTTTACGACCTAACTGGCCGGGATTTAAACATTTAATACGTCGTGTAGCCGTTTTCGGCTTGTAGGACGCCTTAATTTGACCGCGAAGAGGGCACTAATAAGATTGCCCTCCATCCGCTTGCACGAGAGGCGTGCAAATTGGTTGTGGATCATCAATAAGTGGAGCCGAGGTAGCTAAATTCTAAACAGATGTGATAATTTATTAGTTATTAATTATGTATTAAATTTTTTTTTAATGAATTATTCGTAGGGAAACCAAAAATATGCTCTATAAAAGCGCTTAAAACATATCCTATAAGAATGCAAATATGCTCTCAACAATGGAAAATATGCTCTTAAAAATAGAAAATATGCTCTTAAAAATGGAAAATGTGCTCTTAAAAATGAAAAATGTGCTCTTAAAATGGAAAATATATTCCTGAAAATTAAAAATATGCTCTAAAAAAAGGAGGATATGCTCTAAATTCTCTGATGGCAGGAATACAAGGAATACATAACCAAGACTGATAGAGATTTCACAGGTGTAGAACAGGGAATTACTTACAGTACGTGTAATAATGGAACTGCTGAAGTTCCTGGTGGACGGTAGAACGTGGAATTGATTGATGAAAGATCAGAGAACCGATATTCAATTTTTTATGTGATACTACATATTTTAATGCCTTCTATTGATGTCTTCTCATGAAGCCTTCTTTGTGCATATTCCACATATTCACGATTCATATTTACTTCCTAGATGTTTTTCCCCATAACAAGATCAAAAACCAAAACCAAACCAAGGAGCCAAGAATAAAAAACTCCGTTCATAAATTAAAATTTGGAAATTTCTTATTTTTGGATTTTTTGTTCTTGTTTGTTACTTCCAACTTTCTGTTTTTAAGTTGTTCAAAAAGTCTCTTCAAAAAACCAAACCAAGGAGCCAGGAATAAAAAACTCAGTTCATAAATTGAAATTTGGAAATTTCTTATTTTTGGATTTTATGTTCTCGTTTGTTACTTACAACTCTATGCGGTTAAGTTGTTCAAAAAGTCTCTTCAAATACGTTTTTGTGGTAGTTTAGTAGATTGCTCGTACATTTTTTATAAATTTGGAGAACTTTGGAATCAACGATTATAGTTACGAATTGTTACAAAAATGTTCTAATCTGGTGATTTTGTATACGTAATAACATTTACTATATAGTATTACTAACTAAAATCTATATATTCACAATTTAGTACTATGTAAAACTATATAAGTTTCTACTGGGGAAGCCTTTTTCGTGAATAATCCACATATTTCACGATTCATATTTACTTCCTAGATGTTTATCTACATAACAAGATCAAAAACCAAAACCAAACCAAAGAGCCAAGAATCAAAAACTCAGTTCATAAATTGAAATTGGGAAATTTCTTATTTTTGGATTTTTGTTCTTGTTTGTTACCTACAATTTTCTGTGGTTAAGTTGTTCAAAAATTCTTTGCAAATAGGCTTTTGTGGTAGTTTAGTAGATTGCTTCTACAATTTTTATAAATTTGGAAAACATTTGGAGAACTTCGGAATCAACGATTATAGTTACGAATTGTTACCAAAATTTTCTAATCTAGTAATTTTGTACACGTAATAACATTTACTATATAATATTACTATCTGAAATCGATATATTCACAATTTAGTACTATGTAAAACTATATAAATTTCTACTGGGAAAGCCTTCTTTGTGAATGTTCCACATATTTCATGATCCATATTTACTTCCTAGATGTTTATCCCCATAACAAGATCAAAACCAAAACCAAACCAAGGAGCCAAGAATCAAAAACTTAGTTTATAAATTGAAATTTGGATTTGTTTTAATTTTTTGAATATTTGTACTTGTTTGTTACTTACATTTTTTCTGTGGTTAAGTTGTTAAAAAATTCTCTTCAAATAGGTTTGTGTGGTAGTTTAGTGGAATGCTTGTACAATTTTCATAAATTTTGAGAAATTTGGAGAACTTTGACGCGAAAGATTAAAATTATCTTTTTAGTACACTAATTTTCTAATTTGGTGATTTTGTACAATATTTGTCTTATATCAATCAATATCTTACAAAAATATATAATAAATTGCGTTTTTTGACAATGAGTTAAATATTGTATATACATACAATCCGAACCAACTATTACCAACATTTTCAAATTTAGTATATTTTTCTTAATTTTATAAAAAAAACAGAGTTCAGAAGATTTGACACAAGTCAAATAAGTTTTAACAGCCATATTATGTTATGTGTTAGTTATGTGTAAGTTTTCCTAATTCGTTGCCAAATTTTGCATAAACTTTTATATGTGAACGATTACAGTTGCAATCCTAATCAACTGTCACTAAAATTCTCAAATTTGGTGATTTTGGCCAGACTATCGAAGATTTTTTTAAAATTAAACTGAAGAATGAGTTTTGATGATACGTGAAAAATTGTAGTAGTAACTTTAAACACTTGTTACCACAATACTCAAAAAAAATGTTGTTTCTGTTCTAGATTTTCAGTTTTTATTTAGTGAAATATTCACAATTCATATTTAGTTGATTAATAACAATTTGTAATTTTGTAAATTGTGGAGTTAAGACGTATTATCTGCGTAGACGTTTTTCCACATACCGAATATTACAATCATTATTTTAGGATTGGGATTGGGATTTTATTTTGGGATATTGGGATTGAGATATTTGATGAAAATATACATCCCTGATATTAATATTTATTAATTTTTATAGTAGCATTTAAAACATTTAGATTTATTCAGAATTATTTCATGAAACTATATTCTATGGAAGTGCTTTATTAATATTTTGTATTTTTTGTAGTAAATCATAAAAAGTATAATTTTATTGTATTACTTATTATATGAATATCATATTATAATATGTAATATTATGAAATTTTTAACCATATTTATTTATAGTTGTAACAGAACATTTAAAAAATGATTGTTTCTTTGAAAAATTAAGTTATTAACTGAAAATAAAAATTTCTCTCTAGAAGTTTTTCTACATACCGAGTATTACAATTATTATGTTAGAATAGGGATTGGGATTTTATTTTGGGATTTTGGTATTGAGATATTTGATGAAAATATACACCCCAATATTCATATTTATTGTTATTTATAGTAGTATTGAAAACATTTAGATTTATTTAGAATTATTTCGTGAAAATTTAATCTATGTGTACTTTACTTCTATACTGTATTGCTTTACTTCTAATACTCTAGTATTAAAATTTAGTATTCTTTGTGGTGAGTTATAAAAACTATAATTTTATTGTATTACTTATTATATGAATATTATATTATAATATTATGAAAATTTAAACCATATTTATTTATAGCTGTTAGAGAACATTTAAAAAAATATTGTTTGGTTTGAAAATCAGTATGACAAAATGTTTTTTTGGATTATTAAATTGAAATATACATATCTTGAAATCTGATAATGTAAGAAAAAGTACTGATTTTTTAAACCGAGTTATTTTATGAAAATTTAAATCTTATTTATTCATAGTTGCAACAGGCATTTAAAAAAATCTTTGGAAAATTAAGTTAATATATAAAAATATTTACTTTTCTCGACACAATATTTTTTTGTTTATAAAATTGAAATGCAGAGCATTCAAAAAGTGGTATCAACTTTTCCAACGAGTTGGCTCCGAAGGTTGGCAATCATTAAGGCGATTGTTGCTTGTACAGCCAAACCATTCCCCAAGATTTTTCAGCCATGAGTTTCGACTCCTTCCTATGGCTCTCTTTCCTCTGATGTTTCCCTGCATAATAAGTTGTAGGATTTGATATGTTTGTGATATATGTCCCATATATAATAGTTTTCTTCGCTTAGTTGTCAGAATTACTTCTTTTTCTTTGCTCATATGCCTCATCACTTCTACGTTGATTATTTTCTCTACCCATGAAATCCTTAGTATTCTCTTGTATATCCATAGCTCGAAAGCCTCCAATCTCTTTATGTTGATCATTTTCAATGTCCAGGCTTCCATCCCGTAGTATAGTAGTGATAGTACGTAACATCTCACCAGTCGTATTTTTAATTCAATGTTTAGATCTCGGCAGCAAACCTTTTCATTTTGGTTTGTACTTAATGCAAAAAAAAACAATGTGTTGATTTGTTTACAGTTATTTGTACACCAAGGCCGCGAAATCATTATTTAACGTACCGGGAGAAGAATTGCAGCCGAGTCCGCTTGCGGCCGAGGCAGGAAAATCTCGAGGACGTTGAAGGAATTAGCAGACAAGGTATACACAAAATATTGTCGGCAACCACACATTTGTAAAAATCTTACTGCTTTTAATTTAATAGTTTTTATGGGTTTCATATTGTGCATAAAATAAATTTAGCACCACTATGGAAATGAAGTAAATGCAACAATTTTATGACAGTCAAAGTTCACTTTATGTTAGTTTTTGTGCCAGGAGCAAGAGGCTGACAGTAACGGCCACGAAACTGGGCTCAGACTTTAAGCATTAATTTCTTGGGTATACAAGGTGTCCCACAACTTCGTGGCATAAATTTAGGAGTACACTAAGAAAGGCAAAATTAAATGAAAATGTTTTAGTTTAATCTCAAACCTGCCTAGTTTAACCTCAAATATCTCAGAAACGTTTAATTTTTTCAAAGTTCAAGAAGTATACCTTTTTTATGACAATAAAGCTAATTTACTGAACAATTGAACATGATTTAAAAAATCTTAACCTGAAAGCTTTTATGTAGCAATAACCATAGAACCCTGTTTCTACGGCACTGTGTTTACATAGATAATTGTAATTATTTATGAATACGTGTATTGATAGTGGGTGACTCGTCGCAAAATATCAGATTTCCAAGACTACTCTAGTAGAAATGTTAATAAGGAAACTGATTTGCTAACTAACACTTTAAGGTCCTATATTTTGGAAATAAACGCGATTAGAAAATAAATTATTTATATTTTCATTTCATGTTGCCTTTCTTAGCATGCTTCTAGATTTATGCCACGAAGCTGGTGAACCCCTTTTATACGCAACGAAATCAAATATACGCCACACTAACAATTCCAAAGTCAATTATCCATAATATCTAATGTAACCTATTTTACAGTGCCGTACTACTTGTGATTGGAACAAAATTTATAAGTGTAGAAATGTAGGTTCGTATCGCTGAATACTGCGTAGTGGATCGAACCAGGCTGTATTTTATACATTGTCCTGGCAATATTTTCATACAGACAGAAGAATATAGTAAAATTCCTTCCTTTTCTTCGTCGAAAAACATTTGATAATCGTCGTGTTTTTATTAATTAACAGCGTATGGGATTCGTCTGTCAGGATAATACACCCTAAATAAAGTCCATACAATCCGCATACTATTGCTTGCTCAGTACCTTTGTTCTATTTGCATACTTTCTTGCGTTTAATACATTTTCTGATTTAACATTTGAAATAATGTTCTTGTATTTTGGTTGCATAACTATTGCATGTTAGCAATGCAATTGATCCTGCCGTTTTAAAACTGAACATAGCCTAAGTTTATATATAAAAATACGCGCGGTGTATCACTGCGAGTAGAATGTTTTTTTGTTTCCGCCTGGTTCACATAGCCACATAGCTATCGCCTCGGCGGTAAAGAGCTTAGTCACAAAACAGCGTTTTCTACTTCTAGTAATATACACTAATCAAAAGAATGATTAAAGAATGAAGCATATTTTTTTTTGTTTTTACCAACACGAATCATATTGGTAACTTAAAGAAAAAATAATTGTGTTTCTTGGAATATGTGATAATTCTTCTGACTAGTGTTATATACTATTGTTTAGAAGTGTATAGAAATAGGTTTAGTTTTGGTTAGCATAGGTAATTATTCCATGATTCAAGCACCCCCTTAATGTTATCACTGTTTTAATAACCCATGAGGCAATTTACTCACAATTCATTTATAAGTCATTAAGTTTGTTTGACTCCTGTATAAATATGTTGGGTATTTGAAGTCAATTTGGAAAACGATTGTAGTTTGCGTTGTTTGATTAAAGGAGCAACAAGCCGAGGGACCTCTCTCCACTTGTCGTCCATTCCCCACGCCATTCGGGGCTGTTAACTTCAAACCGTGCCCACGAGAAAAGTCAATATTTCGAGGGTCCCTCTTCCCATTGTTTGCCGGAGTAATTTCTGGCGGCAGGTCGGACCCCGGCGACACGGATATTTTAGGCCGTGCAGCGGCACTTTGCGGTCCTCACAAACTAATGACCCTCTCGGCTAAGACAACATTTAATTAGATCCAGGGGCCAGCGCCGACGACGCTCCCTTCAGGGCCAGGTAATTTTTTATCGGCAGTAAAAGTGACAGAACGGTGGAAATAAATACCGATTTTATAGGTTTTGCGACCGAAAAGGCAAAAAACGCTGTTTTGTACACGGAAACCTGTCAGCGCATTTTACTGCCGGTCTCGCTCGGATTTGAGCGCATTTTTGGGTTTTGTTGCGTTCCGTTTTACGGCCGCGTCAAACGAGCGCCCAAAATTATTTTTACGTGCCGCATCCCAAAAGCGGTGGACAATAGGAAATGCGCCTCGAGGAGCCGCGGCCGTAATGAATATTAATTAAACCGCGCGCGGTTTATCAAACTGCTCTATTGTAATTGAATTGAATGTGGTCAATTACTCAGCGCTTTTTTCAGGCAGGAAACGATCGGGCGAGAAGTTTCGGTTCGTAATTACGAAAGTTAATTCAATTCCTTCCAAGTATGTTAATCCACCATTATAATCCGGTAATTTATGGCGGTGACCCTTGGGCCCCAATTGTGCGCACTTAAACGCTGTTTAATGAGCAGTCCAAACACTCCAACGCGAACAAATTCCGGTGTGTCCAATCGAGAATGCGACACGACAGTGTGTGCATGTATGCATGCACATTCTGCGATAGGGTCTGTATGCGTACCTATGCGTTTGTGTATGTGCGCGTGTATGTGTGTATAGCGGCGCTCTTGGAAATTTTTCGGTCAAAGGGGGCCGCCGGGGCTTCTCATATTGCGGGGTGGAGCAGCAGGGCGCCGGGGTTGTCTCCACGGTCTGGCTACCCCGGGCCCAAAGCCACGGCCCCGTCTAATCTCCCCGTTTCAGGCAAATTAAATTTTAATGACGAAAATAATTAGGACGTGCCAGTCGAGTGTTTGGCCCGCGATTTCACACATCCACGGCGTGATGGACGGTGATGGATGATGGCCATCTCGTGATTGTCCGAATGACGACAATTTTAACGCTGTCTTCGTATCAACCGCAATTTATCATCCGGTTTCCAGAAAATTAGGCTCCCAACCTGTTAGGGCCGGCCTCGACTAACCAGAAGTCTCGCGTTTGAGCCCATATTAAGAACACGGCAGTTAACAAACCGAACATGAGTAGTTCAACATTCTTTACCACCAATCAAACATTAAATACATTAAGGCTCAGTTGTATGATCGTGGATAAACCTTGACCATGGTTAAGTTACCTAGGATACAATTGTTAATACTATGGTATCTTCAGAAACTGAATCACGATCAAGGACGATCATACAACTGGGCCTATGCAGCTCAGCAGTACTTTGTACAGTCATGCTTACATAAATCTAGTACAAGAAATTAGGTTACAATAGCAATTTTATATTGCAATGTCAATATGTTTGTACTAGATTTATGTGAACATGACTACAAACAATAAAATTTTACAAGCATAACATTTTTCAAAATAAATTTTCCTAAAACATAATTCCTCTAGTTCACTTCATCACCAAACCAATGTGCATAATCAAAACGGCGGTCCATTTAAAACTTTAAAACCTACACTCTTCAAAACCATCACTCTTCGAAATTATCACCCTTTAGAAGCATCACTCTCCAAAAGCAACACACTTCAAAAGCATCACACTTCAAAAGCATCAGTCTTCAACAGCATCACACTTCGACAGCATCAGTCTTCAACAGCATCACACTTCAATAGCATCACACTTCAACAACATCACAGTTCAAAAGCATCACTATTCAAAAGCATCACTCTTCAAAAGCATCACACTACAAAAGCATCACTATTCAAAAGCATAGTCTCCATTATATCCCTACTTACAAATAGGCACAATAGATGCTACCTGTGGTCTTCGGAAAATGGGAGCATTAGAATGAAAATTCGTATTTATTGAAATGTAATAGGAGTAGTTTTATTTGGAACGAGTTTATACTTCAGTTACTTCATTTTTCATTACTTCATACTTTGTCAATATTATTTTATTTGCGGAAATGAAAATATAAAATGTTTGTTTAATAAATTCTCAAATTTGGTGATTTTTGCCAGAAAATCAAAGAAAATTTTATAAATTTAGATGATGAATAAATCTTGATGATAGAGACAAATTTAGGGGTCTATAAGTAAAAGGGTTTAAATGCATTTTTGGTAGTTCTGAGGTGAATGGCTTTAAAGTTAACTTGAATTGAAAAATTCCAGGAATAAGTTTATAAAACTGTGCTAATATTTTAGACTGAAACATGAACACAGTTTTCTAAACTGACTCCTGGAATTTTGAAATTCAAATTAACTTTAAAGCCATTCATGTCAGAACTACCAAAAAAGCACTTAAACCCTTTTACTTCTAGACCCCTGAATTGATAAATTGAAGATTTTGACGTATCTTAGATTTTTGTCGAAATTGTGTTGATTGCTTACAGATTATTCATAAATTTGGATGTTATGTGGAGGATTATAGTGATCATAAGTGACAGATTGTAGTTGCAATCTTAACTAATTGATCCAAAAATTCTCATATTAGGTAATTTTTTTCTAGTCTAGTCATTGAAAAATATATTAATAATATTGATGTAGGTACCTACTTTACATTTTCGTGGATATTTTCTAGGTTCCTTACAAAAATTTTATATTTTTTTGTAATAATTGAGATGTTACAATAATTGCAATCTTAAGAAATTGTTAAAAATACCCAACTTTTGTGACGTTTTAGAGATTTTGATCAGTCATAGATTTTTGTGGACGTTTTGTAGATTGCTTACAGATTTTTAATAAATTCGGATGTTACGTGAAGGATTATAGCGATCATAAGTGACTGATCTTAACTAATTGATACAAACATTCTCAAATTCGGTAATTTTTTTTTCTAGACATTGAAAGAGATATTAATGATTTTGATGTAGATAGGTACCTACTTTTAATTATGGTGGATTTTTTCTTAATTCTTTACCAAAGTTTTATAATTTATTGTAATAATTGAGATGTTACAATAATTGCAATCTTAAAAAATTGTTAAAAATTCACAAATTTGGCGATGTTTTGGAGATTTTGATGAATCTAAGATTTTTGTGGACGTTCTGTAGATTGCTTACAGATTATATTCATAAATTTGGATGTCAAGTGAAATATTATAATGGTCATAACTGATTGTAGTTGTAATCGTAGCTATTTGATACAAAAATTCTCAAATTCAGTGATTATTTTCTAGACATTGAATGAGATATTATTGATTTTGATGTAGCTACCTACTTTACATTTTCGTGGATGTTTTCTAGATCCTTTACCAAAATTTTATAATTTTTAGTAATAGTTGAGACGTTGAATTGCAATCTTTAGAAATTGTTAAAACTTCCCAAATTTTGTGACGTTTTAGAGATTTTGATGTATCTTAGATTTTTGTGGATGTTTTGTAGATAAAATATTAACACAGTCTTCTAAACTTAATCCTGGAATTTTGAAATTCAAGTTAACTTTAAAGCCATTTATATCAGAACTACCAAAAATGCACTTAAACCCTTTTACTTCTAGACTCCACAATGACAAATTGAAGATTTTGACGTATCTTAGATTTTTATCGAAGTTTTGTAGATTGCTTACAGATTTTTCATACATTTCGATGTTATGTGAGGGATTATAGTGATCAGACAGATTGTAGTTGTAATCTTAACTAATTGATACAAAAATTCTCAAATTCGATGATTTTTTTTCTAGGCATTCAAAGAGATGATTCAATTATTTTGATGTCGGCAGGTACCTACTTTACATTTTCGTGGATGTTAGCTAGATTGTTTATAAATATTTTATCATTTTTTATAATAATTGAAATGTTATAATTGCAATATTAAGAAATTTTTAAAAATTCACATATTTGGTGATGTTTTTGAAATTTTGGTGTAGGTTTCTTAGATTTTTGTGAACGTTTTGTAGATTGCTTGCAGATTTTTCTTAAATTTGGATGTTAAGTGAAATATTATAGTGGTCATAAGTGATTGTAGTTGTAATCTTAACCAAATGATACCAAAATTCTCATATTCGTTGATTCTTTATCTAGGTATTCAGAGAGATAGTTGAATGAGATCTGCTTTACATTTTTGTGAACGTTGTCTACATTATTTACAAAATTTTCATATTCTTTTATATAATTGAGATATTCTAATTGGAATCTTAAGACATTGTTAAATATTTTGTGATTTTATTCATAGATTTTCTATAATATATAAATTAATAAAATAATTAGACGTATCTTAGAGTTATGTGAAAGTTTTGTAGATTGTTTACAATTTTTTTATAAATTGGGATGTTAAGTGAAAAATTATAACTACCTACTTAGTTGTAATTTTACTTAAGTGTTGACCAAAATTTCAAATTCGGCGATTTTTTAAGGAAATATTATAAAAGTTGACCATTAATAAGTTTTCATAATAAGTTAAAGATTATAGACATAATCCTAACCAACCATTACCAATATTTTCAAAATTATTGTTTTTTTTTTCTTGATTTTATAAAATAACTATTTGAGACTTTGACACACGTAAGTTTTTATGGAAGTTTTCTTAATTGTTTGCCAGATTTGGTGATTTTTTCAAGAATGTCTATGAAAGTTTTATAAATTTAAATGATGATTGAATTTCGATGAAAAATTGTAGTTGTAATTTTAAAGAAGTATTACCACAATTCTCATAATCTCTGATTTTTTTCTTCTAGATTTCCAAACAGAGAGTTTTTAATTTTGATGACCTACTCTTACTTTACGTTTTCGTGGAAGTTTTCCAAATTATTTCCAAATTATCGTGAATTTTTATGATATTTGAGAGATTACAGTTATAATTATAAGAAATTAGTACCAAAAGTCTCAAGTTTGGTGATTTTTTATATTTTTTGTGAGAGAGTTACACATAGTTCATGATTTTTTTAGAGATTCTGATATATCTTAGATTTTTGTGGACGTTTTGTAGATTGCTTACAGATTTTGCATAAATTTGGATGTACAGTGAAAGATTAGAGTGCTCATAAGTGATTATAGTTATAATCTTAAATTAAAATTGCAATCTTAAGACATAATTAAAAAATTTGCGGTTTTTTATTTTCTATAACATAAATAGAGATTTTGATGTACTTATCTTCAGTTTCTGTGAAAGTTTTGTAGATTGTTTACAGATTTTTTATAAATTAGAATGTTAAGTAAAAAATTATAGCAGTAATTTTACCTAATTATTAACAAAATATTCAAATTGGTATGGTAAATAAAAGTGGCTGATTAATAAGTTTTGATAATAAGTTAAAGATTGTACATATACACATAACCAAGTATTGCCAATATTCTCAAATTTTGTGATTTTTTCTTCTTGATTTTATAAAAAGCAAGTTGAGATTTTAACACACGTAAGTTATTATGGAAGTTTTCCTAATGATTTACCAAATTTCCATAAACTTTTATGCTTTGTAAACGATTATTATTACAAATTTAATCAAACTTCACGAAAATTCACAGAATTTGTGATTTATTTCAAGATTGTCGCTGAAAGTTTTATAAATATAAATGATGAATGAAATTTTATGATTGGTGAAAAATTATAGTTGTAATTTTAACGAAGTATCACCACAGTTCTCAAATTCTGTGATTTTTTTCTTCTAGATTTTCAAACAGGGAGTTATTATTTTGATGTACAGTCATGCTCACATAAATCTACGACAAACAATTTCACATTGCCATATGAAATTGCTATCGTAACCTAATTTCTTGTTATTTATGGGAGCCTGTACCTGTACTGCCTGTACTGTACCTACTTTGCGTTTTCGTGAAAGTTTTCCAAAATATTTCCAAATTGTCATCAATTTTTATGATATTTGAGAGATTATGGTTACAATCATAAGAAATTGTTAACAAAATTCTCAAATTTGGTGATTTTGTATAGATTTTATAAGAGAAAGATGAAACACAAATTTGGTGATATTTTTAGACATTTTGATACTTTGCGAAAACGCAAAGTTTGTAGAAGTTTACCAAATTATTTGCAAATTCTCATCAATTTTTATATTTGAGTGATTATAGTTACAATGATAAGAAATGGTTAACAAACTTTCCAAATTTGGTTATTTTTTATAGATTTTCTAAGAGATTTTGATGTACTTTGCGAAAACATACATCTTGTGGAAGTGATCCAAATTATTTCCAAATTCATCAATTTTATTGATTTTATTGATTGAAATTTTATGATATTTGAGTTATAATAGTTACACTTTTTTATAGATTTTCTAAGAGAGAGTTGGAGATTTTGACGTATCTTGGGTTTTTGTGAAAGTTTTGTAGATTGTTTACAGAATTTTTATAAATTGGAATGATAAGTTAAAACTATCTCGACACTCTATCAGGGTACAAGAGATTAAAGACAATAAATAAAGGTGTTAACTTATAGCTGCAATTTTACCTAATTGTCAACAAAAAAAATCAAATTTGGCGATTGTTTAAGGATTTATTACAAAAGTTGAAGAAGAATAAATTTTGATAATAAGTTAAAGATTGTAGATATAATCTTAATCAATCATTACCAATATTCTCAAATTTAGTGATTCTCGTCTTGATTTAAAAAAAAATTGTTGGGATGTTGACAAACGTAAGTTTTTTATGGAAGTTTTTAGTTAAAGTCAGCAATGTTTACGTGCACAGGTACTTACACAGTCTCACATTGTGGGAACGGAATTTATAAATAAAAATAATATAATTTTTTCTATGAAAATGAAAATTTGGAAAATTTGGATAGATACTTTTCATTGGTTATTACACTTACTACATTACTACAGAATATTTCATCTCCAATATTATATATATATATATATATATATATGTATATATATAATACCTTTTGAAGTATAAATATCAATATTTTGCGTTTTGATTAAATGTTCGTAAAAAGTATAGTGCCGGAATAAATAGGCAATGAATATTCATACACACCTAGGAACATAAATTGGCCCGCAACGCAAAGGGCAAGAATGTAAACAATAAAATCCTCGAGCCCATGCAAATGATCCGTGTAATATCGTGCATTTCAATTGGGCCCATTCAGATTGGAAATTACGAGCTGGACGCGTCGCCGTCGCGAATATAATGAACAAAGAAAATGGTAGCGACTTCCGGCCGGAAAAAAACACGCCGCCTGTCGTCCTCTCTCCCTCCGGCTTGCTTGCTTCGAAAACGCCAGCGGATTTGCATACCGCAGGCCCACATTTGCATATTCATTTTTCGGAATGATCGAAGCCTCACGGGCACAAGGAAGAATTGTGTGCGTGACCCTGCCGTGCCCCCGACGCCGGTATACAAATTCACACATTCGCATATGCATGCATGCAATTACGCGGCACGGACACCGGAAGCCCGATTGGGTGATTGGAAAAAGCAAGAATTGGTTTATTGTATTCTAATGAGCCGCGGTTAATGCATGCAGTGAGAACTCTATAATGTCATCGAAAGTACTATCCGGGTATTAGCAATAGTATGTTGTATTTCAAAGCGAACTCTTTTTGGAAATTGCAAAGATTTGTGTGAATTTTATGCGCCATTCTTTTTTGTGACAGTTCAGATTTTTGCAACAATTGATTAAAAGTTTCAACATTTAATGAAATTCTTGGCATTTTGAGCACAAACAAAATATTTCATAAAACATTTCATAAAACATTTCTTCGCAAATGAAAATTCAATTTTGCCTATTGTCAAGTTAATCCATAGATATGCGGTGTATACATATGCAGTGGCCCTCGCATTATAAGTTTTTTGAAAAAAAAAAACGTTTTTAAAAAACGGAAAATTCGAGGCCGTGTCTTCTGGAAATAGAAAAGCCTAGACACACTTCGGAGGGTTATAAAAAAGAATGAACGACGTGACCAGGCAGTCGGTACAAGAAGTCTATCAGCCAAGAAAGCGAGGCCAGATAGTGACTAACCGGACGTTATTGCGAATAATTAGCGGTGTAAATTGTAAATAATAGTGTCCATTATTTTTAATAAAACTCAGTAATTAGTGGTAGTACGAGTTTCTTTAAATCTACGCACCCGCCGGCCCAGGCTAGTTACAATATGTAATAAAGGAGTGAGTGAGACGGATAGTAGATAGAGCCTAGAGGTCAAGAGGTGAGTTTGATATGAACTTCATACCTATTTTACCACAAAAGTCAGTCAAGTTAAATTATCGGCATGGGCCGATCTGAATTTAACTTTCGGTCGATATTATAAATTGTATAATGCAAAATTGAGCGAGAAAAAGTACTGTCAAAGTTAACGAGTGTTTATTTATCGAGCTTTACAGAATAAAACTTCAATATGAAGCGAAATAGACCTAGTGGATTCCAGCAAAGAAAAATCAAGAAAATAAAATAACTTGAGTGCGAATCGTTATCTGGATCCATTTTTAAGTATGTAGCAATTTCGGCCTCATTGGTATCAAATACAACACAGCAAAGTGTTGAAAGTGACCTTCTTGATGAAACAGATGATGTAGAAAGACAGTGCCAAACTGCATTGGATGGAGGGATGCTGGGAAGGTACAAGACGAAAGACAAGGTAGAGAAAATGACCAAAATATGACCAAGAAAAACGGACGGAATAGCGACAATGAAGAAGAATCAGAGCAAATTGAAAACGATGAAGAAGAACTACATGATACTGACAAAAAAAATCATCATATTTAACTTGTTTCGATGTTGCTACGTGGCCAATACCAATGAATGATGATTTGAGAGTTGAAATTGTCAAAACGAGAAGTGAACCCTATCAAAATAGAGAATGCCCATTTTTAGATACTGTCCAAAGATCTAGAGATAAAATAAAAGGAAATAGCCGACACTTCAATTCAGAATGGTTTTGTAAAGCGTTACCAAATGGAGAAAAAGTACTCAGAAAATGGATGGTATACTCTGCAACAAAAAACAGCGTATACTGTTTTTGCAGCAAACTGTTTGCGCACCATGAAGCAAAACATCAGAGTTTTACCAACGGGTTTAATTCATGGTGGAAACTAAATCCTAAAGTGTCTGAATACGAGAATTCTGAGAACCATCTCTTCTGTTTTGAAGCTGTAAAATCTTGGAAAATGGATTGAGGCTGCTAAAAACTATTGACCGTGAATATCATATGGTCTTTAACCAAGAAAAAAAAAGAAGTTGCGTGACATTTTGGGTCGCCTTTTAGATGTTATTCTTTTCCTGGCACGTCAAAATCTTCCTATTAGGGGACATAGAAAGGGGGTTTAATTGTCATCAGACAATAGGGGGAATTTCTTAGAATTAGTTAATCAATTGTCGAAATATGACCTAGTGCTAAAAAATCATATACTAAGAATTGAACATGCTATCGCCTGTACAAAACGGAAACTGTTAGATTCTTATTTGTCCAAAGACATTCAACATAAGTTAATCAGCCTTTTGGGGAAAGAGGTGCAAAAAAATATTCTGGACGACATAAAAAAAGCTAAATATTTCGGTAATTATCGATAGCACTCCAGATATATCACAAATTGATCAGATGAGTTATGTAATCAGATATGTTCATATTGAAGGCGATCAAGTTGAAGTGAAGGAATCATTTCCAGGTTTTTTCCCTATAGCTGGAAAGACTGCAGTTTATTATTATTATTATCAATAGGCCCTTTACCTTTTGGTGTGGGCTATACATGTTACATCCTACATTATAGTTATATTACATTGTTTGTTATGTATTTGCAAATTCTTTCCACTCTCTTCTGTTCTTTGCCATTTCTCTTGCTTGTTTCACTGTCTTCCCTCTGCTGTTTATTATTTCTTCTATTTTGAAGTCCCATTCTTGTCTTGGTCTACCTCTTCCTCGTTTATTTCCTGTTGTTGTTTCCCAGATTTGTTTTGTTTGATTAGTATTTTTCATCCTAATTAGATGTCCCCACCAGTTGAGCTGCTTCTTTTCTATAAACTTGTCTATTGATTCTATTTCCAATTCCTCTCTGATGTCTTTATTTCGTATCCTGTCTTTTTTCGTTACTTGTTTTACTCTTCTCAGATATTTCATTTCTATTGCCTGTAATCTACTTTTATCTCTCTTTGTTAGCTTCCACGTCTCGCTCCCATATGTCAAAATTGTTCTGTATATAGTTTTGTATATATTAATTTTTGTCTTTCTGTTTATCTCTTTCTTGTTAGGAAGTATATTATTCAGGGCATAGTACGTTTTTATTGTGTTGTTTATTCAGTTGCTTAATTCTCCTTCCATTTTCCCGTCTTCTGTAAGTTCTACTCCAAGGTATTTGAATTGCTCCACTTGTTCCATCTGGTCCTGTCCTATCTGTATATTTATGTGTTCTTTCCGTTTTCCTATTATCAGTACTTTTGTTTTGCTGTAGATCATCTTCATGTTATATTTCTCTAGGTGTTTATTCTATACGTTTATGTTATGTTGCAGGTTCCTCTCACTTTCTGCTGTCACTACCACATCATCGGCGTATGCTCATTTTGATATTTTAGCCATTTGCATGTTTTTGTATCCTACGTTTGCTTTTATTATTTCTGGTTTCATGCAGTTCATTCTGCAGTTTAACTTACTGAAAATATCCTTACGCATCTGGAAAGTGATAACTTGGACATACATCTATGTCGGGCTCAAGGATATGATAACGCTGCAACCATGGCAAGAGTTCATGGTGGTGTACAAGCAAAAATCAAAGAACACAATCCTAAAGCAGTGTTTGTGCCTTGTGCTAATCATTCGCTAAATCTATGTGGAGTGTACCCTTTCGGGAGTGTTAGTTGAACTTTTTTCAGAACAGTAGAAAGAGTTTACACGTTCTTTTCGTCATCCACGCATCGATTGGAAAATTTAATGAATAGTGTAGGCGTATCGGTCAAAAGACCAGTAGAGACCAGATTGAGTGCTTATTACGACCATGTTAAACCACTGAAAAATAATTTTGAGAAACTTGATCCCAGCAGAAAAAACGTCGATACAAGAGAAGCAGCATCCACACTCTTACTAGCTTTGTGTGACTTGAGTTTTTTGAGCTACCTTTCTTTGGAAAAGTGTGTAATAAAAATCAAAGCCCTAAATTTTTATCTTCAAAACCAACATATCCAAATAGTGGAAAGAGCTATTTGCTACGCAACTGAAAAATGTGAGGATATTTCGATTGAAAGAAGGGGAAGGAGGAGATTCCGAAAACCTATGCCAGGAGAAATGGCCCAAGACGCAGGACTAACATTGCCAGAAGAGCTGCACAAACCTATGTTAGAATGTCTTGATAGATTTTACGGAGAACTAGACCATCGTTACAGGGCAATGGATGACATTCTCATAACATTTAGTGTTCTTCAGCCTAAAACTCTGCTTACATCAACAGAAGAAGAACTTCGTGGTATAGTTCCAAATCTGACAAAAATCTATGATGAATTTTCTGCAGAGGACATTATTTTGCAGATTTTAAAACTGGTGCAGCACTTGGAAGCCGCCAGCATTTATTTCCAAGAAGAAGTCCAATGGACTACTTTGGAGCTTCTGAAATTCATTGTAATATGGGACTATTCTGAGTCTGTTCCGAGTCTAGCGCTATGTCTACGATTTTTTTTTAACTGTTTGTGTTTCGGTGGCTTCTTGTGAAAGAAGTTTCTCAAAATTAAAGTTGATAAAATCTTATTTAAGATCAACAATGAGCTAAGCGCGACTTAACAATCTTTCCATATTGTCCACTAAAGAGGAGAGGAAAGTAAATTTTGATAATGGGATCGAATATTTTAGCAAAATAAAGTCACGTATGCACGTTCAGTATTTGTTGTTTTATTTTGGGGGTGCTCAATAGAAAACCCCCCGGGTGCCAACCCTTGCTGCGCCGCCACTGCTTGCGCATCACGCATGCAAGCTGTTTACGCGCACTATATATTGGAATTGGACAATCTATAATCTAATTATGCAATAAGATAATTTTTTTCTTAAAAAAAACACAAAATAGTAGGTATTTTGATTACATGTACCACAGCAGGTACTATTTTTTATTTTTTTATTTTTCAGGAAATAATATGATTTTAGTGCATCGTTGATTAGTGTTTATGAAATGTTTTTTGCTTCCTTAAAATTTTATTAACAGACATAAAATCCGAGCAATAAAAGTCTAATGAAAATTACTCCTGGAATTTTTCGAACGCATTCGATAAATCTGATAGCAATAGTAGGCGACGAAAACCGATAGTCCGGCGCGTCGATGGGCCCCGATCGGCGTTCTTCTAATTAAAACGTCCGTTTAATTGGCGTTTATTATTTTTTATTTAATAGTTTATTTAATTAAAACCGATCGACACGTTTCGGAGTGTATTGAAATCAGAGTCGAGCGCCCGTCCCTCGGCGGGGCTTAATTAACGAAAACGCGGGGAGAGAGTGGGAGCTCCCAATTAAAACGGGAAAAACAGAGCCGGGAATAAAGGCAGATCATAAAGCCAGATATGAGTTAATAAGACTATAAAATAATTATCCTCCCAAAAACGCTCGGGGAACTTGGACCACCTCTTTCCTCCTGCGCCAATCAATATGATAATTAGGAGTTGTTAATTAAGCGGGGTCGAGGTGAGGCGAGTGCGTGGTGCAGGTAGGCCGTTTTTGGTATTGTTCTACCTTGATGGCCACTCCATTTGGAAAGTCACAAAAAAATAATTAATCACCCGGACGGATGTTTAATTTTGATTTTTATAACCAATATTAATTTTCAAAACCATTGAAGCTTCTATTTTTTGCAAGAGTTCAGACTGAATTAATGCATTTGCTTATTTCTACCTATAGGAACTTGCTTGTTTATTTAACGTCAGAAAATTGTAAAGATTTTGGGTTTGCATTTTTTGTTGTTCGATTTTTGAACAAAATTTCAATTGAATTCAATAATGGGTTATTCAATAATTCGATATGGGTAACCGAAATTCATAAAAGTAGCCATACCAGCAGAAATATGAAGAAATAAACAAATAATAATAATTTAAACACAATTAGATTAAAACATACCTATTGTGAACTCCCTAAGTTTTTTTTTGTACAGCTACACACTATTGTGATTATTCTATAAGTGAAATAAAATATTCCACAGCCACGCCATAAAGGTTACAGTCACAATGGGTGGGTCATTCATAAAACTGCTATTGGGTTTAATTTCCAAGCTGCACCCTCTAAAGCCCGTTAATTGATTATCACCAACTCCTCAGCCATTTGAATTATGTTATTTTTTCAGCAGTTCTTGCGCCTGTCACGCCGAAATTTATACGTTCCCGCTCCTCTCCTCTTGATCCACAATCGAATTACGGCATACAGCGATCCTTTATACGGCCAGAACTGGTATTTAATAAATGTTGGACCTCTTCCACTCCGCACAAAGGTGAATCGGCCGACGTGAAAGAGTCGCTCTCCGGCCATTCTTCATCCGATAAATATTAACAACTAGTCCTATGTGCGGACCCATTGTACGTCTATATCAAAACGATATGTATGCCATTTGGGGTCGGCCTACCATGACCGACACAATGTGCCCCGAAATTCGGCATTTGGCGCGACACGCTCGGACAGATATTTTGATATATTAATATTTAAGTGGTGCGCACAATAAAAGTAACAGACGCGAGTTTATATGTGGATGATTGATTAATATTACAGACAAAAAACTACTACCTACTATTAAATTGCAATATTACCAGCGCTAATAATAATAATTATTATTATAAATGTAACAAGTAATTCGTAAATAATTAATAAAAATATAGCACGAAGTAAATACATTGAAGCATGGAAGTACAAAAGGCACCAAGTGCCAAAATATGGCATTTTTGAATATTTGTCTCCAAATCGTCTACATTCCTTTGCTAATGACTCGTCAAGGGTAAGAAGTGCCATTCGACATATTACCTACAGTTTTAAAAGTAATTATTAAGTGATATCAGGTGTTATGTCTTAGATAATTTTATTTAGAGACGGTATAAGTACCATTTGCGTTTTTCGCAGGAAAAACAAAAATAAGATGGTAATTTTCGATTTGCTCTTTTTGGTTCTTCATGAAGTTTTCAAATCTATCGAGTATAACTTTCTGGTGAGTAGTCATAGCTTTATTTCGTGTGACAGACTTTGCGTTAATAGAAAAAAGGAAGAGACTCTGTCACACGAAATAAAGCTATGACCACTCACCAGAAAGTTATACTCGATAGATTCAAAAACTTCATAAAGAACCAAAAAGAGCAATCGAAATTACCATCTTATTTTTGTTGTGTCCTGCGAAAAACGCAAATGGTACGTATACCGTTTCAAAATAAAATTATATAAGACATAACACCTAATATGATCTCAAAGCAATGATCTCAAATGACTTACATGGATTAGTAAGATCTTCAAAATATAACCTCCTGTTTGAAGTAGTGGATACGATTCAATGTGGATTTTGGGATATAAAAATGGCTGCAGATATATTTCTCGATAATAAAATAAATATCAGTAAAGCTGTTAAGATTGAAAATAGATTGTATTGTAGAAGACCCTCAGTTCTCTTGATCAAAGAAATATTTTCAGACTTAATACTTACATGCAACAGTACTTTAGACAATCCTGGAAAGAATATATAATTTAAAAAAATGGAAACACACTTTTATAACTGAAGTCTGCAGAACTACAGATTTTTCTACCTAAAAACAAAATTTCAGACAACAACAAAAAATCACTGTCATCCATAATATCTTAAGAGTGAGAAACACAATCTGTTTTATAGAAAAATGCAAAGCCTTAATTTAGATGCACATGAAGCAGCTTTAACCAGTTACAATACATAAAATTACTACTTGGTATACATAGTGTTAGGGAAGTCGACCGAAATCTTTCTAGGCATAAATCAGGGTGCAAAATGAAGTCGAATATTCCTTTGATACTTTTGGCCCAGATGTATAGTTTCCTCCTAAATCCAAGTTAAAATTAGTGCCACATATTTTTGGAACTGCTGAATAAATCTCGATAAAGTTTTGGATTTTGAAATCTATTTGAAATCTAGCATATTACTTGAAATTGTATTAAATTTGACCCTTTGGACTTTGTTAACTTTGTGAAAAGGGCCAAATTGAACATTTGAAACTTTAGCCTTTTTGTGTATGAGGAATGTGGGCGAAATGCAATTGCTGCAGTTCGGCGTTATAGCAAAAAAAAACTTGTTTTATTGTTTTCTTCTTAATTAGAGTACTTACTGGTGGTTTATATATAAAGATGTTTTCTTCTTTTTATTATTTTTATTATATCTTCTTGACCTTACTAGCTAGCTTCGGCTATCTTTAGCCATCTTCAGAGGTTATTTTTTTAAAGTTTAATATTTTTGATAATAGATAAGATTGTTATACACATGTTTTAACTTGTTAAATAAGTTATTTTATTTTGAATAATGAAAATAATAATGATAAGAAAACATCTTTATATATGAACTACCAGTAAGTACTACAATTAAGAAGAAAACAACAACAAAATATAATAATAACTGGTATTCAAACATGGTTGGAACTATAACAACAACAAAAATATTGTTCCAGTTTTTTACAGTCCTTATTATCTGTAGATTAAGAAACAGTGCAGTATTTTTATTATATCTTCTTGACCTTATTAGCTAGCTCCGGCTATCTTTAGCCATCTTCAGAGGTTAATTTTTTTAAGTTTAATATTTTTAATATTAGACAAGATATTTATATAAATGTTTTAACTTTTTATATAATTTATTTTATTTTGAACAATGAAAATAATAAGAAAACATTTTTATATATGAACTACCAGTAAGTACTACAATTAAGAAGAAAACAATAACAAAATATAATAATAACTTGTATCCAATAATGGTTGAAACTATAACAAAAAAAACACATTGTTCCAGTTTGTTACAGTCCTTATTATCTATAGATTAAAAAACAGTTCATTATTAAATTTAATTTCAGCAGTCTTAAACATTTTTGGGACCAATTTTAACAATGGCAAAGGTATATCGGTATTTTTATATTGTATTTTAGTATTTTTAGCTATTAGTAATTCTAATGTTGACTGTCACATCCACTAGCAGATGTAAATACACTGTGCACTTGGCGACGTGATTAAAGAATGAAATAAATAAATAAATAAATATTTGACTTGATTTTGCACATTGATTCAGCCCTAGATTTTTCGGTGGACACCCTGTATATGTGAAATGCGTTTTCCGACTCTATTTACTAAAAATTTCTATTTTAATTTTGTATCTTAATATGATTAATAAGGTGTTTATTTTGTTTTCCGGTTTGTTAAACATGCTTTCAAGTAGCTAATTAACAGATTTTAATTTCAAGGTGCAAGCATACATTTTTTGCCATACATTTTTGAAAAACTATTTTTTTAATTAAAAACTGCTCAGTATCTTGTAAAAAAATAACAACATCTGACAAGGTACAGTCGTGTTCAAAAATCTGTTGTACATAGATAATTGGCTGGTGTAAGTCGTGTTTTAAATTGTGTTGTACAGAAATAGGTAGTTGGCTGTATATTTTGTTATTGATAGATACTTTTCAGAACTGTTAAAGTAGCAATTAACAGTGACAAAAATTATTATCATTGTATTCTTTATATGAAAATTATTTACTCTAGATGTTTAGTGTATTATTTGTTCTACCATTAAACGTTTATCGGTGGTTATGTTTTTACTCAACAAAGGCTCGCACTGTATCATTAATTAAATAGACCTACACCTAACCTTTCAAAATATTTGTCTGTACAACACTTTTTTTGAACTTTGTTAAATTAAGTCACATTCACAAGGTACAACACATTAATGAAGACGACTGTACGTCCTGATAGTGTAGTAATTTAATCTCTTTATATGGTAGCTCTTTTTCGGATATAATATATCGTTTACAAATATACACATAACTCAAATTATTACAAAGTAATAATTCATTGTAATATTTATAAGTAATAAAGTAATAATAAAATTTATATAAGCTTCTAAGCAACATAGTCATCAATGCCTGTTTTTTTTTTCGTCTGTGCCTATAGTCAGTTAATTTGTTATTTATTTTTGTCATGAAGTATAGAAAATAAGAATTTCTTGCTATGAATTGAACATAGGGAAAATTTGTACAGTAATTCCAAATTGTTACAAAGCATTTTATTGTGTAAGGTTCTATACTACATAGGTCTCACTGCCTGTTTTTGTTTAGTCTTTTTCGCCTATATACAGTTAATTTATTTTTTCACATGAAAAACAAAATTCTTTTTAGGGGAAGGGTGGCATGAAAGGGACACGTATTGAAAGGGATAATTCAATTTACGCGACCATTACAAATATCCCCGAAACAGAAGTATTTATGTTGTACCCATCTACACCAATTCATACCCATTTGCACCTAATTACAAGCTTCTGTTATTTTAAAGACAGCGGAATTATGCTTGTGATTTTATTCGTGATCCAAAATTAAAAAAATTGTAATTCTTTTGAAACGTTTTTTCAATGTTGAAAATGGTTTATTGAACGGTTTATCATGGTATACAATTAGTCATTATGCATTTTCAATTATTGGAAACAAAATGTCAGTACCGTTTAGAAAATAGTATAGCTTTAGAAGCTATGTTTTTAATTTGTGTGTGATATTTTTGAAAGGGACACAACAAACGGTTATGAAATAGACGGTTATCTCAAATACGGATTTGGACTTGATAAATGATAAAAGCTCTGAGACTCTGAGTGAATATCCTACTGAATCTCTTACTCATACAATATATGTGGAAGTGTTAATTTCATTGAATTATCGATAAGAAAAGAAATATAGCACTGGTTTACAATTAGTTTTAAAAATGTGATTTTAAAGTATGGATACTTAATGGCACACATACTTCGTGTAACGTGTATCCGTTTGATCCTTCGGTTTGGGTAAGCTTGTGCTATTGTTGTTGCTGTTTTTGTGATCGTTGGTGCTTTTTTTATTATTGTTATTGCTGTTTTCTCTTATAATTCCTGCCGGCGATTTTGGAATCTTGTTGCAGCTTTTCATATTATTTTTGTTTCGTTGCAGTGTTCTTACTGTTATTGTTACTTTTGCTTTGTAATATTTTTGCTGCTGTTTTATAATTGTCGTTGCATATAATTGAGGTTTTATTATTCTTTTTTTTATATTTATGTTGCTACTGTCTGTCTTTCCTGCTACTTTAGACATTGTCTCTAATGTTATTATCATCGGTGTTGTTATTTCTTGTGTTCATTGCTGTCTTTGCTGCTGTTTTTGTTAAGATTGCTTTCGTTTATCTGTTTTTAATGATGTTGTTGTAGCTTTTACAGTGTAATTCGTTATTGTTGCTGGTATTATTATTGTTTATGAAATTTTCTTTTTTTTTACTATTTGTTGTTCTATTTTATTGCTGTGTGTTGTTCTTGTTACTGTTTTTGTCATTAATGCTACTGTTTTTGTTATTTTTTGCTTTCGTTTTTGGTATTTTTCAAACTGCTAGTAGTGCTATAATGATCATATTGTTATTGTTGGTTTTTACTATTGGTGATAAAATATATGTGATAACTGATGCAGTTTTTTTGTTATTTTTATTACGGTTATTCATACAAGTGCTGCTGCTGTGTTTGGCATTCTTGTTGTTATTTTTGATATCCTTTCTTTTTGTAATTTTTATTATATTTCTGCTATAGCTGCTCTTGATATTATAATTATTCTTTTTTGTATTGCCTCTGATGTTTTCATCATTGTTGTTGCTGTTTTTCATATTTTCATCGCTGTTTTTGTTACAATTGAAGGATTTTTTTTGTAAATTTGTCGGTGCTTTTGAAAATTTCGTTGCTGTTTCGGTCATTTGTTTTTTTATTATTGTTGCTTCTATTTTATTATTGTTGCTTCTGTTTTATTATTGTTGCTTCTGTTTGTTTTTTTTTGTGGTTCCAATCATTTTTATTGGTTGTTTTTCTATAACTAATTATTCTTATTTTCTTCATTCCATTCCTTATTATTGTACTCTATTGTTTTTTTAGACACAAATTTGTGCAGTAGGTATATCACAATATACAAATAAATATACGAAACTTTCAGAATTTTCAGTCAGATATGATGCGTTTCAATGAAGTTCAAGGAAGTTCAGTAAATTACCAAAAAGTTTTGTGGAGATTGATGTTCCAAACTGGGCAATCAAATTATCAAACGCGGTAAGGAACGAATATGTCCGGCGCCTCCACCATTTTTTTTTAAATATTTTTCGTATAAAACAGCTGGCTTATTAATTATTGTGGAATTAGGCATCATGTATGGGAAAATTTGCTCATTTATTAGTACATGCAGTAGAGCAGTTGACTTCTGACACTAACGCCTGTCGGTTGTCACAGTTTATATGGCTGCTGATAATTGGCACGGTCACACGAACAACTTGAATGACTTTCGCCCCATAAAATCGCTGCCAAATTTATACCCACCGAAGACTGTGTGTGCATCATCGATTCGTCCCTTTATTGGCTGGCAAATATGAGATTGGCAAATCGAGCCTGACAAAAACGTCACCGCTAATGGTCGACATAAAAGTGACGTGATCACTCATTCATATCCTCGCATGTGCGCTGCTTAGGCACAATGGGAACTGCCATGGTCCTCACCATTGGCGAATGTCCCCCACCTTACCTTATAAATGGTGAGCGCGCTAATTTGATATTAAACGCCGTGCCAGGAATGAAATTGTGAGTGGCTGCTTGGGGCACATACGCACACCGGGCCCCAGGTCGCACCGTGGATTTCAGAAACGGTCCTCTCTTGTGCGGACGCAGTAACCATGACGACCGGTTGACAATTATTGTCGAACGGCGGCCATCTGCCTGCCCGCTCTCATTGAGAGGGACTTCCCCTCCTCACTTAATGAGGCCTAAACGATGCTAAATATACTCCAGTCACTATATTATTTCCGAGACCGTGAAATGCATGATTTATGCGCCCCGGACCGACCCGAACGCACTCATTGTTATCTCGATGATTAACTGTACCTATACGCACACGCTCACGTGCACCATCATCGCCGCCAACAGAATCGAACGCGACGAACAATTTCAAAGCCTTTCATCACTTTTGTGTCTTAGAAACTCGCATGTTTAAATTAAGTTTCAAAAGTTTTAATGCAAGAAGTAAACTTCTTTGTATAAAATATGCTTATTTGCTTATATACTTCTTTGTATGTAACATGAACGAGGCAGTCAAAGCCACTAGTGATCAAAGAATATTTTGTATATTGACATATGTAAAACTATTGAGTGCTCCAGGGTAAAATTAAAAGAATAAATGAATGAGGCATTCTAAGCCACTAGTGATCAAAGTATACTTTCTATATTAAAATATGTAAAACAATTGAGTGCTTTAGGGTAAAATTAAAAGTCGCCAAGACGCCAAGAGATGCATATCCTAGCTAAAACTAAAAAAAATATTTCGACCTCTCGAACACGGTTATCCAACGAAGAATACAAAGAGGAAGTAAAAGAAGAGAAGGGGTAGTACGAGGAGGAATAGAAATACAATTGAGCGCTAATGCCTTATTTGTTAATATCAATAAATTAAATTTACAGAAGAAGCGAAGCGACCATTCCAACTGAAGTAGTAGCACTAGTTTTTTTTTTATTGAATAGCTATGTGTTAACACACATAGAAATCAATTTGTATTTTCTTTAATATTCTGTAATTATCTTATTTAAAGTAGGCACTTATTCTTATTTTTTAACTATAATCAAAGTAATTAAACGAAAGGAAATTTAAAAATGACTTGTTTTTAAATCTCAAATTTTAACAGGACTACGACGACGCTGCATAGCATTAATTATGAGATTTTAAGACCTCGATGGGAAAAATTGTATAATTCCAGACAAATAAAAATAATGAATATCATTATATTTTTCGTATAATTTTATTTTGTTTTGTCTTTGTTGGTAAATGGTATAATTAAGAAAATAGAACAAAAATGTCAGTTTTATGTTTTTAGAAAAATTTTTGGGGTGTAGATTCTGAGGTGGCCAACATAAAGTTAGCTGTAGGTAATACCTAGAGGTGACCCTAATTACAATGATTTACCTGAAGAAGAATAAGGCAGATTGAAATTGTTTGTGGACTTAGGAAATTCTATGATCCAGATTTTAATCTGTATCTCCAATATCTCATAGTATGGAGGTAGTTGCTCAAATGGAACTATGGTCCAATTCTGTAGCTATTTTGATAGCGATGCTGGCTGACAGCACTGAATACACTTTTTAGTAGAGTTGGTGTGATTTTTATCAATTGATTTAAATCAAGATATAAATCATGATATATAACATGATTAAAATCAAATTATTCCATTTTTGGTCCATAACATGGCACAGATCAGGGTTATTCCAACCATTCAATCCAATCAATCATGATTTTTTAAATAAATCACAAATCAATGATTTAAAAAGAAATTAAATACATCATGATTTCAAGCGCTTCTAAGCAGAAATGTTCATTCCAATCAATAGTATAGATAGAGCATAGATTCTCAACCGGCGGGCTTGAGAATGCTCAGATATACGGGGGGTCGGAAGTCAGAAAAAATGTACGAAAGAAAACCTTTTATTAATTAATAAATTATAATTTAATTTGATATTAAGATGCGACACTAGGGTCCCCATGTTGTACTTTTAATGGACCGATTTCGTTTCACACCCTGTATAATTAGCCCCTAATTATTAAGGGGTCGTGAGGTTATTTACTATATTTTTGGGCTTTTTAGGGGGTCGCCGCACATAAAAGTTTGAGAAACAATGATACAGAGATCAAGTATTGCGGGAAAATAAAATTCTGTTATCTATTTTTGCCTATTGAGTGTTTAAATATTTTTCAACCCCAAAATCTTGTATGCAAAAATATAAGGGTATTTTTTAGGATCAGGATTAAAAATGGTTACTCGCATGAACGACTACAATGTTATGCAACAGCATCAAGCTCACAATATCAATGACAAACTGGATTTTGCTGAACAATTTTTAGTAAGCAACGAAAATTGCTCACAAGAACAGCTGAAAGTTGTGAAGCATAAGATTTCGCAATTTAAACCCAGTTTGAGCAAAATTGGTTCTAAATTATTGGGATTTTACTTCGGCTATTATAAATTAGTAAATGTTATGATTTCTGATGCCATTTAGTTATAACATTACTTAGAAATGATTCAAAAGTGTTATAACAAACGAAACACTGCATAAATTTGCATACAAAATTAGTTTCAAGATACGAAAACGCAAAAATATTATGTTTCAATGGTTCCTGAAATGTTATATGAGCCACATTTGAAATATTTCCTCAATCTTGCAGGAAATATAACTCAAGTACTAATCATTAACTGGTTATGTAATTTTACAAGTATTTTTTTAATATACTACTTCTATGGATAGAAAATATGAATTTTGACACGCTGGTATTGGAGATATATTTATTAAAACTTGAGATATATTGAAGAGTATTGAAAAGAATCAAATAAATCATGATTTCAAGCGCTTTCAAGCAGAATTTTTCATTCCATTCAATAGTATAGAGGTTAACTCTTGCGGGAAAAGAAAATTCTGTTGCCTGTTTTTGCCTATTCAGTATTTTTTAGAGGTTTTTCAACCACTAAATCTTATATACAAGAATATAAGGGTATTTTTTAGGATCAGGATTAAAAATGGTTACTCGCATGAACGACTACAATATTATGCAACAGCATCAAGCTTACAATATCAATGACAAACAGGATTTTGCTAAACAATTTTTAGCAAGCAACGAAAATAACTCACAAGAACAGCTGAGAGTTGTGAAGCATAAGATTTCGAAATTTAAACCCAGTTTAAGCAATATTGGTTTTAAATTATTGTGTTTATCTTATTGAATGATACTCAATGATAAATTATTGGGATTTTACTTCGGCTATTATAAAATAGTAAATGTTATGATTTCTGATGCCATTTTGTTATAACATTACTTAGAAATGATTCAAAAGTGTTATAACAAACTAAAACCTGCATAAATTTGCATACAAAATTAGTTTCAAGATATGAAAACGCAAAAATATTATGTGTCAATGGTTCTTAAATTATTATATGAGCCACATTTGAAATACTTCCTCAATCTTCCAGGAAATATAACTCAAGTACTAACCATTAACTGGTTATGTAATTTTACAAATATTTTTTTTAATATACTACTTACTATGGAAAAAAAATATGAATTTTGACACGCTGGTATTTGAGATATATTTATTAAAACTTGAGATATATTGAAGAGTATTGAAAAGAATCAAATAAATCATGATTTCTAGCGCTTCCAAGCAGTATTATTCATTCCATTCAATAGTATAGAGGTTAAGTCAGCGGGAAAATAAAATCATGTTGCCTATTTTTGCCTATTCAGTGTTTAGATGTTTTTCAACCCCCAAATCTTGTATGCAATAATATAAGGGTATTTTTTAGGATGAGGATTAAATTTGGTTATTCGCATGAACGTCTACAATATTATGCAATAGCATCAAGCTCACCATATCAATGACAAACTGGATTTTGCTGAACAATTTTTCGCAAGCAACGAAAATTACTCACAAAAACAGCTGAAAGTTTAACAAGCTTAAGCAAAATTGGTTCTAAATTATTGTGATTATCTTATTGAATGATACTCAATGATAAATTATTGGGATTTCACTTCGGCTATTATAAATTAGTAAATCTTTTGATTTCTGATACCATTTAGTTATAACATTACTTAGAATTGATTCAAAAGTGTTATAACAAACTGAACACTGCATAAATTTGCATACAAAATTAGTTTCAAGATATGAAACCGCAAAAATATTATGTTTCAATGGTTCTTAAAATATTATATGAGCCACATTTGAAATACTTCCTCAATCTTCCAGGAAATATTACTCAAGTACTAACCATTAACTGGTTATGTAATTTTACAAATATTTTTTTTAATATACTACTTACCATGAATAAAAAATATGAATTTTGACACGCTGGTATTTGAGATATATTCATTAAAACTTGAGATATATTGAAAAGTATTTAAAAGAATGAAATAAATCATGATTTCAAGCGCTTCCAAGCAGAATTTTTCATTCCATTCAATAGTATAGAGGTTAACTCTTGCGGGAAAAGATAATTCTGTTGCCTATTTTTGCCTATTCAGTATTTTTTACTTGTACCCCTAAATCTTGTATGCAAGAATATAAGGGTATTTTTTAGGATGAAGATTAAAATTGGTTATTCGCATGAACGTCTACAATATTATGCAATAGCATCAAGCTCACAATATCAATGGCAGACTGGATTTTGCTGAACAATTTATGGTAAGCAACAAAAATTACTCAGAAGAACAGCTGATAGTTGTTAAGCATAAGATGTCGCAATTTAAAGCCCAGTTTAAGCAAAATTGGCTCTAAGGCCCAGTTGTACGATCGTGGATCATCCTTGATCGTGGTTCAGTTTCTAAGGATACCATTGTATATATAACAATAGTATCCTAGGTAACAAAACCATGGTCAAGGATGATCCACGATCGTACAACTATACCTTTTCAAGTTCAAATTGAGACCAATCAAGTTCAAATTGAGACCAATCAATTTCAAATTGAGGCCAATCAAGTTCAAATTGATACCAATCAATTTCAGATTGAGACTAAACCAAATCAAGTTGACAGTAAACAATATCAAGTTGAGAGTAATCAAAATAAAATTGATATTGTTTAGTGTCAACTTGATTTTGTTTAGTCTCAACTTGATTTTGTTTAGTCTCAATTTGGAATTGATTGGTATCAATTTGAACTTGATTGGCCTCAACTTGAAATTGATTGGTCTCAATTTGAACTTGATTGGTCTCAATTTGAACTTGAAAAGGTATAGACCTAAATGATTGACATTATCTTACTGAATGAGACTCAATGATCTTATGAATTATGAATATCTAAATATTATGATTTCTGATACAATTAAGTTAAAACGTTACTTAGAAATGATTCAAAAGTGTTTTAACATGTAATTCACGACAGCATTCATGACAGCACTGAATACATTTTTTAGTAGAGTTGGCGTGATTTAAATCAATTGATTTAAATCATGATATAAATCATGATATAAATCATAATTTAAATCATGATATAAATCATGATTTAATTCATGATACCAATCATGATTTATATCATGATGTTATAAAAATAAAGATTTATCAAAAATCAATGATTTCAAAAAAATCAAATATATCATGATTTCAATCGCTCCCAAGCAGACAATTTTCATTTCATTCAATAGTATAGTCCAAGTCATGTGGGAAAAGAAAATTCGGTTGCCTATTTGTGCCTATTCAGTGTTCAGAGGTTTTTCAACCCCTAAATCGTATATGCAAGAATATAAGGGTATTTTTTTAGGATGAGGATTAAAAATGATTATTCGCATGAACGTCTACAATGTTATGCAATAACATCAAGCTCACAATATCAATGACAAACTGGATTTTGCTGAACAATTTTTGGTAAGCAACAAAAATTACTCGGAAGCACAGCCGAAGTTGTCAAGCATAAGATGCCGCAATTTAACGCCCAGTTTAAGCAAAATTAGCTCTAAATGATTGAGATTATCTTACCGAATGAGACTCAGTGATCTTATGAATTATGAATTTCCAAATCTTATGATTTCTGGTGCAATTTAGTTAAAACATGGTTCAAAGGTGTTTTAACATGTGATTAAAAAAAATCCATCAAAGCGTGCAATGCAAATTACGTATATCTGAATTATTTTCCTGATGAATTTATCAAAGTAGACGATCACTTCTAGAAAAGTTTCTTGGAAATCTTCAAATGCATTACGTGTCAAATAAACTTCATGCAGTTGCAAGTTAAAGCCGCGACTTATAATATTGATTAGAGCCTATTGTGGGATCAATTTTTTCAATAACAAATAAATATGGTACAATTGTGCATTAATAATGCAATAATAGTTTTAGGATTATCATGATTTATTGTTTGGGCTCATCATATATTAAAGTTATTACTAGTTCAGGTTTAGGAAATTGAAATGAGGAGGTCCACAACAAAAGTTGTAGTCTACTTTGTTTTAGTGAAATTTCGATGAAATAAAAATTCAAAGTTTTTGAAAAATGAAATCAAAGTTTTTAAATCATTACATTAGTTGAAGAGGGATATTTATGGTTTATTGGAAAATTTCTTAAGATACGTCTACGTTGTTTTAGTTAAATTTTAAACGAACCTACAATTATTTTTAAAAATCATTTCAAAAGTCAAAAACGAAAATTTATGGTGTATTGGAAAATCGTTTAAGATACGTCTAGGTTGTTTTAGTTAAATTATGAACAAACCAAAAAGTAAGTACTAAAATGCTTACAGAAGATTGAATCAAATTTTTATGTTGGAAAATCGATAAATTTTGAACAAACCAAAAATTAAGTTTTAAAATCATTACAGGTTCAAACACTGATATAGAGAGTTTTTTTATCGTGCAACATAGGGTTGCATGAGAGCAATGTATCAAAGCGTCTTTCTTAAAATGCAACATACAAGTAATTCCCTGTGAGGCAAATGTTACAGTTTACGAAGTGTACAGCCGACTTCAAAAATGTGTTGTACATAGATAATTGGCTGGTGTAAATTGTGTTTAAAAATGTGTCGTGTGAAATAGGTAGTTATATATTTTATAATTACATATATATATAAACAATCTTTATTGGGCTATCGACCCCATGGGGTCTTTCATATTCATTTCATATTTCATATTTAATATTTATTTCATATTATTTCGTATTTCATATTCATATTCATTTCATATTTCATATTCATTACAATATTACGTTATTGTATATTGTGTCAATAGTAGATACATTTCAGAACTGTCAAAGTAATAACTAACAGTAACATCAAATATTATTATTGTATTATTTATATGAAAATTAATTACTCTAGATATTTAGTGAATTATTTATTCTACCACTAATCTTTATCGGTGGTTGTGTTTTTAATCAACAAAGGCTCGCACTGTATCATAAATTAAATAGACCTAGATCTAACCTTTCAACATATTTGTGTGTACAACACTTTTTTGAACTTTGTGATATCAAGTCACATTCACACAGCAGAAATGCTGTACAACACTTTAATGAATACGACTGTACCTATTCAACTAAAGAAAGAGCTCAGTTATTCAAATGACTAATGCTGCAAACTGCAGCTTAACATTGTTAACTTCGTGCTCGTCTCACAGAGAATTAATTTTACTTGTATTTGCATTTTAAAAAATGCATTTTTTTGATTTCATGACATTTCATGATACATGAACGCTTTGATACATTGCTGTCATTATGACAAAAGTGTATAACTAATTATTATAACTGATTTTTAACCCTATGTTTCACGATGAGAAAAACTCTCTTTATTTATGGTTTAGTGGAAATCTCTTAATGTAATGATTCTAAAACTTCATAAATCAACACTTGAAAAATCGAAATATGAAAAGTGAAAGCTCGTATATTCAGGAATTGGAAAAGCTTTTTTGTATGATCTTTGTATATTTCTAAATCGGTTTCGTTTTTACTGTTGAGCAGCTGTTTCCACTTCTCCTTTTTTATTTTTATTTGTGTCTTGATTTCAGCGGTTCACCATGGCTTTTGCTTTTTATTGTTGAATGTCTTATGTGTACCACATACTCTTTTAGCTGCTCTTATTATACTCTCTCTGAATGCGCTCCATTTATCTTCTATGTTCATTTGGCTATCCATGTCTGTGATTCTGCCCATTTCTTTTAGCTTCCTCTTCGTATTCTGTTATTGTTTCATCTTTGTTTAGTTTGTAAGATCTTAGACTTTAATGTACCCTTTTCCTTGCCTTCTCTATGTAATTCTTGTTTCTCTCTGTTTCCAATTTTTTTATTTGAGCAACAAGAAGGTAGTGGTCACTGCCGATTTCGTACCTCCTTTTAACTGTTACATCAGTCACATTTTTTCTGTTATCTCTCTGTACCAAAATATAATGGATTATCGACTTTTCAGCTCTGCTCCGTTCTTTTCTGGTGATCTTGTGTATGTCTTTATGTTCGTAGTATGTGTGTGTTATAATCAAGTCGTGTCCTATACAGAAGTCAATTTTTCGCCTGTTAGCCTGTTGTAAGATGGATTGGGTATATGGATTATGTTGAAATCAACTTGAATGTTTTGTAAAATTAGTTCCCTCCCATAACAATTATCAATTCCTGAAGGGGCGAAAAAAGGGTTGAAGAACCTTTCCTCCGGTATTGCCGCTGCGGAGGTGTAAAACGTGAAGATTACGAGTATCTCTCCGGATCCTATTAGTAAACAGCATTAGAATAACAAGATGGGGACCACCTTGGTAGCACCCCGGCGAGTGTAACATTGTCATACTTAAACGACGTTTAAGGGATTAAAGCGGGGATTAAGGGTTGAGTGACAGGGCTCCCCTAGGCGCTCATTGTTTGACATTTGACATCGGTGTCTTTAAAACAAGCAGAGGGATGGCACAAGAGTGCTTCGACGTCGGAAGATTTCTGCGGAATGCAGCGAGCTTTTAATTAAGCCCCGGCTGGAGCGTCGTAAAAGTGAATTCAAAACGGCAGTAGTAATATCGTAAACGCGGATAAATATTAAATTCACCCCGAAGCACTAAAATATAATGTGAGAAGTGCAATAGATAAGAGTGGCTCGCGCGTATCTAGATCTCTTTACTGCACCTTTATAGTAATTTAACTCGGTAAGAATAAAGTTAAATGGAGTAAGGCGAGGAAAAAAAGTACATTCTCCTACACGCTTTATGTGGAATTAATGAAATTAAATGTAGCAAGCGGAATTAAAGTAAGATATTTCAAAAAAACGTCGCGCCCGCGCGAACTTTTTTAATTCCATTAAAAATATTTTAATAAAATCGCCGGCAATTCCCCCCCAACCCACGGGAGCCATCCAGGCCGCCCGTGACAGATAACAAACGGTCCCGGATCGCGTCTCTGCAGAGCTCCCGATGGCAATTGTGAGCGTTATATTCAAATGATGCAATATATACACCGGCAATAATGGAAGTGCGCGGCTTATCTCGACTTTTAATGATATTGTTCACAGTTATCAACATTAAATGACTTTTTTAGAGCCTAATTCTCATATATTAACTTGTCGGGCGTTTTTATCTCTCGTGCCATTTTTCCGTTCCCGCAGCGGCAGCCATTGTTTTGCAATTTTTCACGTTTCAGCCCTTTGTGTGCGCACAAAACACCACGCCATCACCATTACCATAAAACACTGCAATTTACACGAACAGCACTAATTATTTTTAAATTAGATTCACTCATACGCTGTATTAGAATTTCACGTAACTAACACACAAGGTTCTTGCAAAAGCACACAACAGGCCGAATTACTTATAAACTATACCAATAATAGCAAGTTAAAACAGAGTCATATTTATCAGAATTATATGCTATATAAAGCAATAACATACGTTTCAACAGATACTTCTGCAAGAATCATTTAAAACGATTGATTAAAGATCATAAACCCTCAACTTTCTATGCCAATGTAATATATTTATTCCTTTATACATAATAAGTTTCAATTGTAGTAAAAATATTATATTGGCTATGGACCTGCGATTTTTTTGGCCTAATGATGTTTCATATTACGAACTTTCAAGAAAAAATTACACAGTCAAAAAACTAATGGAGATAATTGCATTGAAAAATTGGCCACAATGATAAATCTAGTTTTCAATATTTATTATTTTTGGTGCCTGATAATTTCAACTCAGTTTTCTCAAGTTTCGACCTGCTAACTTTTTCTTGTATGCGCGAATAACGATATGTTCGTTTTAACCAATAAATAAAAAAAACTTAAGTAGCAAATTAATCATTCAATCTTCTTCGTCTCACATCAGTTTTCTCAAATTTCGACCTGCTAACTTTTTCTTGTATGCCAGAATAACGATATGCTGGTTTTCACCAATAAATAAAAAAAGAACTTACGTAGTAAATTAATCATTCAATCTTATTCGAATAACGATATGTTAGTTTTCACCAATAAATAAAAAATAACTGAAGCAGCAAATTAATCATTCAATCTTCTTCGTCTCAGAAAACAGAAATTAACGCTGCATACACACTAATCACCCGTTCGGCATAATTAATTCTAAAGAGATGTAACGTACGGTTTCAACAGGACCATTTACATAATTAAATGTGTTCCGTTCCGGGTCACTATTTCTAATAAATAAAACGGAAAATGGCCGAGATAAGTGTAATTTATCGACAAGAAAACATTACGTTCTCAAATCGGCGATCAGATTTCGTCGTTTCCTGCTGATTCGAAACGGGTAGTTTGCATACTGTTTAGCAGGGAATTTCGAAAATAATGTTTCCGCCAGCCACTTGCCAGCAAGAAAATAAAAAAAGACCACAATAAATGCAAAGATGCCAGCCGGTTTTTTTTAATATTTTGCAACAATAATTGCAGAATGTGCTGTATAAGGAAAGTTATTACGTATTTTTAAAAATACACATATGATCCAAATGATTGCATATCGATTTTAAATCCCAACGAAGCAGATTATTAAGGGCTTTGTTCGTGCACCAATCGGAAATATGGTGATATGCAATTACTTTGATCGTGTTTGTGGTTCTTGTTAAACCATTAAGATTTGTATAAATAGATTATACTTACACTGAAAAACTTTATTGGAAATTATTGGGAATTTTATACGATACCGCATGGATTATATGGTCATAGGAATTCCTCCCAATACATTTTATTGATACAATGTAGGAAGTAAAACTGTTAAATAAATTTCATAGACGACACTATAAGTCAAAAGCGACTCAAACTATATTATTATATCGAGAAAGTATATCAAAATCGGGACTTACAAACGTTTAAAAAAAATTAACAACTGACACTGTTAGTCAAAAATATATCAAGGTAAATGAATAAAATTTTGCTATTAAGAATGATATAGGCTGAACTTTTGGAGCTAATTAAGATACTTAAGTACTACGTACTTTTATATTTATACTTTTATCACAATAAATATTAATATTTTTTATACAATCTTGATATTTTTTTGCAGACTTTGTCTTGTGAACTATTTTGTCTATTTGTCTAGAATTTTAGCATTTTCAAATTTTTGTAATAAATGTCTTTGATTTTACTACTTTTCAATTTACAATTACAATAAATAATCTTATTATTTTCAACAATCATGACATTTTTTAAATACTTCACTGAGTTTATAAAAATAAATTTTGTCGCTCGTATTTCAATTTATTGTAATAGGTACCTAATTGTCTGATTATCTTTTTATAAATTATTATTACTGACAAAAAATCCAAGTTTTTGTTCTTATTTCTATGTTTGATATCTTACTATGATACTATCTTACTATGATTATCACGGTTAATTTATTAGAATGTGTACCTATTCTAAGAAATATCAAATTCAAGAGAAAATGGGATAATTTTGATATTGCCATAGGCTAGAATCAAGCAAATTGATGGTTCTATAAGGAACTTATGATGGACTCATTTGAAGTCCATCATAACTTCACCGGGTGGTCCATTTAAGTGAAGACAAGAAAATTAGACCACCCCAACCACCCCTTTTCAGGGGTCGGGAGTTAACTCTGAAATCTTAAATAATGGGAACTCCCTTTTGTTTATTACAGATTTGAATTTTACAACAAAAACTATAAAGATTTAGATTGAAATTAGATTAAATTAGAAATAGATAAATTTTAATAAAAAAAGGGGTTGACATTTAAGTTCAATTTTGCAAATAATTGTCCTTAACTTTTTGATCATGATTTATACTTTTAAGTTTTGTGATGATTTGAGCTCACACGTGACGATGACTAAATAATTATTATCATTTTTATTGTTATTTGAACCGTATTGTGATTATATGATCATATTATCGTACTAAATAATGATGATTTGGCAGTTCTACAGAATAATGATTCATTGAACTTCTATTTGAATTTTCAACTATTCAGCTATTGAATTGTTGAAAACAATTTCTGGTTTCAAAAATTTGCTGATTTTAACCCAGTATTTCTAAGAGTTGATCATTTACTATACAGGGTGCGCACAGACTCTTTTTCAACATCGAGATCTCCCTTATTGCTAGAGATAGAGATTTGGCTCAATGAGATCAAAACTGAAAAACTGAATACACCAATAAAGTGCTTTACGAAAATACTGCTATTTGAAACGTATTGTGATTAAAATTGTATGATCATGTTATCGGACTAAATAATAATGATTTGGCAGTTCTACAGAATAATGATTCATTGAACTTCTATTTGAATTTTCAACAATTCAAATATTGAATTGTTGAAAATAATTTTTGTTTTCAATAATTTGCTGATTTTCACCCTGTATTTCTAATAGTTGATGATTTGCTATATAGGGTGTCCACAGACTTTTTTTTCAACATCGAGATCTCCCTTATTGCCAGAGATAGAGATTTGGCTCAATGAGATCAAAACTGAAAATCTGAATACACCAATAAAGTGCTTTACGAAAATACAAATTAAATACCATTTCTTTCTAAAATGCACAACTAGATGCCTATTAATAAAGTGTTTTAAAAAAGTGCATATTAAATATGATTCCTTTTAAATTAAATACGTAATATTATGACAAACTAAAATACAAATCAACTTTTTTTCTACATCGCGTTAACTACGTGTAAACTACTATATAGTACTACGTGTATATACAGGGCGAGTAAAAAGTAAGGAACCATCTCCTGAGCCTTTATTATAATTTTCAGAATAAAAGTTTTGAACAAAAGTTTCATGTACAATTATTTGCCACAATTTGACAGTTTCAACTTTTTCTGTGACGCGTCACTTTTGCAAAATGACGTCATCGATTCTTTTTTTTAAATGGTAAACTATTTTTTTTTTATTAACAAACTTGATAGCATTTGTTTTTCTCTTCACGAATATCCTGTTTTTTAAATTTAATTCCTGATGACAACAATGTGAAAAATTAAAGAGTGCCTTGGAAAGTAAATGATACAAGTTAAACAAATACGAATTACTAATGTTAGTTTGTCTTTATCAAATAATACTGTAAATTAAACTGTATTAGAAAGTGTCTCTCAATAATTGTGGTACGTTTAACAGAAACAAAAAGCATCGAAATTTTGATGATGAACTAAGATTGATTGAAATTAGAACAAAAATGTATAAGAAAAAGTTCGTATTTTTAACACAAAAAATAAAACGGACTACTCATTAAAATCATTACAAAGAAAATTTAATAATACTAGTTCGTCACAAAAGATGCTCACATTGTTGTCCATTAACTGTGGACAACAATATGTATTCCGTTTTTGTTAAAAGTACCTTAATTATTGAGAGACACATTCTAATACAGTTTAATTTACAGTATTATTTGATAAAGAAAAACTAACATAAGTAATTCGTATTTGTTTAACTTGTGTCATTTCTAGGCACTCTTTCATTTTTCACATATTTGTCATCAGGAATTAAATTAAAAAACTGAATATTCGCGAAGAGAAAAATAAATAATATTAAGTTTGTTAATAAAAATAAATAGGTTAGCATTTAAAAAAGAATAGATGACGTCATTTTGTAAAAGTGACGCGTCACAGAAAGAAAAAATGAAACCGTTGAAAATTGTGGCAAATTATTGGCCATCAAACTTTTGTTCAAAACTTTTATTCTAAAAATAATAATAAAGGCTCAGAAGATGGTTACTTATTTTTTACTCCCCCTGTATAATATACACGTAGTTAATGCGATATAGAAAAAAAGTTGATTTGTATTTTTGTTTGTAATATAAAGTATTTAATTAAAAACGAATCATGTTTAATTTACAACCTTATTTTGGAAAAAGAAACTGGCATTAGTAAATCGTTTTTGTTTTGTTTAACTTGTATCATTTGTTTTCCAAAGCAGTCTTTCATTTGTCCTTTTTTTTTAATCAGGCATTAAACTCGATTATCTCAGATATTTCTCTTATGCAACCTCATGGTATTTTTAGATAATCGTGAAGAGAAAAACATATGCCATCAAATTTGTTCATAGAAAAAATTAGGTTACCATTCAAAAAAAGTATCAATTACGTCATTTTCAAAAAGTGAAACTTTTGTTCAACACTTTTTTTCTAAAAATAATAACGGCTCATGAGAGGTGGTTCCTTATCTTTTAGTCACCCTGTACATCCAAAGTTATAAAATATCGATCCATCAATCTTTTGTTCAAAACTCATTTTCTAAAAATAATAACGGCTCAGGAGAGGTGGTTCCTAATCTTTTACTCACCCTGTACATCCAAAGTTTATTTATGGGATTTGAAAGAGATTAATATTACATTTAAAATAACCTCTAATTTTCATAATAAGCAAGATTCTCATATTGAAAATGAATCTGAGAACATTCTGTATATTGAAATTCTCGAGAAATGTTCTATATTGATGTGACGTTCAAACAGATCTATATTGGTTATAAATAAAAATAAATTCGAGCAATTAAAAATGTTTTTTAGAAGAAAGAAAATTTTGCTTGATTAGAGCTTGGGTTTGTCGGTTTTAAGCCGGAAATCTGTTTTTTCAAAGAAGTTATATAAGTCTTTCTCTTCGTTTTACTCTTCTGAGTAGGTTTTTAAGCATAGTACTCATAAAAATTAATTAATCACAGCAAAATATTTACAATTCTTACCAATTCTTTATTTAGTAAAATCCTTTATTGAAGTAAAAATGTACCCAGCAAAGACGGACTTACTGGCTAGTTCTCCTTATAGAGTCCATCTAGAAAAAATTGATAATTATTGGGTACAACTAACTTTTTTTTTTCTATGTCTGGCAATGTTGTGCTCAAAACTGTGATTGAGCAATATTGGTCTACGCGAGCCATTAATATTCTTCGCTTTTTGAAATCATATTTACTTAGGCAAAATTAGATTTAAAATATAAATTTATAGGCATGGCATTCATTGTTTTCGCTTTTGTTTATGAGTTGTTATGAAGTAAGTTTCTTTGTTTAATTAAAACAAAATACTGCGGAAAATAGATTGACTGATATTTCGGTAGTAGGGATATTTTAATGATTCCGTCTACGATATTTCATAGTGTTATATTTTTGGATTTTTATAAATAATGAACAAATTGAAAAGTCTTAAATTCAGATAACATCCATTGCCTATTTTTTTGTCGGTGGAAATTCTAAACCGGTTTTGTGGAAAAGTTCAAATGCGAAAAGTTTGTTTTTCTAAATGGTTGATTAGAATATAGTACGTACAAAACTACTAGACAAAAATACGGAGCACTTTTGTGATACTGTACTTTCCTGTACAGTATCCTACTTTCCTGTACAGTATCCTACTGTACTGTATTCTTCTTCAATTTTCATACAAATTCTAGCTTCCTAAACTTCTTTTATTCGACATTTTGCAATTTTTTTGAGTCACTCAACTAAAATTAAGGCAAAACAGTTTTAAGAGTTGCCCCGTTTTACTTTTGTCTAGTACATACTATTACTGCCTTTTTTGTAATGGTCATATACTCATGCATCAAGTACATCCTTTTGTTAATTGTTTTAGAGCCGATTGCCATTCCTAGATGGGAATGCATACTACAACAGATATAGTAGGTACAAAACTACTAGACAAAAAATACGGAGTACTTTTGTGATACTGTCCTTGCCTGTACAGCCTTCTACTGTACACTTCTTCAATTTTCGTACAAATTCTAGCTTTCTCAACGTCATTTAAGCGTCATTTTGCAATTTTTTTGAGTTACTCAACTAAAATTAAGGCAAAATAGTTTTAAGAGTTGCCCCGTTTTACTTTTGTCTAGTACATACTGTTACTGCCTTTTTTGTAATGGTCATATACTCATGCATCAAGTACATCCTTTTGTTAATTGCTTTAGATCCGATTGCCATTCCTAGATGGGAATGCAGGCTCTGCATATTATTATTTTTAATTACTCTAACCATTTCTACCAAATGTATGGAAATTGCAACTATCACTTACGTCGTGTCATAAATCTGTCATCGTTTCAAAAAAAAGCTCCCTCTTAATCTGTGACAAATCCCCAAGTTTTCTGTGGTCTTTCAGGAACCTTCAGCACCGAAGTCAAACTTTGCCTGCCTGCGCACCTGAGAGATTAAAACGTAAATAACCGAGGCACGCGCGTCACGCCCGTTTGGTTTATTTTCAAAACAGTCTGGCTGGATTACCACGTCGCAGATTATTCCGGCCGACGGTTTTAAAACATCCCCCGACACCGGACAATCGGATACTTTACGTTCCGGGAACGCGGCCCATTGTCACCACGAAATTGGTTTTGGCGCTTAGCCCCTGCTTAGCCCCGTCGTGAAATTTTGACGTCTCTGTGTGTGTTTACATGCGAAATTGTAATCCGATTTTCGACACGAAAATTATCCGAGAGATACGATCCTCCGCGCCGTCGTAAACAGATAATGGTCAGTATGGTGGTGGGCACGTTCCGCTTTTTATGCGCCGCCAGAAAGCACGGGCTCTGATTTACGGCATCACGAGCGGGCATTAAGCCGTTTCAATACGGCGAGTTTTACATTATACAAGACAATAATGCACTCGCTTTTTGCGTCACGACCGGCCGGAAAGGTATGGCCCCGGCATCGCAATCATATTTTGAAACGTACCTTCGCAGGTGTCGCGGACTGTAAAGCACCTCTCTTTATGGGGCAACACTTAAAGCATGTCAGGACGAGTCCTCACTGAAACAATGATGGTAAAAGTACCCTTATAAGATTTTAATTTTACAGCGCAAAATGTGTATTTACCAGATCAGTCGATGTAAAGTTGTAAAATTACTATTTAAGTAATTGTAGTCTGCGTTGTTAGATTGAGTGTATCACTTCAGTCGGATGTTAGTAACGTAACCCATATGGAGCCAATCAACTGCCCTCCCGCCGAAATCTTAACGAGCAACGTTGTTTTCGTACACACGTGCACTGACTAGACGTAAAATTTGCGAGTAATGCACACATTGTGCTTGTTCCAGGCGCCCTTCAGGTAAGTTAACTTCATATTAAGTGTAATCAAATGATTACACGTTTTATTACACGGTAAAAGACAGGTGTAAAAGTACACTAAATACGGCGGCTCGTAATCATCACCACCAAACCTATAACCTAATGTTGTGTAATTTGCTATTTGCTTTCTTGTGAGCGCTCATTAAAATCGTTGGTACCTGTAATATGGTACATTCTTAATCAGTGGTGGATTTGCCCCACCTGGCTGAGATGCTGATAAATATACGGAGATTTACACATCAGTAAAATGTGAAATATACCTCGGCATAAACTGGCATGTTCTAGTTACATTATCCACAGCACTGTTTAGAATACCAGTAAACAATATAGTTGAGGAATAACGTACCAAAAAGCGACAGCAGCATTGACTGCTATAATAAATATTTCAATATTTTTGTTTATTACAGGTATTACCGAACAAAACGTTTCACTATGCAATACTATAAGATTTTTACTCATTGAGGATTTATAAAAGCTTCTAGTATCACCATTTTATGATGAATTTATTTCACACATAATCGCAGTTTTAGGGAATGCTCGTTCATTCGGAATTTATACCTTTTATAATAATTATTTCCATGGTTATTTCAGCCTGATTTTAATGGCATGTCAAAATGACTACGTAATTTTATATAATGATGACTCGTTAGAAATATATTGTCAACGTATGGCAATTATATTATTAAAATTACATGGTTATTTCAACATAATTTTGTCATTCTGATTTGCAAATTTCGTGGTTATTTCAACCTGATTTAGATGGCATGTCGAAGTAACTGCGTAGTTATCTAGAATAATGACTCGTTACAAATGTATTGTCAATGTGTCATTGTTAAAATTTCACGGTTAGTTAAGTATGATTCTGTCATTCGAAATTTATACTGATTTGTAGTGTTATTTCAGCCTAACTTTGATACTATGTCAAGATGACTACGTAATTTTGTGGAATTATGACTTGTTAGAAATGTATTGTCAATGTGTACCGGATTATTAAAATGCACGGTTATTTTATCATGATTTGGTTATTCGGAATTTATACTAATTTGCAAATTTCATGGTTATTTCAGCCTATTTTTAATGCTAAGTCGAAATGACTTCGTAGTTTGATACAATGATGACTCGTTATAAATGTATTGTCAACGTGTGGCAATTATATTATTAAAGTTACACGGTCATTTCAACATAATTTTGTCATTCTGAGTTTTTTTTCTGATTTGTAAATTTCAAGGTAATTCAACCTAATTTTGGTGCCTTATCGAAGTAACTACGTAGTTATCTAGAATGATGACTCGTTACAAAGGTAAAATTGCACGGTTATTTCAGTATGATTCTATCATTCGAAATTTATACTGATTTGTAGTGTTATTTCAGTCTAACTTTGATACTATGTCAAGATGATTGCGTAATTTTATGGAATGATGACTTGTTAGAAATGCATTGTCAATGTGTACCGGATTATTAAAATGCACGGTTATTTTATCATGATTTTGTCATTCGAAATTTATACTAATTTGGAAATTTCATGGTTATTTCAGTATATTGTTAATGCTAAGTCGAGATGACTTCGTAGTTTGATACAATGATGACTCGTTATAAATGTATTGTCAATGTGTACAGGATGATTAAAATCGCATGGTTATTTCAGCATGATTTTGATATTGATGATGGCTAATTAATTTAAAAAAATTATGACACGTTAGAAATGTATTGTCAATGTGTACCGGATAATTAAAATTGCACGGTTATTTCACCATGATATTGGCATTCCGAATTTATACTAATTTGAAAATGTCATGGTTATTTCAGTCTATTTTTAATGCTAAGTCGAGATGACTTCGTAGAGTGATACAATGATGACTCGTTATAAATGTATTGTCAATGTGTAGGGGATTATTAAAATTGCATGGTTAATTTCAGCATGATTTTGATACTGATGATTACTAAATAATTTTATAGAATGATGACTCGTTAGAAATGTATTGTCAATGTGTACCGGATTATTAAAATGCATGGTTATGTCATCATGATTTTGTCATTCGGAACTTATACCAATTTGAAAATTTCATGGTTATTTCAGTCCATTTTTAATGCTAAGTCGAGATGACTTCGTAGTTTGATACAATGATGACTGGTTATAAATGTATTGTCATTGTGTACAGAATTAGTAAAATTGCATGGTTATGTCAGCATGATTTTGTCATTTTTACTGATTTGCAAATTTCATGGTTATTTCAGCCCGATTTTGATGCCATGTCGAGATAACTATGTAGTTTTATGGAATGATAAATCGTTACAAATGTATTGGTAATTGCATTATTAAAATTTCTCGATTATTTCGGGATGATTTTACCGCGATGACTACGTATTTTTATGCTGATGACTCTTGTAGAAGTAACTGTATCACTTTTACAATGAAAATATTTTGTTAATTTTGCATTTTTTTATTTAATTTTCTAATGCGAGTGGTGATTAATTTTGTCAGTTTTTCATGATTTTGTCTCATTAGAAATGAAACATTGGAAAGTTTTTTTTACAAAAAATATGTATTGATTTAGATTTGATTTCAATCGCGATGCCATTATCTTCCATGGTTGACAGATGTTCTTATTGCGATTGAAATATATTTAGGTAATAAATATTTATTGTGAAGAAGGTTATCGGTGTTTCACTTTAACTTATGATTTTATGGTATTACACACAATTCATGCTATAAAATCAAATACAAGTCATCACAAATATCCATGAAGCCATTATTCCGTAAATGTTAGATATTACCACCATAAATAAAATAATTAAAATCAACAAATTTCTTGAAAAGACAAGTTATGATAGTCATCTAATAATATTCTAATATAAGCTTGTGAAATTTTTGGATTGATAGTGTTAACTTTGCAAATTTAAGGAATGCTGGCTCATTTAGATTTTTTTTTTAAATTTTATGACTACCTCAACATGCCTTTTTTAAATATCTTCGTATGATGTAATGATTTGTCAGTTGTATAGAATGATGACTCATAAGAAGTCTATCATGACTTACATAATGAAACTATTTGGTTGATTTTTATTCTACACTTGATGACGAGTTCGAAGTTTACAGAATGACTCATAAGCAGTTTATGGTGAATTGCAATTAAATATTTAAATTTTCCAATATTTTCATCACCCATATGGCAATGAATTTTCAATTTTTAAGTATTCTGATTTATTTGAAGAGTGACTTTATTTTAAGGACGATTTTATAGAATTATTGGTGATGTATAGGGTAATCTGCAGAATTCTGACTTATTGAAAGTCATTCATAACTTATATCGTACTATGATCAACGTATTCTCTTGAATTTGCAGATTTAAGGCATATGCTGACTCATTGGGATCGCAATAAATTTCCAATGAGTCAGCATATGCCTTAAATCTGCAAATTCATGACCATACGTACAAAAAAATTAACAAGAAATTTCTGCTTAAATATTCCTAAAAGGTAAACATATAAACTTATTTAAAGTCATTCATAACTTAGATCGTACTTTGAAGAAATTTCTTGTTAATTTTTTTGAACATATTTTCATGAATTTACAGATTTAAGGCATATGCTGACTCATTGAGATCAGAATAAATTCCCAAACAAATACGAAACTTATGAATGACTTAACAACTCAATAAGTTTCTATGTTTAAATTCTATGTATATTTCAGCATACACTTATGATATCGTTTATGGTAATGACTTGGCAGTTGAAGAATGATGACCTATTAAATGCTTATCATGACTTACGTAATGAAAATATTTTGTTGAATTTTATCCATCCGACTCATATCTATTGCAGTTTTGCAATAGCTCGCAGTTGCAGTTTTCAGGATGTTGACTCATAAGCAGCTTATCATGATTAACATTTTTAATATTTTGTATAAATTTCATCATCATCGTTCATCATTTGCCAGGTGGCAATGAATTTTTACAATTTTAAAGAATTCTGACTTATTTGGAATATACAGTGACTTGAATTTTATGATAATTTTCTGGTAGGTGCGTGTGGTAATGATTTGGCAGTTCTATAGAATGTTGACTCATTGGCAGTTTTTCAAGATTGGCATTTTTAAATTTTGCAATAATTTAATCAACTACATGGCAGTTTTTAATTATTCTGACTTGTTTGGAATGTTAAGTGACATGAATTTCATGACGATTTTATAGTATGGGTGGTGATGTCTTTGTAGTTCTGTATAAATATTACTTAATAAAAGTCATTCATAACTCAAGGCGTACTTTGAGAAAAAGATGTGGGCATGGATTGGCCGATTTAAGGAATGCTGACTCATTTGGTATTTATATTTTTGTACATACCACACGTACCTACCACAAATATATCATAAAATTCAAGTCACTATAAATTCCAAATAAGTCAGAATTCTTTCAAATTGTAAACATTTATTGCCAGGTGGTTGCTGAAATTTATGCAAAATGAAAAAAATGTTTATCACGATAAGCTGCTTAAAGTCGACATTATGTAAACCGCAAATTCAATATTTATTACGTAAGTCATGATAAGCTTCTGATAGGTCATCATTCTGCAGAACTGACAAGCCATTACCGTATATGATAATACCATCATAATTGTATGCTGAAATATTCATAAATTTTAAACATATAAACTTATTCAAAGTAAATCATAACATATCGTACTTGAAGAAAAAACTAAGGCATTGAAGAAATTTCTTGTAAATTTTTTTGAACGTATAGTAATGAATTTGCAGATTTAAGGCATATGCTGACTCATTGGGAATTTATTGTGATCCCAATGAGTCAGCATATGCCTTAAATCTGCATATTCAAGAGCATTCGTTGATGATAGTACGATATGAGTTATGAATGACTTTCAATAAGTCAGAATTCTGCAGATTACCCTATATATCACCAATAATTCTATCAAATCGTTTTATAATTTTAAGTTCATCTTTATCCATTTAAGTCTTGCCAATGTATAATGCAAATCTACAAAGTCAATGAATTCCTGAATTAAAATAATATTTGTAGATACTCGATCATAAATACTTTTTGGTTTATACATTTTTTTATACATAATTAATAATGTACTATAATAGTATAATTTATAATATACCTTATGAAACTTACTATTTTTTTACCGAAATGTTTCAAATCCCAGATCAATTTGTGTATAAGTTTGTATAATAATTCTAACTTTGAATTGAATATTGTATAAATATTACAATTTTGAGAAGCAAATTTTCTGAAATTATTCAGAAAACAACACAATTTAAACTTTTTCTATTTATACCTAAGAGTTAAGAAATCCAAAGGAAACTTAAGATAACATTTAATATACTAAGATTATTGAGTTCATAAGTAAAAATATCAATATTTTAGTAATCGATTTTAGAAAATTTGGCGATATTTTGACAAACAGGGAGAAAGTTTTCTAAAATGATTATTTTTTGACGTTTCTCAAAACCAATGATATATTTCGATTTTTGTCATATTGATACTTCTGGACCAATCCCGTCATTATTATACTGGGAATATTCTCTAGAGATTATTATAGTGGGAATAATCTCGGTAGCTAGGTTCACTCTTGTCAATCAAAATATTTGTCAAATTATTAATTTATCAATCACATTAAAGTGTCATACAAAATGAATAAAAGTCGCTTTAGCTGCGTTTCGCATACTGAAATTGATAAAGAAATACTAGAAAGCAAAAAACGTCAAAAAATAATCTAATCAAATATAACTCGAGAGTTCGATAAATTAGAAAATAATTTGACAGATTATGTCTCAAACTTGTTGCCATTTGGCAATAGTCACTCGAGCCCTTCGGGCTCTCGTGACTATTGCCTGGCAACAAGTTTTCGACAATCTGTCAAATTATTTTCAATTTATTCTCACTCTCTTGTTATATTATTACTGACAATATTTATTGACAAAACAATTTCTGACTGAAAGTTGCTTTGGTTTAATTCTAAACATCTCTATTCACTAATATTTTGACAAATTATTTACCTAATATACGTCATATGTCATATTTACTCTCACACTGACGGTAATTCTAAGCATCACTTGACTTATTTGTTATGTTTTGATAGTTGCATAAAATATCAAACGTCAGCTTTCACATTCTTTGTTATTTTTACGTTTTATTTCATACAGTTTGATCGATGTATATTATTTCTCAAATTTACTTTAGTTTTGACTATTTTATATGCCATCATATTTATTGACACTTTCACGTTTTTTTAAGCAGATATTTTCCAGATTTACCGTCATTTTGACATGCACAAATTTCACGTTTTCATTTATACGTTTTCTGTCATATTTACTGCCACTTTGACAGTTATATATCCCATTGAAAGTCATCTGTCAAATTATTGTCACTTTGACGTTTTATTTTATACATTATCCGTCATATTTACTGCCCTTTTTTTACTGTTGTATATCCAATTTAACTTCATCTGCCATATTTATTACCATTTTGACGTATTATTTTATACATTATCTGTCATATTTGTTGCCTTTTTTACAGTTGTATATCCAATTAAACCTCATCTGCCTTATGTATTATCATTTTGAGGTTTTATTTTATACATTATCTGTCATATTTACTGCCGTTGTGACAGTTATATATTCAATTAAACCTCATCTGAAATATGTTTTATCACTTTGATGTTTTATTTTATACATTATCTGTCACATTTTCTGCCATTTTGACAGTTGAATATCCCATTTGACCTTATCTGTCATATTTATTGTCATTTTGACTTTAAAAATAACAAAAATTATAATATACTTTATTTCACTTGTTTTCTATATTTTATTCACACAAAAAACGTTCAGAGGCGACGTACACACTATCAAAATAAATACGAACTGAAATGTGTCAAAACATTTAACGCACATACAAAGATTGTATTTGCAAATATTGGTAAAATAGTTCCACCTGGTTGTAAGTAACATTGATACTTAAAGAGTGTTGATGCGATAGTAAAGATTTTAAAAAAAAACATGTTTTTTTTTTAAATTCTTGATTTGGACCACTGTCCCAGTCACCTCAATAGTAGGTACATTATAAATGTCTTTGAATTTGAGCTAAACTTTAAACGACTTTACTTCTGTTCACGCACTAATTAAGTGGTGCTTCCAGTGGCCAGTGACATTTAAACAGTCGGCCCTCTTCCCTCAATTAAGGAGATATCGACAGAATCTGGGCGCAGTTTATCAACACCGTATAATTAATCGCTGCGTGCCAGCCACTTCGGCCACAGTTTTATTACGATTGTTCACCCTGCCAGTGTTAATTAAGCAGATATCGTGGGGGCACTGGGAGGCAGATGTGCACCGATTTCGTGGCCACGCAACTTAATTCGTCGACGATTACTCGCGCATTATCGGCCCAAGTCTCGTTTAATTGGGCTACGGGATTTTTGGACGGAATTAGACGGTCGTTATTGACAGCTGCTCGTTATAGTTGAATTACAGGCGTTACGTAATATTGCACGTGGCTACTTGCATCGATACCACGCGTCAGTATAATCGCCTTCTGACAATGACTCACGTTTTTCGAACAAAGAATCGCGTTTTGTATGCTCGCTCGCATTCTTAAGGTATAAGCAATAGAATGAAATTAAATAATAAACGTTTGTCGAATTCAGGAAATATGGAGCGATGAGTAAATTTCTATAATTAAGCATATAGAACAATTAAAATGAGGCATTAATAAATTTACAATTTCAGAGATGGTATGGTGCATCATGTGAAATATATCTACACGTTTTGGGATACGAATTGCTGAGGTTACAGCTGACTGTAAAATCGTAAACTTGTCAGACAAAATACATAATAAATGAATGAGAAGAAAACGAATGTGAATATCTTCCAAGATGGAAGAGTATATAATAAGAATATTATAAATAATAAGTCATAAAAGGAAGCGTAGGAAGACCACAGAAGAGATGTCTTGATGACATCTTGATGACTTTAAACAAATAGCTGCATAAGACTGGTATCAAATTTCACAAGTTTGAGAAAATTTGATCAGATTCGAAGAGGCTTATATCCAGGAGTGGATTAATAATAGCTTATACATAGAACAAGATGAAGAAGAAAAGGAAGAAGAAAAGAAAGAAGAAGAAAAAGAAGAAGAAGAATAAAAGAATAAGATAAAGAAGATAAATAATAGAGCTACTGGGGGCTTCACGAACTTATCATCAAACTCCTAGTACAGTTATATCTTTCTAGGGCTCCCAATGCAGAGAGTTATAACTGTAGTGGAAGTTTGATGATAAGTTCTTGAAGTCCCTTACTCCCGTCCATACCGAACATCTGGGGTGCGGTACAGATTCTCCTCCTGACTCACAGTAGTCGCAGAATAGAGGCAAAACCGATCGGAGAAACCTTTTTTTCCAATTTTATATCGACAGCTTGGTTAATGTTCCTTGCGATATGATGAATTGCTTTTAAGCACAATTTACGTTTTATTGGTTCTCTATTTGCAGTGCGTCTTATCTCACCTAAATAAAAACTTACTTGATAGGTCGCCTCTTTCATTTCGCATCTTCTCACTTTGACTGCAAGGAAGCTGCAAGACTCCCATTTTTCCCAGAGTCGAGTCAAAGTGAGAAGATGAGAGATGAGAGAGACGACCAATCGCGTAAGTTTATATTTATTTATTTGCTTTATTTAACGACTGCCAGTTTCTGCAGCTATCTCTCATCTCTCTCATCTCTCATCTTCTCACTTTGTCTCGACTCTGGGAAAAATGGGAGTCTTGCAGCTTCCAATTTTTCCCAGAGTCGAGTCAAAGTGAGAAGATGAGAGATGAGAGAGACGACCAATCAAGGAAGTTTTTATTCACTTGTTTGTTTTATTTAACGACTGCCTGTTTCTGCAGCTATGGCTAAATATCGTCGCCAAGAATCAATCCATCATATCAAAATTTCACCTTTATAAATACGAAAGGTGAAGTAAGTATATAATTATATGCAAAAACAGGACGTCACAAAGTGGGTTGGAATTACCATTCATCGCAGAATCTTGCTTTAATCGACAAAGTCTCATAGGTGTTAAGCATTTATTTCTCAGGGAATTATGTTACACAGGTGTTATAATTAATAATTTCCCCAGTCCACATTAACAAAAAACCTTTCTAGTGATATTACCGCGCCGTGCCGCAGGTAAATATTGCAAAGTTGAATAAAAGTAGAAATGCGGGTTCCTAACGCCTTTGCGTAGTGGATCGAGCTTAACTGCATTGCATACTTTGTCCTGACAATATTTTCGTACGCCAGGAGAATATTGTAAAATCCGCTCCTATCCTACATGGAAAATCATTTGATTAGAAGTAAAATTATACGTCGATTAAAATTCTTCGCAGATTGTATGACTGAGGGACGTTTCGTCGTTTGCATCGCCCTCGATTCTCGCTGAGGACAACATGTCTGTCCGAATACCACTGTTCTACGGTTTTTGTAACATTTGATCGCTTTGAGGTCATTATAGATATCGACGTTATAAATTAAACATGTAAGGGTATCTCCTGGGATTGAGCAATTGAATGTACCTACATACCTTGAAGTGCAAAGGGTTGTAATTCATGAGCTGTTACGGATGTTTTGAGGATAACTTGCTAAGGTTTGTGTGTGTAGGGGTCTATGACTTGAAGGAGAAAACATTCTTCATCACGTAGGTAAGTAATAGACGCGCGCATAAATTAATTACTAATTAATCATTTCCCCAGTCCACATTAACAAAAAAACCTTTCTAGTGATATTACCGCGCCGTGCCGCAGGTAAATATTTCAAAATTGAATAAAGGTAAAAATGCAGGTTCCTAACGCCTTTGCGTAGTGGATCAAGCTTAACTGCATTTCATACCTTGTCCTGACAATATTTTCGTACGCCAGGAGAATATTGTAAAATCCGCTCCTATCCTACATAGAAAATCATTTGATTAGAAGTAAAATTATCCGTCGATTAAAATTACTTGCAGATTGTATGAGTGAGAGACATTTCGTCGGTTGCATCGCCCTCGATTCTCGCTGAGGACAATATTTCTTTCCGAATACGACTGTTCTACGGTGTTTGTAAGATTTGATAGCATTGAGGTCATTATAGAAATCGACGTTATAAATTAATCATGTGAGGGTATCTCCTGGGATTGATCAATTAAATGTACTTACATACCTTGAAGTGCAAAGGGTTGTAATTCAAGAGCTGTTACGGATTTCTTTAGGATAACTTGCCAAAGCAAGTGTCTGTAGGGGTATATGGCTTGAAGGAAAACCATTCTTAATTACATGGGTAAGTAGTGACCGCGGGCATTAATTAATTACTAATTCATAATTTCCCCAGTCCACATTAACAAAAAAAACCTTTCTAGTGATATTACCGCGCCGTGCCGCAGGTAAATGTTGCAAATTTGAATAAAGGTAGAAATGCGGGTTCCTAACGCCTTTTGCGTAGTGGATCGAGCTTAATTGCATTTCATACTTTGTCCTGACATTATTTTCGTACGCCAGGAGAATATTGTAAAATCCGCTCCTATCCTACATAGGAAATCATTTGATTAAAAGTAAAATTATCCGTCGATTAAAATTCTTCGCAGATTGTATGACTGAGGAACATTTCGTCGGTTGCATCGCCCTCAATTCGCCCTGAGGACGATAGTTCTCTCCCGATACGACTGTTCTTTGTTTTTGCAAGATTTGATCGCGTTGAGGTCATTATAGAAATCGACGTTATAAATTAAACATGTGAGGGTATCTCCTGGGATTGAGCAATTGAATGTACCTACATACCTTGAAGTGCAAAGGGTTATTTCTTTCTGAATAGGACTGTTCTATGGTTTTGCTAAGATTTGATGGCATTGAGGTGATTATAGAAAACGACGTTTTAAATTAAGCATGTGGGGGTATTCATGGAATTAAGCAGTTACACACCTGTAAGTGCTAAGGGTGGTAATTCAAGAGCTGTTACGGATTTTTTGAGGATAACTTGCCAAGGTAAGTGTCTGTTGGGGTCTTTGGTTTGAAGGAAAAAACATTCTTAATCACGTAGGTAAACAATCGCCGCGCGCATTCTAGAAACGGCGCCACGTCGACCGCTCGGCACGAATTAGCTAGAGCAAACACCATAATGGCGATATGAATTAGGTGTAGATGGATATCTCATCGTTACAAATGAGCACGGGCTGGTGAGCGGGTGTGAGTGAGACGGCGGGCTGCAGGAGCGGACGGTGAAAAAAACGGCGAGAGTGAGCAATTGATTTTCCCCCGCCACAGCCAATTATCCCCTTTGAAAATGAACATCGGACAAAAGCGCGCACAAAAAGCTTATAATTAAAAAAAGCTCTGCCCCGATAAAAGAGTGTAACAAAACGCCAAACAAACATACGTAGATCACGCTAACAAGCAGGGAGAGACTGGCGCCGTCCTCGTCGGGTCATGGCGCCCTCTCGCTCGCACCCAGGCATCAATCAGTGCTGATTCTATTTCATGACTCAGTTGAGCGAGTGAACGATAGCATTAAATTGATTTTATTATCCCCACCACGCCGACGAACCAATCCTAGTCCGGATAACAACCGCCTGCTAGGCGTAAACAAATGAAAACCTGCCAATCACACCGTGGAAAACATTCGAACTGGTGAAAAACCGTTGCGTGTACTTAATAACTCATGTCGGCGTAATTGATTCGTTTTGTTATTTTAATTTATTTCAGTCATGAGCTTTCGCGCTGAGCTTAATTTGTTGCGGAATGATGGACGTTCCCGCCTCGGCCGGCGGAATGTCGATCGCGGAATTTCAGCCCGAACCGGCTCGAAAAGTCTGGCTCCTGAGGGGGGACCCTGTGAGCCCGAAACCGGGGAGAGCGCCGGCGGAAATTAAGTAATTTGCGCGAGTGGAAAATTAAATTCTGACGACGCGGATCATTTTGGGGCAATCAACTCGTCAATTCCGCAGCCTAATCAACAGGACCGTAACGTGGGGCGATATTGTAGGCAATAAATCGTGGGCGGGGCCTGTGGAGAGGCCACTCCCACGGCCCACGCTCCTTCAAACAGGATCACGCAAGCATTCAGTCGACTAGAGACACTTCAGGCAAGTGCACGGCAAAAAAAGGCGAGAGGCTTCCGGCAGACGTGAGCTGAGAGAGCAATCAGTGCGGGGCCCCCCGAATACTTCCCCCCGAGCGAGTGCCCCCCACAGAAAGTGATCGGATTTTATGGAGCAATAATAGTGTGGTACAGTGTTTTTTGGGAAAAAAGTGCGAAAATGGAAGACACCAAGTCAGAGCTGAACATCAAGACGAAGATCTCGTTCAGCGTGGAGTCGCTCCTGTCGACGAAACCCCCCTCGAGTCCGCAAGGGTCCATAAAGAACGAGGACAACCTGGACGAGGAGATCAACCAAAGATTACAACCCGACGACGATGACGACATCGAGGAGGATATCACCGTCGACGACGACACGGACGACATGGAGAGTCGAGGCAGCCTCAGCCCCAACTCGCACCACGTAATCATACCGCAACCTCTGCACCCCTCCATGAGGATGATGAGCCAGGCGCCTCCACAGTGGCCGTTCCCGTGGATGGGCCACAACCCCATGCTGCGCTCGACGTCACCACAAAGTAAGTACCTCTACTACCAACAACGCACACACCCAACAACAACAACAGAAACCACAGCGTTAACAACAACACCACAAGATTTGAGCGCGTCCGCCAGGCTAACAGCACCTCTACTCTTTATAGCAAACCTACCAAACATGAGCCAAAACCACGGGCCGCCGATAGTCCGGTGTGCCCTCAGGAAGCACAAGCCGAACAGAAAGCCGCGGACGCCCTTCACCACCCAGCAGCTCCTGGCCCTCGAGAAGAAGTTCAGGGACAAGCAGTACCTGAGCATCGCCGAGCGCGCCGAGTTCTCCAGCTCGCTGCGGCTGACCGAGACCCAGGTGAAGATCTGGTTCCAGAACCGCAGGGCGAAGGCGAAACGGCTGCAAGAGGCAGAGCTGGAGAAGCTGCGGCTGTCTGCGAGGCCGCTGCTGCCGCCGTCGTTCGGCCTCTTCCCCGGCGGGCCGGGGCACGTGATATCGCCGTTCCTGGCGGCCATGGCGCACAGGCAGCCCCATTTCGGCTTCCCCCAGCACGAATCGATCCTCAACATACCGCACTGATGGTTAATCGGGCCTCCGGACTTTTGAGCGCCACACGTGCGCAATTATTTGTTGGCCCCCCCTTTTTGTTTTTAGTTTCTAATTACGATCTAGTGCAAATTTTTTTGTTTTTATTCACTGTAAATAACAAATTTTTATAAGACTGATGTACATTTTGTTTAATATCTCGTGTATAAATGTGTGGATTCTATTTGTTTCATTTTTATGTATATAAAAATTTATTTATATGTATATTACATTGTAAATACGGAAAATATAAATTAATATTATATAACAAATTAGTTTCGTTATTACTATCGTCTAAAACAGGACGTCAAACACAACATTGCAAAAAAATTCTACGCAAAATCCATCAAACAAGTGATATTTTGTAACATCATTAAAAACATCAAAGTGTCCTGGAATATCATTACCTTGCCATTTTATCTTTTGCGGGAAATGTGAACAGAATTAGTGAATTTTCCAGAAAATACCAGGATTTACGAAAATAAAAGATTCATGCAAATACAAAGTGGTTCGTGCAAATTTCATCAAATTAGTGATTTTTCTGCAACACAACCACAACACAATTGACGTCGTAATAAGTAACATAAAAAACATCGATATGTATTGGAGTTTAAGTTCCTTGCCATATTTCACCTTTTGCGGGAAATGTGAACAGAATTAGTGATTTGTTTAGAAAACTCCAGGATATGCGGAAATAAAAGATTTAAATGAATCATGGAAATTATTTACAAAATCGTAAAGTGTTTCATTAAAATTCATCAAAATAGTGATTTTTGAAGAAATGAAGCCATGTACGTATTACAATTTGAGATTTCAACTACTATCTACTAAACTTTTATAGTAGTTAATTCACAAACAGTTTTCCGGTCAAAATTCGGACATTTGGGGACATTTTTTGTAACTGGACCACATCAAACACAAAATTGCAACAGTTGAAAATCCATCCATTCCACTGAAAATTAATCAAACGAGTGATTTTTTGTAACTGAATCACATCAAAAACACCGACATTTATTAGAATTTTGTTTCCTTGCCATGTTTACCTTTGCAGAAAATGTGAACAGAATTAGTGAATTTTCCGGAAAATGCCAGGATTTATTGTAAATATAAATCCTGTAAATATAAATATAAATTCAATTTTGTTTCCTTGCCATGTTTACCTTTGCAGCAAATGTGAACAGAATTAGTGAATTTTCCAGGTGGAAAATACCAGGATTTACGAAAATAAATATTCATGTAAGTCAGTTGCAAAATTATCTAGTGCTTCATCTAAATTTCATAAAATTAGTGATTTTTCTACAACAGAACCTCGTAAAATATGAAATCATGTACTTATTACAATTTGAGATTCCTCAACGACCTTATTTTTAAAATACAATGTTAACTGATTCATAAAATTGTAAAGTTTTCCAATAAAAATTGCAAAGTTTTCTACGCAAAATTACAAAGTGAGTTTTTGTAATGTCAACACCATCAGCATATATTGTAATTTAATTTATTTTCCATGTTTTATTTTTACGGAAAATGTGAACAGAATTAGTGAATTTTCCGGGAAATAACAGGATTTATGGAAATAAAAGATTCATGCAAATCTTCTTACCAGGATTTGTAAAAATAAAAGATTTAAATAAATCATCAAAATTAAATAAAAAATCGTAAAGAGTTTCATGCAAAATTGTGATTTTTCTGCAACAGAACAACATAAAAATTGAAGCCATGTATAACAATTTAAGATTTCTACAACTATCTTCTAAACTTTTTAAGTTCTTAATTCACAAAATTACAACAGGTTTTAACTCAAAATTCATCAAACAAGGGATTTTTCTGCAACAGAACAACATAAAAATTGAAGCCATGTATAACAATTTGTGATTTCAAGTACTATCTTCTAAACTTTTTAAGTACTTTATTCACAAAATTGCAACAGTTTTCCACTCAAAATTCATCAAACCAGTAATTTTTTGTAACTGAATCACATCAAAAACACCTACATGTGTTGGAATTTTGTTTCCTTGCTATGTTTACCTTTGCAGGAAATGTGAACAGAATTAGTGAATTTTCCGGAAAATGCCAGGATTTACGAAAATAAATATTCATGTAAGTCAATTTCAAAATTGTATAGTGCTTCATCCAAATTTCATAAAATTAGTGATTTTTCTAGAACAGAACCTCGTAAAATTTATAGTCATGTACTTATTACAATTTGATATTCCTTTCGACCTTCTTTTTAAAATACAATGTTATCTGATTCACAAAATTGTAAAGTTATCCAATAAAAATTGCAAAGTTTTCTACGCAAAATTACAAAGTGCTTTTATGTAATGTCAGCACCATCGGCATCTATTGTAATTTAATTTATTTTCCATGTTTTATTTTTGCGGGAAATGTGAACAAAATTAGTGAATTTTCCGGGAAAATACCAGGATTTACGAAAATAAATATTTATGTAAGTCAATTACAAAATTGTCTAGTGCTTCATCCAAATTTCATAAAATTTGTGATTTTTCTACAGCAGAACCTCAATGAATTTAAGGTCATGTACTTCTTACAATTAGAGATTCCTGTTGGACCTTCTTTTTAAAATAAACGTTAACTGATTCACAAAATTGTAAAGTTTTCCAATAAATGTTGCAAAGTTTTCTGCGCAAAATTACAAAGTGATATTTTTGTAATGCCAACACCATCGGCATATATGTTAATTTAATTTTTTTCCATGTTTTATTTTTGCGGGATATGTGAACAGAATTAGTAAATTTTCCGGGAAATAGCAGGATGTACGGAAATAAAGGATCCATGTAAATCAACTGCAAAATACTGAAGTGTTTTCTACTGAAAATCGTAAAGTTTTCTACTGAAAATCGTAAATTTTTCTACGCAAAAGTGTTTTCCTGAGTGTAATTGAGCCACATCATAATCGACATATATTGGAATTTCACTGACTTTCCATGTTTTACCTTTGCGGAAAATGTGAGAAAATTAGTGAATATTCCGGAAAATATCAAGATTTGAAGATAAAAACGATTATAAAAAACATGGATATTAATTACAAAATCATAAAGTGCTTCATACAAAATTCATCAAATTAGTGATTTTTCTGCAACAGAACCGCATCAAACATGAAGGCATTTTTAACAATTTGAACGTTATTTCAAAATACATATTATGTTCACCAATAGGTCACCAGATTGTAAAGGTGTTTAACGAAAATCGCAAAGATTTCCACGAAAACTTCATCAAAGTGATATTTTGTGAATTAACCTCTTTGAAAACACAGACCATAGATATTCTGGAGTTTTATTTTCCTTGGCAACTGCGAAAATGTGAACAAAATTAGTGAGTTTCCCGAAAAATACCAAAAATTTCAGGTAATTTGAAACTATTGTAAAACAAGTCAATTCAAATCAATTATAAAATTTTAAAGTGCTTCATGCAAAATGCATTCAATCTGTACCCCATAAAATTGAAGGTATGTATTATAAATTTCAGTTTTCTCTTTAACTATTTTCTGAAATTGCATGTTAGTTACTTCACATATCTTCCTATTGAAAATGTTGAAAAGTTTACCAGATAAAATTCATCAAATAAGCCATTTTCTTGTAATTAAACCATGTAAAAAAATCGTCATGTACTGCATATTTCTAGTCATCTTTAACGTTGTGGAAATGCTAACAATATTTTTCAGAAAATTTTTGGATGCAAAACTTAATGGAAGTCAAATATCTATTAAATAGTAAACGGCTTCATGCAAAATTCATCTAATTTGTGACTTGTGAGTTTGATTTTCCTTGTCTTATGTACCTTTGCGAAAAATGTCAACTAATTAACATTAGTAAACAATATCAGTTTATTACTATTATTACTAAACAATATTAGTAAATTTCCTAGAAAGGTCCAACATTTCAGGAAGTGTAGAATTACTGTAAAAAAGTGTATGCAAATCAATTAGAAAATCGTACCTAATCATAGAAGATTCTTGCAAATCAATTACAAAATCATGTAAAATACATTAAATTAGTGATTTTTCTGCAACAGAACCACATCAAACATGAAGACGTTTAAAACAATTTGCAAATAAATTATAAAACAGTAAAGTGTCATTAAATTTGTAACTTTGCACTATCAAAAATGAAGGCATGCATTGTTATTCAATTTTCTGCAATATGACGTTAGCTAATTCTCAAAATTGCAAAGTTTTCTAATGATAATCGTAATGTTTTCCACGCAAAATTCATCAAACAAACCATTTTTTATTTGTAACTAAAAAATAACAAAAAATCGACATGTACAGCCACGAACTCTGGGAATGACGCGCTCCGTAAGACCGAGCAGTCTGCTATCCTCGTCTACCGTGCGAGACCAGACAAGGATAGTAGACTTATGCTCGGTCTTAAGGAACGCGCCATTCCCAGAGTCCGTGGCTGTACCTGAAGCTGTAGAAGCTGTACCTTGAAAGCTATACCTGGTTGTACTATTGAAGTTTGAAGCTATGTTTACGTTAATGGTATTTTTTTCCCCGAAAATATAAGTAAGTACCTACATATTACTAGAAATTTAATTATACGATTATGTATGAATGCAAATCAATGTCATTGCATGTATTTGATGTGATTATGTAGCATAATTTGTGGATAAATTATGATTTGATGAATTTTACATGGAATACTTTAGGTTTTTACAATTAAATGTTTTGGATTTGCAAAGAATACTACACAAATTAGCTTATTAATTATAGAAGAGGAAACCTAAATTGCAATACTTGCTCTGGTTTTCGACGAGGTTCGGTTGCAAAAATGTTACTGGTTGAATTTTGAATGCAAAATTCCTCAAATTTGTAATTTTTCTGTAACATATTACATCAGGAATGAAAGTTTGTTCTGATTAGAAATTTGAATATGAAAATTTGACAGAGTTGCAGCATTAAATAAGGGAGGAAATTAAACACATAACTTTCTGCATTGACAAGTATTGGTTAGCTATTACTGAAATTTCTGAAAGTTTATTATTTGCATATTTGATATTAGATTCGTGTACAGTACACCCGAAACTAATTCTCCTGAACATTTGACAGAGTTGCTGCATTAAATAAGGGAGAAAATTAAACACATAACTTTCTGCATTGACAAGTATTGGTTAGCTATTACTGAAATTTCTAAAAGTTTATTATTAGCAAATTTGATTATGTATTAGATTCGTGTACAGTACACCTGAAACTAATTTTCCTGAAAATTTGACAGAGTTTCAGCATTAAATAAGGGAGAAAATTCAACACATAACTTTCTGCATTGACAAGTTTTGGTTAGCTATTACTGAAATTTCTGAAAGTTTATTATTTGCAAATTTGATATTAGATTCGTGTACAGTAGTTTTCAGTTTCAAGCAAGTTTCAGCATTAAATAAGGGAAAAAATTAAACACATATCTTTCTGCATTGACAAGTATTGGTTAGAGGTTACTGAAACTTCTGAAAATTTGTAATTTGCAACTTTCATATTAGATTCGTCTACAGTACACCTAAAACAAATTCTCCTGAAAATTTGACAAAGTTTCAGTATTAAACAAGGGAGAAAATTAAACACATAACTTTCTGCATTGACAAGTTTTGGTTAGCTATTACTGAAATTTCTGAAAGTTTATTATTTGCAACTTTGATATTAGATTCGTGTACAGTACACCTGAAAGTAATTCTCCCGAAAAAATTGATAAAGTTTCAGTATTAAATAAGGGAGAAAATCAAACATTTAACTTTCTGAATTGGCAAATATGGGTTCGCTATTACTGAAATTTCTGAAAGTTTATTATTTGCAGATTTGATATTAGATTCGTGTACAGTACACCTGAAACTAATTCTCCCGAAAATTCGTCTTTAACTAAGTATTTGACAGTTTTTCATGCTAAATTTGTTAAACAAGTGATTTTTGTGAAGTAAACCACATCAAAGACATTTACAGGTGTTTAAGTTTGATTTTCTAGCCTTATTTGCCTTTACTTAAAATTTTAACAAACCTGGCAAATTTCCCGGAAAATACCAGAATTTTGGGAATCAGTTACAACATTGTAACGTTCTTTATTCAAAGTCCATCAAGTAACTTATTTGTAACAGAACCTCGTCGAAAGCAAGAGCAAGTATTGCAATTTACGTTTCCTCTTCTATAACTATTATGCTAATTTGCATAGTATTGCAATATTCTATGTATTGCATAATACATATTCTATGTATTATGTATCACTTCATTGCAAAAACCTAAAGTTTTCCATGTAAAATTTATTAAGTTGTAATTTATCCACAAATTATGCAACATATTCACATCAAATACATGCAATGAAGTAGAATTTATTTTTGTTTGCGTTTGCGGAAAGCATGAATAGAATTAGAAGATAACCCTGAAAACGAAGGATTTCACAAAATTATACTTAGAAAAAGGTAATGCAAATTAATTATTATGGAATTTAAACAATATAATAACTATGGCGCAAAATGTATATCCTTTTATTAATGTATAAAACGAGTAACGGAAATTACATGCATAAATATATAAGTATGTTATTTGTGATTTGTACAATGTAAAACTGATAAAATGGTGAATGCGCCGGGCACAATATTACCAAATTTCCCATGTAAAAGATATTCATTTTGACGCATTTATTATATTATTTATAATATTTATTTATTTAGCATATGGCATAATTACATCAAACTATATTACTGGTTATTGTTTTATAATTTATATATCTGTCTATACAAGTATCTTACTGTATAGTAGTAATGTATTTGTATGAGATGCATTTCTACAACTACATGATCATGATCATGATCATCATGATAGTTGCGTTTATCATTGTAGCATTGCAGAACGTGTCTTTGTCAGGAAATCGTAAGATTATCTGACCAGTATGTGTTAGTTCATTTAGCGTTATCCAGGGTGCACCACGAGGAGGCGAACTAACTTTACACCCCTATTCATAATAAATTAATAATGTCTCAAATGATTGTCTCAATATGCAATAACAAGATTTAGTATTGTTTTCGCGATAATATTTTTCTTTAATTTCTGATTTCAACGTAATTATGTATCCATTATTTGGTGCATTGAGTTCAACTGTGGACAATTTATTTTCAGCCAGCATGTATTTGCCTTTTTGTATGCTTGTATCTTTGCATGTGTTTTATGCATGGGATCTTTATAGTTTTTGCATGTTGCTTTTATCAAGTCACATTCTTACTATTTTATACTTACATTAGATTATAATTCCAAATTATCTAATTACTTCATTTTTCTTCTAATGGGCCTTTACCTCTTGTTATGTTTATATGGTTACGGTGGGTAAAGAAAATATCAAGATAATTCTAGTTTTCAAAGTTTTCAAGGACATTTTAAAATTTGAAATGAATATGAAAAAAACATTTGTTCTTTATATAAATTTCAAAGGTCAGAAGTTTTTGTCAGTTTTAGGTACTTAGTATACTTTAGTATAAGTACTAGTATACTAAAGTATAGAAATATATTTTTGAAATGAAAAATGAAAGTAATAATATTGTTAATTAATATATTAAACTAATTTCTTTTTTTTTTAAACACAATATTGTATCTACTTATTCTATGGTTTCAATGTTTTTAGGAATCATATTACACAGAATACGTTTCTGGTAGTCATACAATTTATTCCTCACTCATCTCTATTAAAATAATTTACTATTTTTATGGAAAACCAGCTTGTATCTACTTATTCTATGGCTTCAAGTTTTTGGAAAACACGAATTTGTACCTACTTTTTCTATGGCTTCAATTCTTTTAAGAAACATTACACAGAACATGTTTCTGGTTATCATATAATTTGAACCTCACTGTGCTGATTGTCATTTAAATAAACTTTTTTCTTTTCGAAAACACTTTACTGATTGTATGGGTTCTATTTTGCCAACATTTTTTTTCATTGAACAGATTTTGAGCAATAAAATTGGATGCTCATATTCACTAAAACAATTTTTATACGAAATTGTGTTGTCTTATTATTTGTCTTATTGTTCTCATAATAATATGAGTTACATATGGGACATAAAATGTTCATTAAACCTTCATTTTTGTACTTCTTTAGAATACAGAAAATACAGAAAATAATGTTGTTGTCTATATTTACTGCAATATCATTTAATATGTACTGTTTCTATTGCATTTATGCAACTCACGACAGGAACAATTACAATATCTACATTAACTGCTCATTACTCCATTAATACATCAAAATAACGTTAATTCATTTACATGCGCTTTGCTTTCATATTTTATGCATATAGAGAACAATCGATTTCTAATTATAGTTAGTAAGTACAGACGTAAGCATCCGCTCCACTATTTAATTGTAATTAAATAAGCCGAGTATAGGTGAGAGGTCAGTGAATTTACTTCGTATTCCAAAAGTGCTAACTTCGTTATAGAAAAGTAAATAATTTTTGTTTAAATAAATATAAACATTTGAGAGTATGGAAACCAGAGTGATGTAAGTACATTTTTTTTTAATTTCAAATATATAATAATAGAATTATTAGAAAATAGAATAAGACCAGAATTTCAGAACCTGAATTAAAAAAAATTGAATCTGAATTTTGAATTTAAAATAAATGGACTTACACCACTCCAGCTTTCAATAGCTCATTTGTTTCTAACAATTTAAACAAATTTAGACAAATCCCTAAAACATCTCATAAGAAGATTCTACAGATTTGTTTTTATAAAATCCTGAACAAAGATTGTAGTTAAATTTGTTTATATCTGAAATAAATGCTGACGAATTTGTCTGATATCTTCAGCAATTTTCGATATATTGGACGCCTTAAACAAATTAAGACTTTTTTTCAAACAAAATCAACAAAATTGTTTATCATCTTAAAGAGAAATTTAGATTAAATTCTGTAGCATCTCAAATGCATCTCAAAATCTTGCAAATGATATATAAACGTAGACAAATTATCTAACATTTTAAACAATTTCAGATTGAATTATCGGATACCCTGTAAACATCCCCAACTAAATACTAATAACTTTATTGATCAGCGCATTCTAATTTCGCACCTTTCAGCCGCTCGCCTATTCACATTGCAGCACATTGCCAGCGATGATAATTCGTACACCGTGCCATTGGTTTAATTAATTTTTTCGTCGTTACACCATCAATCATGCTCTCACAACGTCAGATTGTGAATAAATCGTTTTATAATTTAAATGGTACATTTACATCTAGATATTTCCTCCGACTACGCCCATTTTTAATTAAAGCAGTAATTAATGGAACTCAAATCTCTGGAATATTTTACGGACTATTGGGTCACATGAGTTGCACTTTTACAAGCCAGGCGAACAAAAACAGAAATTTACCAGACATGGTAAGTAAGTTAAAAATATCTTGTGCATATCATTGTTCTAATCATTGCTACGTGCATTTTACAAGCAGTTATTTTCTTGTATAAAACATATACATACAAACGAAGATCTATGAAAATGTATACAAGCTCTCTTGATTCTTCGTTGTTAGTTCTCACGATATTGTGTTTTGGGTATTAGGTTTTGTACATGGTATTTATTAGCTGTATCGTTTTCATATCTATTTTTGCTTTCCAATTCATTTCACATATTTTCTATTCTTAATCGGTTGAATTTGTAATGCAATAATGTAATAAAGCAATATTGTAATTAAATGTATAAATTGAAAATATGTAATTCATTATTTATATAAATTATATAAATGTCTAATGATAAAATTACTCTTTGTGTATATTTTCAAAATTGGTGTAATGATTTTAATAGATTTCACGTGATAAAATTTAATATGATCATTATAATTGATTAATTGAATAAAGATTATGTTCAGTGCATAGAATAATTTTGCAAATGTAGGACGTCAATTTTGCAATATGAATTTTATAAATATTAATAATTTAAATATTTATTTAAATATTATGCCAATATTTTAAATATTTTTGAAATTATACAATTAAATCAAGAATTACGCATTGGGTGTTAATTATATAAAACACAGTCATTGCCAATATTATTACTGACTGCAACAATAAATTGTATTAGTATTGGTGAGTTAGTTTTTGAGATGTATTGTGATAGTACTTCAAATATCAACAAAAATCATATTATCATAGGAAAACAAGAATATCTTAAGAATTGTGCATTGGATATTAACACATTTGACGAAAATAAATGACAATATTTCACTCAATATCACTAATAAATTTCGTTAGTGTTGATACGTTAGTTTTGGATCTATGATTATTTAAGTATGTCTCCACTTTGGAGATCAATTCCAGAAAGCTTTAAAATTCACCAGAAAACCAGAATATCTCAAGTATTAATCGATAATAATAGTATAACGTACATTTAATATGAACATATTACTAAATATCGGCTTTCAATTTAATTCATATTAGTACGCTGGTTTTTGAGATAAAATTTGATAGTACTCCATATATCAAAAATCTTATTGCCACACCAAAACACGAATATCACAATAATTAAGCATTGGTATTATCTCAATTTAATTAATCAAATGACAACATATTACTTATTATCAACAATAAATTTCATTAGTATTGATACGTTAGTTTTTGAGTTTTAATGATTTAAGTATCAGCCACTTTCGAAAACAATTCCAGTGATATTTACAAACACATGGTCATATTTAAAGCAGAATATCTTAAGTATCACGCATTGGATATAAATCATATGTCTTACCTTTATTACAAATATACTATTGAACATTAACACTAAATTCATTTGATATTAATACGCTACTTTTTTAGCTAGAATTTGACAGTACTTCAAATATCACCAAAAATCATATTATCACACTTAAACACGAATATCACAGGAGTTTTGCATTGGATATTAACTTAATTTGAATAATAAAATGACAACATATCACTTATTAGCAATAATAAATTGCATCAGTATTAATACGTTAATTTTGGAGCTATGATTATTTAAGTATGTCTCCACTTTGGAGAACAATTCAAGAAACCTTTAAAATTCACCAGAAAACCAGAATATCTCAAGTATTAATCGATAATAATAATGTAAAGTACATTTAATACGAACATATTACTAAATATCAGCTTTAAATTTCATTGATATTAGTACGCTAGTTTTTGAGATAATATTTGATAGTTCTCCAAATAACATCAAAACTCTTATTATCACATTAAAACACGAATATCACAAGAATTTTGCATTGGGTATTATCTCAATTTGATTAATCAAATGACAACATATTACTTATTATCAACAATAAATTTCATTAGTATTGATATGTTAGTTTTTGAGTTATAATGATTTAAGTATCGGCCACTTTCGAGAACAATTCCACTTACATTTAAAAAACATATGGTTACATTCGAAAACAGAATATTTTAAGTATCACGCATTGGATATTAATCGTATTTCATACCTTTAATACAAACATCCTACTGAATATCAACACTGAATTTTATTAACATTAATACGCTGGTTTTTGAGATATAATTAATGATTAAACTTCAAATATATCCAAAAATCATATTATCACATGAAAACACGAATATTTCAATAATTTTGCATTGGATGTTAAGTAAATTGCATTAAATAAATGGCAGCATATCACTTAATATCAGTAATAAATTTCATTAGTATTTATACGTTAGTTTTGAAGGAAGAATGATTTAAGTATAAGCCACTTTCAAAAACAGTTTCAGTAGCATTTAAAAATGTAGTCACACTAAAAACAGAAAGTATCACCGAATGGATATTAATCATATTACATAGATTGAATACAAACATGCTACTAAATATCAGAAATAAGTTTTATTGATATTGATACACTAGATTTTGAGATGTAATTTGATAGTACTTCTAATATCACGAAAAATAATATTATCACACTTAAACACAAATATCTCAAGAATTATGCATTTAATATTAACATAATTAAATTGAACAAAGGACATCATATCACTTCATATAACTAATAAATTTCATTAGTATTCATGCTTTAGTTTTTCAGGTATGATTATTCAAGTATGAGACACTTTCTAGAACAATTACTGTAACCTTTAAATTACACATGGTTGCATTAAAAACTGAATATCTCAAGTAGCACACATCGGATATTAATTATATTACATGTATTCAATAAAAAAATACTACTGAATATCAACATTAAATTTTATTAATATTGGTACGCTGGTTTTTGAGATATAATTTGGTAGTACTTCCAATATATCCAAATATCATATTATCACACGAAAACACGAATATCTCAATAATAATGCATTGGATAGTAATACAATTGCATTAGTCAAACGATAATATATCACTCAATATCAGTAATAAATTTCATTATTATGTATACGTTAGTTTTTGAGGTACAGTGATGTACCTCTAAAACAATTTCAGTAGCATTTGAAAATACTGTCACATTAAAAACAGAAAATCGTAAGTATCACGCAATGGATATTAATTTATATTATATACATATAATACAATCATGGCGGAAAGGCCCTATGGGGTCGATAGCCTAATAAAGATTGTTTATATATATATATATACAAACATGCTACTGAATATCAGCATTAAATTGTATTGATATTGATACACTAGTTTTTGAGATGTAATTTGATAGTACTTCCAATATTACCAAAAATCATATTATCACACTTAAACACGAATATTTCAAGAATTATGCATTGAATATTAACTGAATTAAGTTAAACAACGGACATCATAGTACTTAATATTACTAATAAATTTCATTAGTATTCATACATTAGTTTTTGAGGTTTGATTATTTAGGTATGAGCCACTTTCAAGAATAATTATTGTAATCTTTAAAATACACATGGTCACATGAGTAACTTAATATCTCAAGTAGCGCGCATTGAATATTAATTATATAATATACCTTCAATAAAAACATACCACTGAATATCAACATTGAATTTCATTGATATTGATACGCCAGTTTTTGAGATATAATATGATAGTACTTCAAATATCACCAAAAATCATATTATCACACTAGAATACGAATATCTCAATAATTATGGATATAAATCATATGTCTTACCTTTATTACAAATATACTATTGAACATTAACACTAAATTCATTTGATATTAATACGCTACTTTTTTAGCTAGAATTTGACAGTACTTCAAATATCACCAAAAATCATATTATCACACTAGAATACGAATATCTCAATAATTATGCATTGGATATTAACTCAATTACATCAATCATATGACTTAATATCAATTCTGAATTTCATTAGTATTGATACGTTAGTGTTTATCACTTAATATAACGAAAACATATGACTTAATATCAATTCTGAATTTCATTAGTATTGATAACGTTAGTGTTTGAGATATAATGATTTAATTTTGAGCCACTTTCGAAAACAATTTCAGTAGCTTTTAAAATGCACACGGTCGCATTAAAACCAAAATACCTCAAGCATTACTCATTGGATATTAATCATATTACATATATTCATACTACTGAATATCAACAAATATCATTGATATTCGTATGCTAGTTTTTGAGATATACATTTAAAAGTACTTCATCTATCAGTAAATAATATATTATTATACCAACACACGTATATATCAATAACTATGCACTGGATGTTAGCTCATTTAAACTAAATAAATGACAACATATCATTGAATATCAGTAATAAATTTTACTAGTATTGACAAGGTGGTTTTTGTGGTATGATTATTTTAGTGTGCAACTTTCGAGAAAATTTCAGTAGCATTTAAAACATACATGGTCGCATTAAAAACATAATATCTCAAGTATTACTTATTGGATATTAATCATATTACATATATTCACTACCAACATACTACTGAATATCAGCAAAATTCATTGATATTCATACGCTAGTTTTTCAGATATACGTTTGAAAGCACTTCAACTATCACTAAAAATATATTATTATACTAACACACAAATCTCTCAAGAATTTTGCGTTGGATATTAACTAAATTAAAGTAAATAAATGTCAACATATCATTCAATATCAGTAATTAATTTCAATAGTATGGACATGTTAGTTTTTGTGGTATGATTATTTCAGTATGTGCAACTTCCGAGAAAATTCCAGTAGCAATTAAAACACACATGGTTCGCATTAAATACAGAATATCACAAGTAACACGCATTGGATATTACTCATATTACACACATTTAATACAGACATACTACTGAATAACATCATATAATTACATTGATATTAATAGGCTAGTTTTTGATATAATTTAATAGTTAATCAAATATCTCAAAAAATTATATTATCATAAGTATCACGCAATGGATATTAATCAAATTACCTACATATAATACAAATATGCTACTGAATATCAGCATTAAATTATATTGATATTGATACACTAGTTTATGAGATGTAATTTGATAGTACTTCCAATATTACCAAAAATCATATTATCACACTTAAACACGAATATTTCAAGAATTATGCCTTGAATATTAACTGAATTAAGTTAAACAACGGACATCATAGTACTTAATATCACTAATAAATTTCATTAGTATTCATACTGTAGTTTTTGAGGTTTGATTATTTAGGTATGAGCCACTTTCAAGAACAATTATTGTAATTTGTAAAATACACATGGTCACATTAAAAACTAAATATCTCAAGTACCGCGCATTGGATATTATTTGTATAACATACCTTAAACAAAAACGTACTACTGAATATCATCATTGAATTTCATTGATATTGATACGCTAGTTTTTGAGATATAATGATTTAATTTTGTGCCACTTTCGAAAATATTTTAGTAGCTTTTAAAATGCACGCGGTCGCATTAAAACCAGAATATCTCAAGTATTACTCATTAGTTATTAATCATATTACATACATTCAATACCAACATACTACTGAATATCAACAAATTTCATTGATATTCTTACGCTAGTTTTTGAAATATTCATTTGAAAGTATTTTAACTATCAGTAAAAAATATATTATTATACTAACACACGAATATCTCAAGAATTATGCGTTGGATATTAACTCAATTAAATTAAATAAATGACAACATATCATGAATATCAGTAATAAATTTCACTAGTATTGACACGTTAGTTTTTTTTGTATGATTATTTCAGTATGTGCAACTTTCGAGAAATTTCCAGTAGCATTTAAAACACACATGGTCGCATTAAAAACAGAATATCTCAAGTATCACGCATTGGATATTACTCATATTACACACATTTAATACCAACATACTACTGAATATCAGAAAATTTCATTTATATTCATAGGCTAGTTTTTGAGATATACATTTGAAAGTACTTCAACTATCAGTAAAAAATATATTATTATTCTAACACACGGATATCTCAATAATTGTGCGTTGGATATTAACTCAATTAAATTAAATAAATGAAAACATATCATTGAATATCAGTAATTAATTAGACTAGTATTGACACGGTAGTTTTTGTGGTATGATTATTTTAGTGTGTGCAACTTTCGAGAAAATTCGTGTAGAATTTAAAACACACATGGTCGTATTAAAAACAGAATATCTCAAGTATTACTCATTGGATATTAATCATATTACATACATTCAATACCAACATACTACTGAATATCAGCAAATTTCATTGATATTCATACGCTAGTTTTTGAGATATACATTTGAAACTACTTCAACTATCAGTAAAACATATATTATTATACTAGCACACGGATATCTCAAGAATTATGCGTTAGATATTAACTCAAATAAACTAAATAAATGACAACATATCACTGAATATCAGTACTAAATTTCACTAGAATTGACATGTTAGTTTTTGTGGTATGATTATTTTAGTGTGTGCAATTTTCGAGAAAATTCCAGTAACATTTAAAACACACATGGTTCGCATTAAAAACAGAATATCTCAAGTAACACACATTGGATATTACTCATATTACACACATACAATACCAACATACTACTGAATATCAGCAAATTTCATTGATATTCGTACGCTACTTTTTGAGATATACATTTGAAAGTACTTCAACTATCAGTAAAAAATATATTATTATACTAACACACGGATATCTCAAGAATTATGCGTTGGATATTGCCGAAATTAAACTATATAAATGACAACATATCATTGAATATCAGTAATAAATTTCACTAGTAATGACACGTTAGTTTTTGTGGTATGATTATTTTAGTGTGTGCAACTTTCGAGAAAATTCCGGTAGCAATTAGAACACACATGGTCGCATTTAAAACAGAATATCTGAAGTATTACTTATTGGATATTAATCAAATTACATATATTCAATACCAGCATACTACTGAAAATCAGCAAATTTCATTAATATTCGTATGCTAGTTTTTGAGATATATATTTGAAAGTACTTCAACTATCAGTAAAATATATATTATTATACTAACACACAGATATCTCAATAATTATGCATTGGATATTAACTCAATTAAACCAAATAAATAACAACAAACCATTGAATATCAGTAATTAATTTGATTAGTATTGACACGATAGTTTTTGTGGTATGATTATTTTAGTGTGTGCAACTTTCCAGAAAATTCCAGTAGCGTTTAAAACACACATGGTCGCATTAAAAACAGAATATCTCAAGTATCACGCATTGGATATTACTGATATTACACACATTTAATACCAACATACTACTGAATATCAGCAAATTTCATTGATATTCATACGCTAGTTTTTGAGATATACATTTGAAAATACTTTAACTATCACTAAAAATATATTATTATAGTAACACACGGATATCTCATTAATTTTGCGTTGGATATTAACTCAATTAAACTAAAAAGATGATAACATATCATTGAATATCAGTAATAAATTTCACTTGTATCGACACGTTAGTTTTTGTGGTATGATTATTTGAGTATGTGCAACTTCCGAGAAAATTACAGATGCAATTAAATAACACATGGTCGCATTAAAAACAGAATATCTCAAGTATCACGTATTAGATATTACTCATATTACACACATTTAATACAGACATACTACTGAATAATAACCTATAATTACATTGATATTGATAGGCTAGTTTTTGAGATATAATTTAATAGTTATTCAAATATCTCAAAAAATCATATTATCGCACTTACACACGAATATCTCAAGAACTATGAATTGGATACTAACTTAATTGCATTAATCAAATGAAAATATATTACTTCATATCAGTAATAAATTTCATTAGAATTTAGACGCTAACTTTGAGATGATTATTTAAGAATGGCCTATTTTTGAGAATGCTTCAATTACCATAAAATAACATGGTTCTAATAAAACACGAAAACTCTCAGAAATCATTCAGTGGATATTAATTATATAAAACAAAATCAATGCCAAGATAGGTGTTAATTTGTTTTAGTAATTATAAGTTTTATTTGTATTGATACGCTAGTTTTTGAGATATATTTTGGTAATATTTCACATTTCCAATAATCACATTATCGCGTTAGGAAACACATATCTCAAGAATGGTGCATTGAATATTAACCCAACTAAATTGCAAAAATTACATCATATCACTTAATATCTAAGTAATATATAATTTTTGCATTTAATAGTATTAAATTTGATTAGTATTAATATGGTAGTTTTTGAGATGTAAGATACTTTTTTGGGGATACTTTCTAAAATTGCACGACCGCATTCAAAACAGAATATCTCAAATATCACGCATTGGATATTCATTATATTAGATACATGTAATACCAGAATAAATATCGAAAATAAATTGCATTGATGTTCATGCGCCAGTTTTTGAGATATTGATAATACTTCAAATACCACTAAAAATCACATAAATCCAACAACAAATACATATATCAAGAATTGTGCATTGGATATTAATTTAATTAAACCAATTAAATAATAACATATCACTTAATACGAGTAACCTATTTCATTTTCATTGATACGCTAGTTATTGAGATATGCTGATTTATGTACGAGCCACTTTCGAGAACATTTCAATTACGATTTAAAATCGCATCATAAGTTTTTCACTGATTTTTTGTTTTGCTTAATTATTTGTAACTCTTCACGATCTTTTCTATATATTCTTACATTCCTGAATTTTGGTAACCTACTCGTCCATACGTTAGTATATTTTCATTTTATATGTTTTCGTAAATGTGTTTATCTTAATCAACTTAAGATGAAGAAGATATGAAATTTTGGAATCATAATCGTACGAATTTCATAGTTACCATTAGTATGGTAATAAACGATTCCGTGAGTCATTCCGGTCAGAAAAATGACGAGTTAATAAACATGCGGTAATCGTTTTATTAATATGAAGACTAGAAATAATTTTATTGCCATACATTCCTGATTTACATTATTTATTTGAAGAATATGCAAATTCGCGCCTATTAACAGCTCGGCACAAATGAGCATGTATAGACATTAATTGAGCTAGACTGACACGGATGTATTATTTAATGTTTAATTCACACTGTAATAAGGTAATTTGTTGATGGCTGCTTGTCCAGCTGTAAGAAACGGAGCGCAAAAAAACGCTCATTACACCAACACCTCATTACTCATCATCTTACAGTAAAAAAATAAAATGCCTTACATCCTGCACATTGCAGGAAGCCGCATAATAGCGCTTTATCAATTCCCTGCTGGCGATTTATGCCCACTCACCTTTCGCCCTTATTAAACGCTCGCGAGGACGCAATAATTTTTCCTTTCTCCTCCTCATCCTCGGATCCGGTGAGGACTTGAAAGTTCCGCAAATGGACTCCGCTCAATAATAAATTTGAGCCAGCGATAATTACTCAGATCAGCCATTTAGATAGGGCGCACTTTTCGACTCGCATATAAACATATATACGTATAAACATATACAATTAAAAAACAAATTTATGAATGAAAGATAAGCCGTTATGGAGAGGCATTAAAAGTCTCGAATTTAAAATTTCGAATAATTAAATTTGATAAAACAAGCCCAGAAGTTGTTGGAATGTTAGTAGCGAGATACGGTAGCCGATACATCCAACCAAATAAATACTCACATTTTAATAGTCCAGGTATCCGAAAGCAACGAGGACGGACTAGTGACGGTAGGCGCGTGAAAGCGGGATGACACCAGTCGGGCTCCTTCTTTTTTCCGGTGTCCTTACACATAATTATATAAACACGGCGACGTTTCTAGTCCTTTCGACCAGTGGGCCCCCTTAACAAGCTGATCAATTGATAAATAGATACCAGAATTAATTATTTCTGACTACTTCTTTTGCATTTAAAAAAAAAGGAAACCGTCGGACTGAACATTTCACGATGGTGGAAAATGACGGTGCACGGGGAATTGAAATTAGGCCCAGTGATAAGCGAATTCCTCATTAACACCCGATATTCGTGCTAAACACTTATTAATATGCGGCCCGCTTATCGAGATCTACTTAATTCTTGTGTAGTTGGTCTTAATTACACGTGAAATCGAAATCGGGATGCCGGAACGAATGGCAGGTAACCATAACAGCCATAACAATGGATATTAATTTTCCATACATGGTAATCCGAGTGAATTCCAAAATAATGTTCTTTCAAATTAGTAATTAGATTTTTTAATGAATACATTGCCAAATTGTAAATAATTTCCAATCACTTTCAAAACTGATTTTCACAAATATGAAAATTTCGAGTTTGTACTGTATTTTGATGGGCAGATGAAATTTGTGGGAAAACTAAAGACGCGTATACTTTGGTTTTTACATGTTTACTCACCATTTATCTAAATTAGAAGCGTCGAACACTTATTTGAAGGGTTTATAAATAGCGTCATTCCCGCATTGAGAATAAATGTTGACCTGTGTAAGTAGATCATCCTTGATCATGGTTCAGTTACTTTGGATACAATTGTTAATACAATGGTATCCTAAAGCCCAGTTGTACGATCGTGGATCATCCTTGACCACGGTTCAGTTACCTTGGATACAATTATTAATACAATGGTATCCTTAGAAACTGAACCGCGATCAATGATAATCCACATTCGTATAACTGGGCCTTAGAAACTGAACCATGGTTAATAATGATCCACGATCGTACATTTGGGCCTTATAAATATATCTATCTATCTATTTTAAGTTTGGTAAAAACAATTGGGTCAATATTCTAATAAAAAAAGTAGGAAAATTACCAATTACAATAGACAAAATAAGTATGTTCTGCAATTATAATCAATAATTTTGGTTTTAACCTTATTTATAAGGATGACACATAAATACCTGGTAATTGTCAGAATTTAAAGCTCTATACACATTTTGTTACAGAAAGTTCCGTCACAAAACAAAAATGTAACACTTGTGTCTTGTCTTGATTTATTTTTAAACTGAAACAATATTTTTATGATTGCTTTTTCGATTGCTTCTTGTCACGGTCAATAATTAAAATGTTGGTTGTAATCTATACAAATTTAACAGAATAATTGAAATTTTGACAGAAATAATTGATAAGTCAACAGTAATAATTATAATTTTTTCACTAAAGATTAAAAATTTGGCAGCAATTTGCGAAATTTTCGATATTTAACCAATTTTTAATATACAGGGTTCGTCATTTCACCTCCCGTCTTCTATAGCTCAGTTACTAATTGAGTTAGGATTTTGATATTTTGCAGACTTTTCTTGCATTCTGAGGCGTATTTTAAGAAAATATTTTTGATTATACAGGGTATCCCAAAAAAGTGTGGCGTCATAATGATGTGTATTTTTAAATTGCATGGTATATTTTTTGTTGCTTATTTGGGTGCCCTTTATGGATGCCTACATATCCATGAGATTTTATTAAAATTGGTTTTGTGATTATAGCACAAAAATATAAAAACTGAAAAAACTCTGTTTTGAACCATTGGCTAAGAAAATTAATAAGAGATAAAAATATGCCTTGTTAATAAAACCATACAAGGTACTCATTAAATAACGTCTGACATTTGGAATAACCAAGTTTTATTGATATGCATTATACAGAGTGTCCAAAATTTGGTATCAAACTTTTCAAACTTTAAAGCACTTTATTTTTCTTATTTTAAATTGGAGCCCTCTATATTTTTATGTCATTCCATGTGGAATTAAAAAACAAACATTTTATCTAATCACAACTGTATCTCAATTCCTAACACATTAAAAGTTATGTGCAGAAAACTCGATTTATCATCTATTACAATAGCCATTTTAATGAATAAAACTCGAAGGTGACTTTGAGAACCCATTTATTGACATAACATATTTTGTAGTTACAATTAATATCTCGAAAGTATTAAAGGTTTCACAGATCTTCGTCTAAACCTATTACACATCGTAAAGTATTAGGTTTTGTATTAAAAATAGTTTTAGTCATAAAATTTCATAAAAACATAACATAACTGTGCATTTTTAAAATTAATTAATTGCTAGAACTTATGTTCGATATGTCTTCCGCCCTCTTGAAGGAACAAATGAAGACGAGTATGAAATGACATTGCCATTCTTCGTAGGTAACAGGTTGAATGTAATATTTTGAAATGCGAATATGAAAGTCAAATCCACATTTGTCAATATAGGTCATAATATTTGGCATATTATGAAAATCATATTTTCCATGACAAAAAAATATTTTGGTATCTTGGGTATAAAGAGCTTAGCTAAAAAAGTTTTAAACTTTTATATTACTACAGTCAACAAAGGCTCTTGTCACTTTGTTAAACTTTAATGTCAATAAATTGTTTTTCAAACCCACCTTCGATTTTAATTAATTAAAATGGCCATTGGAATTGTTGTTTAAACGAGTTTCCTGCAAATATCTTTTAATGTGTTAGGAATTGAGATAGGGTTGTAATTAGGAAAAATGTTTGTCTTTTAATTCCGCATGGAATTACGTAAAAATATACTGGGGTTCCAATTTAAAATAAGAAAAATAAAGTGCTTTAAAGTTTGAAAAGTTTGACACAAAATATTGGACACTCTGTATAATGCATATCAATAGAACTTGGTTAATGCAACTGTCAAACCTTATTTAATGAGTACCTTGTATGGTTTTATTAACGAGGCACTATTTTTATCCCTTATTAATTTTCTTAACCAATGGTGCAAAATTGATTTTTTTCAGTATTTATTTTTTTGTGCTAATGTCACTAAACCGATTTCAATCAAATTTTATGGGCATGTAGGCATCTATTAGAGGCGCCCGAATAAGTAACAAAAAATATACCATGCAATCTAAAAATATACATCATGATGACGTCACACTTTTTTGGGACACCCTGTATAATGAAAAATATTTTCCTGAAATACACCCTAGAAAGCAACTAAAGTCTGCAAAATATCAAAATCTTAACTCAATTAGTAACTGAGCTATTGAAGACGGGAGGTGAAATGACGGACCCTGTATAGATAGATACCTTTATTCAATATATGTTTACATAAATAATTACATAAATCCATATATCAGATTAAGATATACATATATCTTTTATGATATAGGTATTGGTTATGATATATTCTTTATGATACATCCGTTATGATATATCCGAATTTTATTATATATCCCTCGTTTGCTGGAATTACCCACCTTTACTGTGAATAATTTAAATTTTGATAGTAATCACCACTTTATACAATAATTATAGAAATTTCAGTTTAACAATAGACAATAATCAAAATTTTGACACTTTTTTTTTTAATCTGACACTATTTTTTGATATTTTTAACACAACCAATTTTTATGACCAAATCCGCCGATATCTGATATTACTCAATGAGTAATATCAGAGATAGTGATGGTGAGTAATACTCACCATCGTTGTTAATAATATAAATTTTGTTGGTAATCATTAAACAATTTACAGAACAATTTATATTTCGACAGAAATAATTGAAAAACCAACACTAATAATTGAAATTTTTACACTAATAATTTAAAAATTTAGCAGTAATTGATGAAAGTTTTAACACTGAACCATTTTTGGTTCTCCCCCACGCCAATAAGTAATATCAGAGATAGTGATGGTGAGTAATACTCACCATCACTATCTCTGATATTACGTCGTTGTTTATAAAATAAATTGTGTTGGTAATCATTAGACAATTTACAGAAAAAAATATATTTCGACAGAAATAATTGAAAATACAACACTAATAATTGAAATTTTTACACTAATAATTTAAAAATTTACCAGTAATTGGTGAAAGTTTTAACACTCAACCATTTTTGGTTCCCCCCACCTCAATGAGTAATTTCAGAGATAGTGATGGTGAGTAATAGTCACCATCACTATATCTGATATTACGTCGTTGTTAATAATATAAATTTTGTTGGTAATCATTAGACAATTTACAGAACAATTTATATTTCGACAGAAATAATTGGAAATCCAACACTAATAATTGAAATTTTTACACTAATAATTTAAAAATGAACCAGTAATTGGTGAAAGTTTTAACACTGAACCATTTTTATATGATTATATCCGTCGATTGTTGATATTACCAAACCAATTGATACCAGGTGATTATTAAATTGATGTTGTTAAAAATTTATTCAAGTAAGTAATTATTAAAATTTTGGTTAATCAATGATTAAATTTTTGACAATAAATTTAAAATGTGAACAGTAATAATTGAAATTTTTAGACTGAAAACTGAAACATTTGCAGTACTGTTTAAAATTTTACTGTAGTGGCAGACATTTTATTGAAAATTGAAAAAGTTGGCAGTCAATTGATGACTGGGATTTTCCTAAATATTTAAAATTACACAGGAAATTTGCATTTTGAATTTAGGCCCAGTTTTACAATCGCGGATTATTTTCATGTTTCTTTTCTTAATCCCTTTCTCAATTATTTTCATGTTGTATTGCAGTTCTTCCTCTGTTTCAGCACTTATTGCCATATCATCCGCGAATAGTAGTTCTGTTATTTTGGTTTTCTCCATTTTCCAGTATCCAATTTTTACCATTTTCATTTTTTGCTTTGCTTTCTTCATCGCCTTATCCAATACAATTGTGAAAAGCAAAGCATCCTTGTTTTACTCCTTTCTTCGTTTCGTATTGTTTTGATTCCTCATTGTTTGCTCTCACAATATTTCTGTTTTCTCTATACATGTATTTTATTTCATTTATTATTTCCTCCTTTATTCCTCTTTCTGCTAATTTGTTTCATTATGTCCTCTGTCCTTATCCTGTCGAATGCTTTTTCGAGATCTATGAAGTATATGTGCATGTCTCTGTTCTTCTTAATTAGTTTCTCACTTAGTTGTCTGAGTTTGAAGATTTGGTCTTGCATACTTCTGAATATGCATACTTCTTGCATACTTCTTGCATACTGAATTCGCACTGACTGTCCTCTATTTTTGTTTCTAGTTTGTCTCGCATCCTTTTTATAGTACCTTGCTCATTATCTTACTTGGTATACTTCTTAGTGTGATTCCTCTGTAATTTTCGCATATTCTTTTGTCCCCTTTCTTATGTATTGGTAGAATTATTCCTTTATTCCATTCTCTTGGTGTTTCCCCGCTGCTTATCATGTCATTTATTAGTTTCGTTATTTGTGTTATTCCCTCTTCTCCCATGTGTTTCCTCATCTCCGGGGTTATATAGTCTGTTCCTGGTGCTTTTCCGTTTTTTTTTATTGCTTGTATTTTTTTTAATTTGTTCATATTTTTCTCTTGCCTTTCTTGTGACTTTTCCCCACATTATAGTGTTCTATGTCATCTTCTTCATCCTGTGCGGTTAATTCTTTGAAATATTGTCTCCATCTTTCTATTATCTTGTCTTCATTCGTGATAATCGTTCCATTTTTTATCTTTTATGTTCATCATGTTGTGTTTTTTTTATTGGTTTAGTTGCTTTATTGTTCCGTAGAATAGTTTTTGGTTCTACCAAAAATTCTCATTTATTCTTTCACCAAATTCCGTCCATGACTTATGTTTTGCTTCTATTATTATTGAATTCATTTAATTTCCCTTTTCTTTGAATTTTTCATACTCTTCAATTTGTTTTGTTTGTAGGTATCTTTTCCATTTCTCTTTTTTGTCTTTTATCTCCTTTTTGACTTCCTCTGTCCACCCTGTTTCCCCCCTGTCATTTCTCTTTACTGCTTCTTGTACTTCATCTTTTTCAATTTTTTTTCTCTTCGTTTCTTGCTACCCCTCACCCCCCGACCCCATTTTTGTATTACGTTATCCTGTTCATCCTGTTCGGTTAATTCTTTGAAATATTGTCTTCATCTTTTCATTGTCTTGTCTTCATTCGTGATAATTGTTGCATTTTTATCTTTTATGTTCATCATGTTGTATTTTTTTTATTTTTTAGGTTGCTTTAGTGTTCCGTAGATAGTTTTTGGTTCTGCCCAAAATTCTCATTCATTCTTTCGCCAAATTTCGTCAATGACTTTTGATTTGCTTCTTTTATTATTGATTTCGTTTTGTTTCTCTTTTCTTTGTATTTCAGTTATTTTTGTTTGTAGGTATCTTTTCTATTTCTCTTTTTTGTCTTTTATCTCCTTTTTGATTTCCTCTGCCTACTAGTTTCATTTCCGCGTTTCCAATTTTTGTTGTTCCGCAGGTATTATATTTCTTTTGAATGTTTCCCATTTTCCTCCTAAGTTTAGCTTCGTTTCGTTCTCTCTGAATTTATGTTGTAGTATCTCTTTGTATTTCTCTTGTGTTTGTGTTTCTATTAATCTGTAGGCTTTGATCTTTTCTTTAACTTTTATCCTCCTCTGGTCTGTTTTTTTGTATTTTCTTCCAACTCATTTCCATTTTTAGTAGGTGGTGGTGCCTTAGTATTTCAGCTTGCCTTGTTACTCTTACATTGATTATTTTGTTTCAGCTGTTTCTATTAATTAGGTGGTAGTCTTTATCGATCTTTCGTTTCTGCTTGGCTATTCCCTTGTGTACTTGTTTTTCTGTTTGAATTTTGAATTTGTTATCACAAGGTTGTTTTCAATGCATAATTGTATTATTCTTTCCCCATTGTTGTTTTTAACTTCTTCTCCTTCTTTTCCCAGTATCTCTTCTATTCCGCAATTTTAACATCCCACTCTTCCGTTTAGATCTCCCATTACCATTATGTGTTATCTCTCTTCATCTGCTTCCGTTTGTATGTTTTCAAAGACTGTGTCTTTCTCTTCTATCTTTGCGTCTTCGTTCAGTCCGTATGCTACTATCAGTGTCCATGTTTTATCCTCACAAGTTTGATTTCTATGGTCGTTATTCTTTCGTTTATATGTTTTTCTTTTATTACATCTTTTATCCTTCCGGTGTTATTATAATCCTTCTTTTGCTCTTTCCTTTTCACCTACTCCTGTTCATATCAACCAGTATCCTCCAAGTATATTTTCTATTACGGGTACTTTCGTTTTTGTTTCGGTAATTCCTAGTATTTCTATTTTATTCACTGTATTTTTACGGTATTTTGATATGACGAAGATCAAGAAAGTATCACTCATCAAGAGTCTATTCAGTTCTAAATGTTGATATTGGCAATTAAGAATGCTGATAATTAATACGTAATTATTATGTAGTTACAAGCTAAATTTATGTGATAGGTTGTTTATTTTGAGTATTGAGATAATTAGCATGGCCTGTAAACGTACATAATTTTTGGGTGTCCCAATCACTGGAGGTGATCTGGGGCTTAGTGTTTACGCGGGCAATTACACGGGTGTTTCTGTAATGGTGAGGCCGCGGTCCGTCTTCATTACTGTTAACATTGGGATAGGTTGGGTTCCACGGCGTGGTATTAGAGACGAGATCATCGATAACTATTAGTAATAATAAGAGACGTCGAAACGAGCGATTTAATTAAAAATATCTAATTACGGCGGCCGATATCTGGCCGGTGATCGTCGAGAGTGGCTTTCGAAAGAATATTAATACCGTGGCAAGACGGAGCCGATTGGTTTTTCCCTCGCCTCCTTCTTCAGGTTTCCACGGTGCGTCTTCACTTATTCTCAGCAGAGGCGATGCGCAGCGGCGCAAACGAGACAGGCTACCGGTTTTAAATTTATATCACCGCGGAATGCCGCCCATTAATAATTTAAATGTTAATTTGTTAATTAATGATACAAATTGCTTTTCTGAAATGTGTTTTATGATTTCCCAATACGGCAGTGCCCGGCTCTCTACCTCGGTATCTCAGTAAGTAGATCAGAGAGTATGCCTTAATGGGGCTACACCTCTTCCCATTTTGCATCTAAATATGCCCATTTATATATATGGATGGATGGCCTACGATGGCGGGCTGCTAACGCTGGACTTCCAGGGAACCATGCGACAGGCATCCGTCGGTTTCCTCAATTAGCGGATTCCCCGCGAAACGGCTAATTAATTCAACAATAACGATAACTCATAATGGCGACACAATTTGTTCCCCGAAGAGTGCGCTTCGCCGAAGGCCATTAATTGCACTCGGGAGGAGGCCCGTGTGCGATTTTAATTGCGACGCTTCCACGCGGGGTATCGATCGGAATCCGCTAACAGCACGGTGGAAGAGGAAGAGGAAGAGGAAGAGGGAAAAGCTCCGAGCAAATTGACACGTCCCAGACGAAATCTCAATTATTTTCCACCTCGCTCCCGCTTTCTATTGCCACTTTTAATTAGAGCGGAATTGAGACGGAATACGTATTAATTAATTATTAATTAATTAATTTTATTTATTTATTCCAGCCATATCGGCCGCTTTTTTACTAATTATCCGGAGCCAAGGCGATGAGGAGAAAAAATATCTGAACGATATAAATCGGCCTTTATTGCTTTTAATTATAATAATTTATAATCACCGCGTATTTGTTGAATATTAATTTGTTTCATTATTGCTGGCCGTAAATCATGCCGCTCGCATTTCACGTGGCGGAATGCAATTACGCTCTTCCATTCGATTTTACAAGATTGCTTTAATCGTAATTGAAGAAAGACCTCAATCAATGCAGTTATTTAAAATAATATTCCACGCGTAACGCGAATTCATGGGTACTACAAGTAGATTATCATTTTTAACATTCAAACTTATTTATGTTACCAGCACATTATTTACGCCATATATTACATTAAATACCAAGAAATATTAAACGGAAATATAAAGAACATGGGACAATGGAAAATGTTTAAACATAGATTGGAAGCAGACAAAGAAAGCTGCGGATCAACAAAAATGATACAGAATGATATGAAATCGTGAAGTAAACTAAAGAAATAAAATTAAAAATTTAAGGCAGAATGACAAATGGAAAATATACCCAAATACAAAGAAGATAGAAGACTATGAAGATAAAAAAGAAGCGAACTAAAGAAATAAAAACAAAAATTAATTTAAGGCAGAATCACAAATGGAAAATATACCCAAATACAAAGAAGAAAGAAGACTTTGAAGATAAAAAAGAAGCGAACTAAAGAAATAAAATCAAAAATTAAAGGCAAAACGACAAATGGAAAATTTACCCAAATACAAAGAAGAAAGAAGACTGAAGATTAAAAAGAAGTGAAATAAAGAGTGAAAGTCAGGAAAGCCAAATAAGGCCCGCTTTTACAATCGTGGATTTTCTATCTTCCTGGTATATTTGCCTAGGACCATTGTTGACTTAATCATATAATTATCATAATCATGATAATTGCCAAAGAGAAAAAGAAACACGAAATAGAAATACAAGAAACAAAAATTGAACAAGTAGAACAATACAGATATTTAAGATCAATCATACAAATTAGATAATAAAATAGAAGATAAAATAGGAAAAAACCACAAAACTCTATAACATGTTAAAATACACCTTTTTTAGCAAGAAGGAGATATCAAGAGACTCAAAAACAGAAATAGTCAAAAAGTAATTGGACCAACGCAAACTTACAGCAGCGATACATGGAGGATGACAGGAAAACAAATAAAAAGAATAAATGCCATGGAGATGAAATTCCTAAGCAAAATAGAAAACAAAACAAGAAGAGACTGGATAAGGAACGAGGCCCACAGGAAAAACTTAAAAATAAAACCAATACAGGAAAAAATAACAGTAGGCCAAATGAGGTGGTATAGACATATGAGACGAATGAGAGAAGAAAGAAACACTAAGAAAATATACTAGACAAGAGCAAAAAGAAACAAAGAGGAAGACCGAGAAAAGAGTGGAATAGCGCAATAAAAGAAGAGGCAGCAAGAAAAGGGAATTCACGGGAAGAAATAAAGGAATTAACAGAAGATAGAAGGAAGTGAAGATAATATTATATAAATTAATAATGTATGCCTTACACCGAAAGGTAGAAAGGCAAAGGAATAAATAAATAAATAAATAGAAGAAACGTATGAATTTCTTAGAAAATGGATTTAATAAATATCTCATAAAACGAAGAAATATGTTTATAGATATGTTGATATTAAAAAATCAAAAAAAATGGATTTTTTGGGTAATGTATACCTAAGGCAATGTAGGCAATGTAGGCACACATTAATAATGTATGCCTTGCACCGAAAGGTAGAAAGGTAAAGGAATAAATAAATAAATAAATAAAAATACGGTAAAATTTACATAATTTGCTTATAACCCAAAGCACAATATGCCTGGACTTACAGGAATGTTTATGAAAGTAACATAACAATTGTTATGTCGTACAATATAAAATCATCTATCTAATGATATCATGTACAAAAGTTTGTTTAAAACGATACAATATTTACAAATAATTTCCAAATATTTCAAAAATATCTTATAAAATATATATAGGAATTTTTATGAAAGTAACATAACAATTGTTTCGTCGTATAATATAAAATAATCTATCTAATGATATCATGTACAAAAATTTGTGTAAAACGATACAATATTTACAAATAATCTTCCAAATATTTCAAAAATATCTTATAATATATATACAGGAATGTTTATGAAAGTAACATAACCATTTTTTCATCGTACAATATAAAATAATCTATCTAATAATATCATGTACAAAAGTTTGTTTAAAACGATAAAATATTTACAAATAATCTTCCAAATATTTCAAAAATATCTTATGAAACATACCTTAAATAAAAATAGGCATAGAAAAAAATATGTTATTCTTTATTATTATTATTATTATCTTTCTTCTTTTATTCATGCATTTTGTTTTATCATTTGGTTCCACCGTTTCTTGTTTCTTGCTATTTCCTTCACTTGTGCATTGGTTATCCCCATCTTATTTAATATGTTTCGAATATTTTTGTCCCATTTCTTTTTGTATCTTCAGACTCTTCTCTTTCTCTCTGTTATCTTTGTTTCCCATATCTTCCTTGTTTGGTTGTTGTCTTCCCTCGTGATTAGGTGTCCCAGCCATTGTAATTGTCTATTTTCTATCTGTTTATTGAGTTCTACCATTTCTAGTTCATTTCTGATGTCCACATTTCCCACTCTGTCAAGTTTTGTTACTCCTTAACTTTCCTCAGGTACTTCATTTCAAAGGCTTGGATTTCGCTTTTCTGTCTCTTGTTGAGTATTCACTTTTCACAGCCGTTTCGGGTGTTGAAATGGTGTTATCTTTTCTTCGTGTATTTTCCTTTATCATTTGGTTCCACCGTTTCTTAGAATCTAGGTGAAAAATATAAATAATATAACGTACCCCATGTTTGATTACTTTATAAAATTGAGTTGTTTTATTTTAACATCATATTGTATGATGTTTATTTAATATGCTTGTAAAAAGTAGTTACATTCTTCTCCCATGTATTTCAACTCTTCATTTTTCATGTTGTCTAGTCCTGGTGCTTTATCAAGTTTTATTTTCTCTATAGCTGTTCTAACTTCTTCTAAACCTATTTTTTGTTCTTCCTCGTTGTCTTGTTTGTCTCTCTTATTGTTATTGTTTTCTATTGTTCTTTCTGTATTCTGTTTATCTTTTGTTTTGTCATATTTTTCCAGTAAACCTTCAAAGTAATGTTTCCATCTTTCTCCTATTTCTTCTTTTCTTGTAAGTATGTTTCCCTTCTCATTGTTTATTTGGTGTAGTTTTATTGATTTGTTAAACGATGTTGGTTGACAAAACAACTTCTTTCTTGTTTCTTGTTTCTTTCTGATAATGTTGTAGAATTGCTTCTGGTTCTCACGTCTATTTATTTTTCAATTTTTTCTACAATTTTTTCCCATGATGTTCATGAATACCTTCAAAGTATTGTTTCCATCTTTCTCTTATTTCTTCTTTCCTTTTAAGTATGTTTCCCTTCTCATCGTTTATTTGGTGTAGTTTTATCGTTTTGTCTTTCTTGTTTCTTCTGATAATGTTGTAGAATAGCTTCTGGTTCTCAAGTCTATTTTTTTTTCTATTTTTTCTCCAATATTTTCCCATAATGTTCAGATGATTATTCTTACAGTCTTTAAATATCGCCGAGAAAATTTTCATGAATGGTGGATTTTTTGTAAATGTAATTAAAAATTTTGTTAAGCATAGCAAAATTGGAGTTATTTTCCATTCAAACCATCGGAGAGTTGAGAGTTTCAGAAATATATTTGAGATCTTCCAAATAAACGATGATTCGTATATTAGATAAAACTCCACTTTTTCAGAATAAGTAACAAAATATAATCATTTTTTAATCAAATCTATTGAAATATTGTAAAATAGTCGAGAAATTTGAATCATAAATTTTAAAGGTGGATGAGCATTGCGGATGATTATTATTATTATTACAAAATTTTTATGAAAACAATAAAAATATTAATAAAAATGTTAAATATATATCAAATATATCCAAAAAATATCGTATCGGTAAAATGTACCTCAAGTATAGCCACTGTAAATTTCAACAGCAAAAATATAAAATTTGTAATAAACTACATAAAATACGCGAAATTTAATACGAATAATAATTAATTTACGCAATTATGTTGTTATTATGTTGTTGTTATTATTTGCGTAAAAATTATTTACGAAAGTCCGCATAAATGTAAAAGGACGTACAAGAAAACGTTTTAGAGAACCAGAATGTTTCAATTAAGTATGTGCATTTTTACTTATTTAATTCATTGGAAACTTTTAATAGTTTGCGTGAGACACACATTTGTTGGTGGTCATTGTGCATTAAAACGGTGTATTTGTACAATTAGTTTTTTTGATTGGTGTTTAAATTGAGAGATTCGTGTATATTCGACACGGAATTTTTTGGTCATATCTTCACATCTCGGTAATTAATATCCATAGTTAACATTTTTAATGCCAATAAACTTGGAGTTATAATAAGCTCATTATGACGTGACTCGGATTGTAAATTATGAACATTTGTTGTATAATGATGGGTCAAGTGACAGCATAGTAATTGTAAACCTTCCAGGAAGCCGAATTTTAATTCCTCAGATAAAGGATTGGAATGAATTTCCTTCGCATGAAATGAGTGTTAATAAATTAAAGTAACTCATTTGAAATGTAAAATAATTAATTGTCTGCGTGTAAGTATTTCCGAGTAATTTTGTAAACCAGAAATTAGTTTGATACACAGATTAGAGAATGGGCCGGTTTTATAGGGACGTGATATAAAGTTAATTTTTACGATAACGGCGCCAATAAAATGGGGGCTATGTGAAAATTTAATAACCGGATAATGCGGACGCAGGCCTTAAAAAGATCAAAATATATTAGTTATAAAAGGTACGTTAATAAAAGCGGGCAAGGGCCATAAAGCAGGTCCGTGTCGCAAGAGAGTTATAATTAAAGTAGTTTCTTTAATTTGTATACAGAGTCGCTTAATTAGACAAAACCGTCGGAGAAATGACTCTTAAAACCGGGATTAAGTCCTTAAAACCGCGCGGTCCGAGCCGTGGCCGCCGCTTATCTCCCTTAATTTGTGATTTAAATGAGGCAGACGCGAGGTGAAATATAGCGAGGAAACGCAATAAAAAGAATCGGCCTTAAGAGTCCCGAAAACACGTATCAGTAGCTGAATTGAGGGGGGCACCCCCCGGGGGCCGAAGGAGCTCCCCCTCTCGCTCCCGCAGGCCCAGGAGCCGATCGGGCGGTCCCTTTCCAAGGGACCGGTGGCACCGATCTCATCCGGAATGGGATACCGGTTATTTTAACAAGCAGCAGCTACATTGGCTTTTCGAAACACGTATTTTCACCATTTGGCTAATTGGAACAATAAATTGTAGGTACAGTGTCCGATTTTAATAGGCTGATTGTCTTTTGTTTCACGGCATCTGTTCGGAGCGTCCAGTCGGCCAGAGGTAGCTTTAACCCTGGACCGCCGTCATCATCATCATCATCATCATCATCATCGCACGCACGGATTACGCCCACTTTCGACACTCGGGGGGGCAATCAGCGCGGTTCCCGCAAAAGGGGGACACGGATCACACTTCGGATTACGCAATTGCAAATATTGACACGAATCGAGCCGACCGGTTTTCCGACTAATCAAAGCCTAGACCGGCTTAATTGCTTTACAACGCAGCGCATGTCGATTGTTTCAAACCGACTGATGATTGCCACACGTTTCAAATGACCCTTCCACAATTTATGCCTGTACTTTCGGTTTTTCACGCACAATTCTCGTCGCTCGCTACTGGAATTCGCAGGAAGAAGATAATTTATACACAGGCCCCGTATAAGCGAAGGTCGCTTTGGATGCAAAACATAGATAACTACGTGAACAATTGATGTGGTTGGCATAATGATATCTATTAAGTGGACACCAATTTATGTACACCAGATGATTGCTCATGTAACTACATACTTGGTTACTAATAACTTATATTTTATCAGCTGCAATTATCGTGCTTATTGGCTATTGACCTACGCTCTTTCCGCTTTGATATCATAATTTTCAAATATTCATTTACTCACATCTTACTTTAAAGTAGGTTTGCATCATACTTAATACAGAGTGTTGAAACGTGATTTATACGTAAAAATTTAAACGTTCATTTCAATTCATGCTCAAATAAGGTATCTACAATTTTGCCATCTTAAGATTGGCGTCCTTCTACACTTAAGTGCCATACTTTTACCTGATTTTCAATATAAAACTTTAAATGTCCAAATATTCATTTTATTTCATGGCCAAATAGAACATCTACGTTTTTGTGCCATATTCCCTCGAGACACAGTATCTTTATATTTTACACTGATGGGCCATACTTGCATCTGATATTCGATGTGAAAATGTATACGTCCAAATTTTCATTTTATCGCATGATCAAATAGAATACCTATGTACATTTTTATGCCATATTCCAGTACAGTACAGTTGTGAGCCATACATGTACCTGATTATATATTCGTTTCGTGTAAGAACGCGTGTAAGAACAAGGCTAGATGTAAAATTTTATGATAACAAATTTGCATATAATATCAAATTTATCTGCACGATATTTACAGGCTGCAAGGAATCAACAATGGTAAGCAATGATTTTGCCATTTATTTTCATAAATCAATCACGTGGATATTTTATTTGGACGATTTCTTAATTTGCTTAACACATATCTGAAATTGGGGGATTTGCATCGAAACATCATGAAATTTCTCTCTGCGATATTTAAAGACTGCAAGGAATCAACAATGGTATACAATGAATTTGCAATTTATTTTCAAAAATTAGTCACATGGATATTTTCTTAGAACGATTTCTTAATTTGCGTAACACATATATGAAATTGATAAATTTGCATCGAATATCATGAAATTTCTCTCTACGATATTTATAGACTGCATGGAATCAACAATTATAAGCAATGTATTTACATTTATTTTCAAAAATCAATCACCTAGATATGTTCTTTGAACAATTTCTTATTAATTTTCTTACACATATCTGAAATTGGGTAATTTGCATCGAAAGATCATGAAATTTCTCTCTACCATATTTAAAGACTTCAAAGAATCAACAATGGTAAGCAATGATTTTGCAATTTAGTTTCAAAAATCAATCACGTGGATATTTTCTTTTAATGTTTTCTTAATTTGTTTAGCACATATCTGAAATTGGCAAATTTGCATTGAATATCATTAAATATCTCTCTACGATATTTGAAGACTGTAATGAATCAACAATGATATTTGACATTTGGAAATTTGTATCATATATCATTAAATTTCTCTATACGATATTTAAAGACTGCAAAGAATCAACAATGGTGAACCACGAATTTGCGATTTATTTTCAAAATTCAAAAACGTGGATATTTTCTTTGAATGTTTTCTTAGTTTGCTTAACACATATCGGAAATTGGGAAATTTGCCTCGAATATCATGAATTTTGTCTGACAATGGTAAGCAATGATTTTGTATTCAAAATTTGAATTTATTTTCAAAAATCAATTACGTGGATGTTTTCTTTGAACGATTTCTTAATTTGCTTAACACATATCTGAAATTGGGAAATTTGCGTCGATAGATCATGATATTTGAAGACTGCAAGGAATCAACAATGGTAAGCTGTTTATGCAATTTATTTTCAAAAATCAATCAGGTGGATATTTTCTTTTAATGTTTTCTATTTGTTTTCTTAATTTGTTTATCACGTATCTGAAACTGGGAATTTTCCATCGAATATCATTAAATTTCTCAATGAATGAATCATTGCAATGAATTGCAATGAATCGACAATGGTAAGCAATGATTCTGCAATTTATTTTCAACAATCAATCACGTGGATATTTTCTTTGGACGATTTCTTAAATGTATAACACATATCTGAAATTGGGAAATTTACATGGAAACATCATAAAATTTCTCTCTACAATATTTAAAGACTGAAAGGAATCAACAATGGTAAGCAACGATTTTGCAATTTATTTTCAAAAATCAATCACGTGGATATTTTCTTTGGACGATTTCTTAATTTGTATCTCTCTCTACGATATTTGAAGACTGCAATGAATCAACAATAGTAAGCAATGATTTTGTAAATTATTTTCAAAAATCCATCACGTGGATATTTTCTTTGAATGTTTTCTAAATTTGCTTAACACGTATCAGAAATTGAGAAATATGCATCGAAAGATCATGAAATTTCTCTCTACGATATTTGAAGACGGCAAGGAATCAACAATGCTAAGCTGATTATGCAATTTATTTTCAAAAATCAATAACGTGGATATTTTCTTTGAACGATTTCTTAGTTTATTTAACACATATCTGAAATTGGGAAATTTTCATGGAAAGATCATGAAATTTCTCTCTACCAAATTTAAAGACTGTAAGGAATCAACAATGGTAAGCATTGAATTTGCAATTTATTTTCAAAAATCAACCTCGTGGATATTTTCTTTGAATGTTTTCTTAATTTGCTTAACACATATCTGAAATTGGGAAATTTTCATTGAATATCATTACATTTCTATGTACGATATTTGAAGATTGCAATAAATCAACAATGATTTTACAATTTATCTTCAAGAATCAATCACGTAGATATTTTCTTTGAACGATGTCCTAATTTGCTTAATACATATCTGAAATTGGGAAATTTGCATCGAATATCATGAAATTTCCCTCTACGAATTTTAAAGACTGCATGGAATCAACAATGGTAAGCTGATTTTGCAATTTATTTTCAAAAATCAATCACGTGGATATTTTCTTTGAACGATTTCTTAATTTGTTTCCCTCATATCTGAAATTGGGAAATTTTAATGGAAAGATTATGAAATTTCTGTCTACGATATTTAAAGACTGCAAGGAATCAACAATGGTAAGCAATGAATTTGCAATTTATTTTGAAAAATCAATCACGTGGATATTTTCTTTAAATGTTTTCATAATTTGCTTAACACATATCTGAAATTGGTAAATTTGCATCGAATATCATGAAATATCTCTCAACGATATTTGAGGACTGCAATAAATCAACAATGATTTTGCAATTTATTTTCAAGAATCAATCACGTAGATATTTTCTTTGATTGTTTTCATAATTTGCTTAATACATATCAAATTGGGAAATTTGCATCGAATATCCTGAAATTTCCCTCTACAATATTTACAGGCTGCAAGGAATCAACAATAAGAAGCTGATTTGGAAATTTATATTGAAAAATCAATCACGTGGATATTTTCTTTGGACGATTTCTAAATTTATTTCCATCATATCTGAAATTGGGAAATTTTCATGGAAAGATTATGAAATTTCTGTCTACAATATTTAAAGACTGCAAGGAATCAACATTGGTAAGCAATGAATTTGCAATTTATTTTCAAAAATCAATTACCTAGATATGGTCTTTGAACAATTTCTTAATTTTCATAACACATATATGAAATTGGGAAATTTGCATCGAATATCATGAAATTTCTCTCTGCGATATTTAAAGACTGCAAGGAATCAACAATGGTAAGCAATTAATTTGCAATTTATTTTCAAAAATCAATCACGTGGATATTTTCTTTCAACGATTTCTTAATTTGTAAAACACATATTTGAAATTGCGAAATTTTCATGGAAAGATCATGAAATTGCTCTCTACGATATTTAAAGACTGCAAGGAATCAACAATGGTAAACAGTGATTTTGAAATTTATTTTCAAAAATCAATCACGTCTTCTTTAAATGTTTCCTTAGTTTGCCTAACACATATCTGAAATTGGTAAATTTGAATCAAGAAATCATGAAATTTCTTCTACGATATTTGAAAACTGCAATGAATCGACAATGGTAAGCAATGATTCTGCAATTTATTTTCAACAATCAATCACGTGGATATTTTCTTTGGACGATTTCTTAAATGTATAACACATATCTGAAATTGGGAAATTTACATGGAAACATCATAAAATTTCTCTCTACAATATTTAAAGACTGAAAGGAATCAACAATGGTAAGCAACGATTTTGCAATTTATTTTCAAAAATCAATCACGTGGATATTTTCTTTGGACGATTTCTTAATTTGTATCACATATATCTGAAATTGTGAAATTGTTGTTCTACTCTCTTTTACTCTTTATAAATTTACGTAAATCCTTCAGAAATTTTTATAAACAGTGGAACAAATTTCATTATATTTTGGCAAAAATAGAAATATTACTAAAACTTGATATTACTGGAAATATCAGAACATATCCTGTATTAGGTGCTATAGTTATATTTTCTTTCTTAATATTTCTCTGATAATCATCACCACGTTACTAAGGCTGTGTGGCCCAAAAATCATGTGTAGAGATCATAAAAAATCGCATTATTTCTATTGCGCTTCAAATATTTTTAAGATTTTCTCTATGGCATTAAGAAAATCTTGGTTAAAATTACGAGTGCTTGTCATGTAACAATTTTTGGGATTTTTTTATGTAGGTATATATTTGAAGATTTAAATTTGAAGAAGAGAATCAGAAGAGAATCATATGTAATATATGTAATAGAACAGAAAACACAAAATCAAAGGGGTCTCTATTGAGTTTGTGTTTTCTGGTACAAAATAAATAAATATAACATCATTCATGATAAGGTTTATAAAATGTTTGTGAAACTTTTAACCTCCAAAATTATGTATGAAATGCATAGTTTAACGAACATCGTCAAAAATTACAGAATGTTATTTATTCAAATAAAGTTTTTCAGATAAGATTTATGAAATATTTTAGGACTATTTAATATGAATGAAATTAAGTTAAAAAATATTTCGTGCATTTAGTGCCATAGTTTTATTATCTTTCTTAATATTACTCTGCAAATCATCACGTTAATTGAGACTGTTTGGCCCAAAAATCTTGTGTTATAGATCGTAAAAAAAAAAACACTTTCTATTGCGCTTAAAATATTTTGAAGTGTTTCCCTATGGCATTAACAAGACCTTATTTAAATATTATGAGTGTTTGTCATGAGATTTATGTACAAATTTTTTGGATTTTTTTATGTAGGTATAAGTATATTTTGAGATCTAAATTTGAAGAAAATCATGTGTTGAACATGTACTGGGGTCTCTATTGATTTTGTGTTTTCTGGTACAAAATAACTAATTATAACATTATTCGTGATAAGGTTTATAAAATGTTTGTGAACCTCAAACTTTTGAATTTAACCTCAAAAATTCTGAAAATTCTTGAAACATTCCATAAAATTCTGTAAATCTAACGAACATCGTCCAAAATTTACCAATTAAAACGTTTCTTTGTTAAATAAAATAAAATAATAATTGAATAAAAAGGGGGTTAGGTACTTTAACGATTGTGGTGCTATCTCTTTTTGGATAGCCACAATTTTTGGTCAGTACCAGTTTATTACCGTAAATCTAACGAACATCGTCATAAATTTCAGAATTTTATTTTGATTTTATTTTTCAGGTAAGTTGTATGAAATATATTAGGACGAATTAATAATAATGAAATTTAATTACAATATTGTAATATTGTAGAAAGTGTGCAAAATTTTTAATTATGGCCATTGTCCTGGATATAATTTATATTTTAGGATTTTATGGTAAACACGCAAACTGCTTAAAACGGGAAAGTCGTAAAGATATTGTATATGTTAATTTTATGAAATACCAGTAATGCGGCAATGTTGATCCATATAAATGTGACAATATATTTTACTACGCGCTAAATTGTAACAATTAAAAAACACTTCAAGCCATGCCATGTATAAAGTCTTGTGGGTTTCTTTTGTCCGGTGTAATCTGAGCCTTAGTCACCTACGTGACACCCAGGTGCGCATAAATCCCAATTATTGTTATCTCCGTTAATTCCGCGATAACAATGTATTCGTATTAATCCGGGAGGAGGCCGTTTCTGCAGGTTAAGATCACTCCGTGATAAACTTAATTAATTACTTTCTTAATTGAGAAAACCTAATCAGCAGGCTGAATACTAATTACGCTATACAAACTGGGAGCCTGAAAAGTCAATAAAATCCTTTTTTAGGAGGTGATTTAATAAAGTCCCCTCCCGGAGCGGGCGCGCTCCTCTTTTTTCCCCATTTTTTCCCATTCAATTTTCCCGTTCCACGTTTCCACTCCAATAATTCGAGAGTGTGATAAAACTAATTAATTAAATTCTGAGAAACGTCTCGAGTCGTTCGGTCTCGTCGCTCTCCTTTTTCCTTTTTAAATCTTTATTTTTGTACGGACGCTGCAGGGAGAGCGAGCGAGAGAGGGAGAAGGGAAGATCGCCCGATTGGAACAATGGCTACCTATGGTTCGAAATGCGTCGCATCTATTAACCTGGCCGCGTCTCTCTCCCGCAGCAGGGTTGGAATGGAGATGAGGAGCGAGATAGGTAAATATACCTCGAAGAGAATTTTAATTGATATCAACGTAATTCCAAGAAGTAATTTCACAAATTGCCGGTCTACTCTTTAATTTAACTAACGCGGCGGGTGCGATCTCCAACGTGCTGGCGATAGCCCCGTCTCTTTCCACCACGTCCACCTGATGGGCGACGGCGTGTCTTAGCGTGCTGCCACCCGACAGGGTAGGGCAGTAGCAACTTGTAATTATTATTCAATAGACATTGCGTCTTTTAATTGGTTGTTATCGGATAATTGTCTGTCTTACTTCGCCTCTGCCTCCGTCCTCGTCCATCCAGCCACGCACTCGCTCGCTCCTCCGCGCCCTGCCAGGACCAGTTTCTCTTTTTGTTCCCATGTTTAATGGCACATTTTAAAGTTGACCAATGTAGATTAATTAATTTTATTGTTGGTATTAATTGCACGGAATTATTTTTAAAGACCTGATACTTTTTACAGTTCTGGCTGCTATGTTTGGGCACTCCGGCGCAATTAACACAAAAGTATAATAGCTCCTGACGTCGTCTTTAAACCAACCGGTAGGAACGTAATGTCCACAGGAATGCGTCGAAACGATTGGCCGATTAGTGCCGATGCGAACTGTCTGTCCAAGTGAAATTAAATTGGAATGAATGTCACACAAAAGCAATTGAAATGTTAATTGATTTAGCGAAATATATTTGAGGCAGCACAACTCCGGCTACAAGTTATTTATATGGCTGCCTCTGTGCCTAATTAATCACATTGCTGCAGATGAAATGCTATCTTAATTGCACTTCGACGTTCAGTACACGTTTTTCGAAAATCGAATTATAATTAATAGGACATTATGACCTTTAATAACGACACATGATAGTCGCCAGTCATCATAGCTTTAAATTCATACAAACGTAACCATTATTCTGGAAGAGGTTTCCCCCGCCTGTAGTACTGACAACTATCACTACAGGCCCCAATGGGGGAAGTATCAACTGGCACCAGCTTACTGCGTGTGAGAACGTTGTTCACCTGTTGACTGGACAGAACCCAGAATTTCCAATTTAATAAGCATTAAACCAAAACTTTCAGTGTAAATGTTATATGTACATGCCTTTGAGAAATCGGTGATAAATCTTTGAAGAAATCAAACGGTAATGTGGATACTTCCCAAATCCATTATCGAAATATATTTCAACGCTTGCTTAAATATGTCTTTTAATTCCAACAAAATATGCACAAATTAAGTAAATATCTGTCTTCATGAAGATAATAACATTATGTCAAATTCCCAAAAACTGCACCAAATATCTTCCAACAATTTATAATGAGACTCTGGTAATTTTCAGTACCTACAGTTTTGCAATTTGTAATCAAAATCTACTAACGTAGAGATCCTACAAAGACTAAATAAAATGACTAACTGGGAAACACCATCAAAAGCCGGAAATTAGAATATGTTGGACACATCATGCGGCATCCGGAAAAGTATGATCTGCTACATCTTATTAGACAAGGGAAGATAATGCGAAAGAGGAATGTAGGAAGAAGGACAACCTCATGGTTAAAAAGCTTAAGAAGATCGTATGGCAAAACAACGGCCCAACTGTTTCGAGAGCAGTTGATAAAGTGAAGATTGTCAATTTAATAGCCAGAATCATTGTCAACGATCGAATCGGTCAAGGCACTTAGAGAAGAGAATCAAAATTTCACAATTTTCGCTGAAAGTTTGAAATTGACAGGCTTGGGGTAAGTAGGGACCTAATCTACACTGAAAAACATGCACTTACCACATACACTACACACTAACCTAACCTAACCTAACCTACATTAAAAAAACATGATTATTTTGTAGTTGAACGAAATTTTGTTATCTATAACAAAAATGTTACAGCTTACATAGTAACTTTTATAATTTTTCAATTATGTGTTGAAAGTTGTAATAAAACTTTGAAATTTACATTTACAAACTTTAATGAAAATTTCAAAGTTAGTAAGCACAAAAATTGATAATTTCCAATGAAAAAAGGTATTTTCTAGTGATACTGCAATTTATAATGAAACTTCCCTACTCTCGAAGATATTTAATTTTTGTTAAGTCGACCTCTGTTTATTCAATGATTATTTTATGTAATTTATTGAAGAAACGTTTTATTTGCTTTTTTATGTAGCTTAGGTTAGGTTAGTTTGTACTACACATACATCTTAGGTTAGGTTAGTGTGTACTACACACTAACCTAACCCTAACCTAAGCTACATTAAAAAATTACAAAATAAAACGTTTCTTCAATAAATAACATAAAATAATAATTGAATAAAAAGAGGTTGACTTTAACGATTGAGGTTCTCTTATCGGACAGCTACAATTTTTGTTCAGTGGCTAATAACTGTATTTACGAAACGTTTTTTTGGTAATCTCAGGCATTTTTTAGATACAGATTAGGTCTTTTTTTTGCCCCGAAATGCAACATTTTGTTATGGAAATTTTGTAGTTGAACGAAATTTTGTTATCTATAACAAAAATGTTACAGCTTACATAGTAACTTTTATAATTTTTCAATTATGTATTGAAAGTTGTAATAAAACTTTGAAATTTCCATTTACAAGCTTTAATGAAAATTTCAAAGGTAATAAGCACAAAAATGTGATAATTTCCAATGAAAAAAAGTATTTTCCGGTGAAAAATACTGCAATTTATAATTAAACTTCCCTACTCTCGAAGACATTTAATTTTTGTAAGATAAACTGGATTATATTTTCACAGAAATTTTGATAATTTCCACTCAAAGTATTGTAATTTCCAGTAATTATTGTATAATTACTTTCATAGACTTGAGACTTTAAGTCTCAAGTGAATACACTAAATATTTAAATTTTGTATGGAAAATTTTGCAATTAAAATGAATTTTCAAAAAGATGTATATACCCATTTGCACTTGTAAATAGTTATTTAAATTGTAAATAGTAAATTTTAGTAAATAAACTTGATTCAATATATTATTCCATTGTTTCGAAGTAGGAAAATGATGAAGTTTACAATATTCTCCTGTTATCTGAAAATATTGTGAGGACAAGGTATGCAATGTAGTTATGCTCGAGCATGCTGTTTCAGCAACAGAAGCCCACATTTAACTTTCTTAAAAAAATTCTCCACTCACAAACGCCATCGCCATGTAGGGTCACTAGATAGATGGTATTAGAAGTATGGAAATTGACTTTTGAATTGGTTATTAAAAGCTATTGTGGCCGCTAATACCTTCTCCCCTGAATCGATAAGATGTTTTACTTTTGTTTCTAATCAATGGACATATACGATTATCAAATGTTTTGCGACGAGGAAATGAAATGAAATTTACAATATTCTATTGTCCTGGTGAAAATATTATCAGGACAAGGACATGAAATGTAGGTATGCTCGACCACGCTGATTCATCGGCAGAAGCCTACATTTCTGCTTTTATTAAATTTTGTTCCACTCACAAACGCCATCCCGATATAGTGTCACTAGATAAACTCTGTTCCATTTTTATTTTTAACCTTAAGAACCCTTAAGAAAGCTGTGGTTTCATTTTATAAAGTTTTACACATGAACACCATGAAAAATGATCTGACAGTGATCAAATTATTAAATGTCAGATTTCTAACAATGTTGCCTAATTCATATATACATTCTGTATAATTTATAAATAAAAAAAAGTTAATTAATTAGATTTATGCTTTAAGTAAAAAAAAATCATCATCTATATTTTATATTATAATTTGACTGATTTGCTTTTGTAAAATAAGAAAATCAAAATATCGAAGGGAGCTTTTGCAGACGACGTAGTAGTAATAGCTAACAATGCAAGAAATCTACAATACAATTTGGGAATTTGGAATGAGAATCTAAAGAAATACAAAATGAAAATGAATTACAATAAGATGAAAGTTATGGTGATAGGAAGTATTGAAAAGTTAGACATAAAAATTGAACAGCTAAAAATCGAACAGGTGCAAGAATTTAAATATCTAGGAATAGAAATAACAGATGATGGAAAAGTGGAAAGAGAAATAAGCAGCAGAATAAATAATGCAATCAAAACATACTATGCTATGAACAGGAGCTTCATAAACAAGAAAGAAAAGAGTAAGAGAACGAAAGTGATCATTTACAAAACAATCTACAGACTGATAATGACGTATGGGTGTGAAACGTGGGTACTGATAAATACAGAACAGGCTACAGAGATGAAATATCTAAGGAGAGTTATGAGAGTAACGAGGAAGGACAGAATAAGAAATGCAGATATAAGAAGCGAACTGGACATTGAAGAAGTTGCAAAGCACATTGGAACACGACAACTGAGCTGGTGGGGACATCTGATAAGTTTGGAAGAGAATAAATATTTATAGAAAGTATGGGAAGCTAGGAGCAAAGGAGAAAAGGAGAAGAGGAAGACCGAGACAAGGATGGGATGAGGGTGTAAAACAAATGTTACAGGAAATCAACAAAACGATTATAGAGGGAAATAAATTAGCGAAGAACAGGTAGTATTTTGCTTGTATTTTGTTCATTGTCTTTTCATTTGTTGTCCAGGTTTCGCTTCCATATAAGAGTGTTGGTCTATAAATTGTCTTGAAGAGTGTAATTTCCGTGTTTTTGGAGATTCTTCTATTGTTTAGAATGTACTTGTTCATTGCATAGTAGGTTTTATTTGGGGCCATGATTCTGTCACTTGTTTCGTTTTCCATGGTTCATTTATTATGTATTATTGTACCTAAATATTTGAAGGTTTCAACTTGTTCAATCCTTTTCAAATTTATTAGTATTTTTGCTTTTGTTTCCTCTTTTACTACTACCATTACTTTTGTGTTGTTTATATTAAATACCATGTTGTGTTTTTTCAGTTCCTCCTCCCATAGGCTTATATTGTGTTGCAGATCTTCTTCGCTTTTGGCTAGCATGACTAAGTCATCAGCAAAAGCACATTCTGCTATCACTATTCTTTTCATTTTATAGTATCCTATTTCTACCTTCTTGGTGTTATCCTTAATTATTTTCGTTATGTTGTCTAGGAATATAATAAAGAGCAGAGGGCTTAAAGCGCCCCCATGTCGAAGGCCTTGTGTTGTTGTGAAATTCTCAGATGTTGAATTATTTGTCGTTACGTAGTTTTCTGTGGTTTGATACATACTCTTGATTGCTTTTATTAAATGCACTTTTATCTTCCTTTCTTCAAGAATTTCCCACACTTTGCCTTTTGGGACTCTATCAAATGCCTTTTCTAAATCAACGAATATCATGTATAGTTTGTTGTTTTGTCTTAATATTTCATCGTTTCAATTGTGAAGATATGGTCTTGTGTTGAATGTCCTTTCATGAATCCACTTTATTACTTTTCCATTGTTTTTTCAACTTCCTTTCTTAGTTTGTTCTCTAGTATTGATTCATACAGTTTTGCCGCTGTGCACATCAGGGATATTTCCCTAAAGTTGTTGCAATCTTTACTGTCTCCTTTTTGGAGATTACTAGTCTGCTGGTTTTTTTTCCTGTTTCCCATATTCTATTTGTTAACTGTAGTAATAGTTGTTTCCCATCCTTTCCTATGTATTTCAGCTGTTCAGATTTGATTTTGCCGTGACCTGGGGTTTTTCGATCTTTAACTTCTTTAGTGCGTTTTTTATCTCTTCTTCTGTTATAGATCCCTCTTCTTCTTCTGTTTCGTTACTATTTTTTGTTCCTGATTGTTTTCATCTCCTTGATTAGTTGTCTCTTTTGCAGACATAAGCTCTTGGAAGTGCCCTTTTCATGTGTTCGTGATTTGTTTATCCTCTTTCATTAGTACACGATGTTTATTTTTGAGTACCTTTAGGTTTGTTTATTTTTCCATTCTGCAGCTTTTCAGTGTTCTGTAGAATAGTTTTTGATTTCCTTTAAAATGTTTCTCTAATTTGGTACCGAAATCCTCCCATTTTCTGTCTTTTTCCTTCCTTATTAATGCTTTTACTCTCTTTCTTTGCTGCTTGTATATTTCGTAGTCTTCTTCGTTTTTTTGTGCTTACGTATTTTTTCCATTTTTGTTTCATTTTCCTAATAAAGATATATAAAATTCAATATAGATGAAAAATTATAATTATAATCGCCTGAAAAATTATTATAATAGGTATATTTGAATACTTATTTGATTGCTCTATAATGATTAACTTCCTTGTAAATAATCACCATTAAAACTCCACACATATCTGCAATACTTAATAACGAGTTCACTTGACACATTCCCACGTAACTCACAGCCGACCTCGCTCCCAGTTCTGCATGGGTTTACTCGCCATTATTTTCGGCCCGCACGACGAAAGAAAAAAAGTAGCAAGTGAAGTGTACCCAAGCACTTTACGCTTTAAACGCCCGCCGACATAAAAACGGCCAGAAACACAGGCACCGGCCCCTTTGTGTTAATGAGCGGCCCGACTAATTTTCTACAGTCGCCAAATATTTGTCATCCGATACGTGGGTCAAAAGAATCGAAAACACAAACAAACATCACAGGAGGCCGCGCCGCCACCGAAAACCGCTCCAAGGGGTTAACGCGTGCAGAAGGAACGCGGCCCCGTCGAGGAGGCGTCGGCGCGGCACGAATGGCAAACAGAAAGAAACACGAGCGCGGTAATTGCGGATATTTGCGAACTCCGACTGGCCGCAATGTAATTGTTCCTGGAACAATTTCGAATACGACCGCGTTTGGAGGTAATCACAATCGGGCGTTTACTTGTGGTTATTGAAAACAGCGCTTTATTGATATAAAATAATGGCACATTATTAAACGAGCACATAATAGATAATATTATCCACGAGATTGAAAGAGCTTCAGCGATACCTATCTTAATCGTGTGTTAACTTGTAGTCATAGAAAACAGCGTTTCATTGATGAAAATAATAGTTCATTATTTAACGAGCACATAATAGAAGATGTGACGGGCATAATCGAATGATTTTAATAATCGAATTATGCGAATACGAATTATTCCAATAAACGAATTATAATTCGAATTATGAATTATTCTATTTAAAATCATTCATAATTCGATTTTCACGAATGATAATCCGAATGATTTTATATCAGTCCACCTTCTACCACAATGGTGTAGGTGTGCTGTTTTCTTTTCTCCTTTTCTTCTTCTGTTCCTGTTTTTCGTTCATGAAGTTATTCTATTTAGTCCCGTCCTTCGCTAGTTCTTTCGCTTCTTTCCATGTTTCCCTCTTCTATTATTGTTTTCATTCTGTCATCCCATGTCTTTCTCGGTCTTACTTTCCTATACTTTTTGTCTGACTTTTCTTCCAACACTTTTTATACTATTCTTTGATTGCCATTCTTTGCATCCGAGCTGTCGTTTTTCTATGAATTGTTGTATTGGCTCTATGTCTAATTATTCTCTTATTTTTTTCGTTACTCCTTAAATTCTTCTTAGTTTTTCATTTCGCTTGCTGTTATTTTATTTTTTCCCGTTCTGTCCAGCTTTCACGTTTCGCATCCCTATGTTACTATTGGTCGGTATATTGTTTTGTACACTTTTACCTTTGTTTCTGTACTTATTTTTGTGTGTGTATGATTGTATTTTTGATTGCCTGGTATGGTTTTTGAGTTTTTCTTATTCTGCTGTTTATTTCCGTCTGCATTCAGTTCTACTCCCAGGTATTTGTATGTCTCTACTTTTCAAGTTTTTTGTTGTCAATTTCTATTTGTATCTGCCCCTGTTTCCCTACTACCATTACTTTTGTTTTGTTTATGTTCAGCTTCATTCTTTTTGCCTTTAATTCTGTGTTCCATAAGTTTACTTTTTCTTGCAGCTGTTTTGATGTTCTTGTTATTATTATTACATCATCTGCAAATGCTCCATCCCATATTCCTATTTTTTCTATGTTTTTGTAGCCTACTATCCATTTCTTGTTGCTCTCTGGTGTGCATTTCTTTATTATGTCGTCCATGTAAGTAATGAATACTGTGGGACTCCCTCCCTGTCTTAGCCCATTTTTTGTTTTAAATGTTTCCGATTGTGTGTTGTTGCATATTACTGTGTTGGTGATGTTTTCGTATATATTTTTTAATATCCATATCATTTTGTCGTTTACCTTCCTTTGTTTCAGTGTTTTCTATAGTTTCGCTCTTGGTACCTTATCGAATGCTTTCTCTAGATTTAGAAACTCTATAAATATTTTTGTGTCTGCAGCTTTTCCGTTTTTCAGTTCCTTTATTGCCGTTTTCACTTCTTCTTCTGTTACATCTTCTCCCTCTTCCTTATCTGCTTCTCTCTCATTTGTCTCTTTGTTCTCTTCCTCTTCATCTCCTGTGGTTCCCAATAGTTCTTCCAAGTATTCCTTCCATCTGTCTGCTATTTATTTTTCTTCCCTTAGTACTTCTCCGCTTTTTGCTTTTTATGACCCTCTCTGTTGCTTCTTTGTCTTGCCTGTTCATTTTGATTACGCTGTAGAATAGTTTTTGATTTTCCGTCCTATTTCTTTCGAGTTTCTATCTCCAAATTCTTCCCATTGGTTCTGTTTGTTCTTGAGTATTATCTGCTTTACTTTGTTTCTTGCGTTTTTATATTCTTCATATTTCTCCCTTGCTTTGTTGTTGAGATATTTTTTCCATGCCTGGTTCTTTGTTCTTACATGGTCTCTTACTTAAGTTTAGTACCAGGTTGTTCGTTTTTTGTTTGTTTCTTTCTTGCTGGTTCCGCATATTCTACTTGCCACTTTTATTATACTTTCTTTGAGATTTTTCCACATTTGTTCTAAATTTTCTGTTTTCGTGTTGTATTCATTTTGTAGTTCTCTCTCCATTTCTTCTTTGCATTCTGTTTTTGTGTCTTCGTTGTTTAGCTTATAGTTTTTTTTTATATTGGTGCATACTCTCGTTCTCTTTTTTTGCTGTTTTGTTTTTGTTACCTTGTTGTTGTTTTATCTTATTTGTATTATTACTAGGTAGTGGTCGCTCCCTATTTCCGGCCCCCTTCTTACTCTTGTGTCCATTATTTATTTTTTGTTTGTCTCTTCCGTTATTATATAAGAGTCTCTTTTCGATTTTCTATCTCTCGCTTGGTCTTTTTTAGTGAATGTGTGTATGTGTTTGTGTCTGAAGAATATATTCGTGATTACTAGGCTGTGTACTATGAGGAATTATAGAATTCTTCATTCCTTGTCGTTTCTGGTGTTTTCTCCGTACTTTCCTATTGCGGGACTGTGTGTTGGGTCTTGTTTACCATCTCTGCTGTTTAGGTCGCCTCCTATATATATATATGTTTCCTTCTGCTGCCTCCACTGCTTCTTCTAGTTGTGTCCAGTATACTTCTTTCTTGGCGGTGGTGTAATCATCGTTTGGCCCATATAGCGTTATAATTGTGTTCGTTTTCTTCGTTGTTTTGTTGGTTAATTTCACTGTTAGCAATCTCTCGTTTATCTGTTCCCATTTTTCTATCTCATTTTTTCTCTTCCTGTGTATAAAGTATGCCACTCCTTTTGCCGCTCTATTTTCTTCTTCCACTCCACTGTATATTAGTGTTTGTCAATTTCCAGTTTTCTAATTCCTTTTTCTTTCTTCTTTGTTTCTGTTATTGTCAGTATGAATAGTTATGTTTCTTCAAATTCTTCTTCTAGTTCTTGTTTCTTTCTTTTTATACTTCTTATGTTTCATGTTCCAATTCTCCATGTTTCGTTTTTATTTACTCGGTCGTTTCCCCCATTTCCATGTAGATTGTTTGTGCCCTTGTCCTTTTTTCTTGCTGTGTGTTTTCTTTTTCTGGCACCTTCTTCTTCATTCACCGATATTATTATTTATTTTTTTGTTCCCTTTTCTCATTCCATTGCCATGTTATTCCATTTATGATTATTTTTCTGTATTTAGTTATGACCGCTTTTCCTTTTTGTCTTTCCTCCCTTGCTATTATTCTTATTTTTGCTTGTACCTCTCTTTCTTCCATCGTGAAGTCGTTTTCTATGTATATCTTTGTGTCATTAAGTTTGTTCTTGTTCTTCATTACCACCATTTTCCCGTCGAATGTCTTTAATTTAGCTACTATTGTCGGTGTTTGGTCCCTGTTCACTACATATGTTTCCTTTACTCTTGCTTTCACTTTTAGCTCCTTTTCTAGTAAGATTTGCACCTGTTCTGCATTGTTGGTTGGGTTTACTACTTGTATTCCTTTAATAATTATGTAATTCTTTTTTCCCGTTTTTCTATGTTTTGCATCTTATATTTAATTTCGTTTTCTTCCTTTCGTAGCTTCTTGTTTTCCTCTTTTACTTCTTTTATCTCTTCTCTGTATTGTTTTTCTTCTTCTCTCATTTGTTTGATTTCTGTCATCATCGTTGACATCATCTCTTTTAATTCCTCCAAATTGTTAATAATATTAATTTTTGTACAAATTTTTGCAAATATTATATTAATACTCATTAATAAATCATATATTTATTGCAGAATACAAATACAGAACGTGAAGACACACCTGAAATAACTTTTGCACGGAATCAATCATTCCACCTTCACGATTAATCCACTCCTATCCATCAACGCCTGTGCACACACGGAAAGAGACACTTTATGTAAATTCCGACGAAATCAATTACGCGGCCATGAAATCTCCTGCTTACAAATTCAGACGATAACGTCCCTTCCCGTCTATCGATTCAATTACTATAAATTACAAAATATATAAGTCAATTAACCTTTTTAGTGCCACCGTTTTCCCACTCGGGCCGCTCAGCCGCTGCGACGCTTTTACGGAAATCTATTAAACCCGGCCGATGGGTTATCGCATAAATTATAATTTGTGTTTATGCGTTTTTTTCTCTCCGTATTTAATTAAGTGAATCTCTCGATGGAGCCGTTAATTGTGATACGGGATTATCGCCGTTTCCAAATCGTAATGGCTCTATTAGGCCGTTATTAGAATCCGAGATAATTCGGGTCCATTTTCAGAAATTTGTTTGTTAATCGAGTTTATATTAATGCAACAGTATATTTATATGTAAATTAGTCAAGTTAAGCATTAAATATTTTTCAAAGTTTGAAATCTTTTTATCTGATTCCCCCCAAAGAAAATGTCATTTGGGAAAAAATCTGGTGACCCAAGCTGTAAACCAAATCTTCCTATCCAACGCTACGCAAAAATTTGATGTAAATTACGTCTATCATTGCAGTGGAATGTGGGGCTCCATCTATTTGAAACCAGTCATCATTGACATTCAAGTTTTGGATCTGTGGTATTATTAGTGTACGAAGTAAGACTAAGAAGAAATTAGAATTTATATTTCCGTCGATGAAAAATGGGCCAATTTACGTATTATTAATAACACCTGCCCATACATTAGCCTTACTGTTGTACTGAGTCCTTGTTAAATTTTAGAGGTGCGGATTATTCCTTGACCAATATCTACAAATAAGGAAAGGAATTACAAGGAAAGAGGATATGATAAATCAATAGAAACTAACTGATTATTTTGAGAAGTTACTTCATCACCAAATGTAAACTTTGCTTCCTGTGTAACTACTATTTTTTTCTAATATTTCTTCATTGTTATTAATTAAATTAAACATCACTACACAATTTGTTCTTTTAATTTTGTTTTCATTAGTTAGTTGCTATCTAAATTCTTTAAAAACCTTTCTGATTGAAGAACACGAAACTCCAAAGTATGTTTTTTTCTGCATAGCATAAGATGTTTAACAGTTTCTTGTGTTAAGACATACTTAGTTCTAATTCGTTTGTGGTGATTATACTCAACGCATCTGTAGTTGTTAAAACTTGAAATAATGTTAAAAATTGTTCCCATTGATGGAATTGGTCTATCGGGATAAGTGACTGAAAAAACGTTAGGCACGTTTTTTATGCTCTGACTTATTGTATATTTTATTCTATTTCTTCTTCTTCTGCAAGTGCCTATCCGTTCCGGATGTTGGCTATCATATTGGCTATCTTTACTTTGTTCACAGCTGCGCGGAAAAGGCCTGTGGTTGTCGTGGAGAACCAACTCCTCAGGTTTTTAGGCCACGAGATTTTTCTTTCCCCAATGTTTCTTTTTCCTTCAACTTTGCCTTGTAGTATGCACCGAAGGAGTCCGTATCTACTAGAGTTGCACATGATGTGTCCCAGGTATCGTAGTTTCCTGGTTTCAATCGTGGTCAGGATTTCTGTCGTTTTGTCCATTCTTCTTAGTATTTTGGCATTTGTAATACGGTCTTTCCATGATGTCCTTAATATCCTTCTGTAGAGCCACATTTCATATGCTTCTAGTTTTTTGTATTAGCAACCGTCAGCTTCCAAGCTTCCATTCCTTTAAATAACACATATAATACGTACCAGCGTAAGAGTCTCATTTTGGTGTCTATAGTTAGATCACGACTTTTAAAGGCTGTGGCCATTTTAATGAATATATTTCTGTTGTTTTCAATCCTGCTTTTTATTTCCGGTGTCTCGTCCCATTGCTCATTAATAAAGGTGCCTAGATATTCATATTTTTTAACTCTCTCGATGTTCCCCTGCTCCAGCTCCAGTTGCTGTTGGTGGTGTTGTGGATTGTATTACTTATGATCATGAATTTGGTCTTGTCTATGTTGATATCTAGTCCATATCTGTAACTAGTGCTTATTAAGCTGTTTATACGTTTTCCGTTTAAAGAAATTCCTTCTTGTGTATTTACTAGGGCTTCCCGAAATATGACTTCAGAATATATGTTAAATAGCAGAGGAGACAGTACACATTCCTGCCTCACACCGCGTAGAATTTTTATTCTTTCTGCGCTATCGTCTCCGATTCTTACGCTTGCCGTTTGCTTCCAGTAAAGGTTTGTAATTATTCTGAGGTCTTTGTCGTCTATTCCTGTGTTTTCCAGAATTTGTATCAGTATTTGGTGTTGGACCCTGTCAAATGCCTTTTGTAATCAACGAAACACGCGTATACATCACAATTCATATCTCTGCATCTCAGTACTAATACTGTACACTAAAGAGAGTTTCCCTTGTCTCGACTGCTTCTCTAAATCCAAATTGTGTTGGTCCTAGTTGTCCTTCCACTTTATTCTATATTCTTTTATGTATAATTTTTAGAAACACTTTCAATAGGTGGCTCATTAGGCTTATTTTTCTATATTCATCGCATATTTTTGCCGATGCCTTTTTTGGAAGTGTTACGTATTCTGATTTCTGATTCCAACCACTGTTGTGGTATTACACCTGTGTTGTAGATATTATTAGGGATGTCGGTTGGCCATTTAATTCCTTCGTCGTCTAGTAGTTTCAAAAATTCAGCGTGGATTCCGTCTGGTCCTGGACTTTTACCGTCTTTAATTTGTTTTGTGGCATTTCATATTTCGTCTTTCAGAATGCTTGGGCCTGTTTCTGGCTGTATATGATGAATTTTTGGTCTTTAGTCTTGGAATAGTTATGGATATATATATATATATATATATATATATATATATCCATATATATATATATATATATATATATATATATATATATATATATATATATATATATATATATATATATATATATATATATATATATGTATGTATGTCTTCCATGTGTTCTTTGTCGCGTTTTTGTCTATTAGTATGTTGCCATCGTTGTCAACGAGGTTGCTCACTTCTTTTCTTTTTTATGTTCTAGGAACTTCCTTCACGTTTCTATGTACGTTAAAAATATCATGTTTGATCTGCAGCTCTTCTATCTCTGCACACTTCTGTTTCGTTTCCTCTTCTTTTGCTTCTCTTATCTTTTGTCTAATTATTTTGTGTGTTCTATTATACTGTACGTTATCTGTATTCTTGAAGCCTCTGCTCCTTTCCATTAATTGCAGAATCTCATCTGTCATCCAGGATTTTCGTTTGATGCCTTTTTCTGGTTTTATGAGCTTTCTCTTACACTTTTCTACTTCTGCATATACTCTTTTTATCTCATCTTCTGTGCATGTGGTATAGTTTGTTGCTACAAATATGTCTGTTAGTTCTTTCTCTACTTGAGCATTTGTGGTTGTATCCTTTTAACTTACGAATGTCGAATCTTGTGTTTGTAGTTATTTTCTTTTCTACTTTTTTTCATTCGGAGTCTAAATTGTCACACGACTGGGTTGTAGTCGGAATTTATGTCTGCTCCTAGGTATGTTTTTACAGAGGTAAAGCTCTTTCTGTATCTTTGTCCTACAAGTATGTAATCGATTTGATTTCGAACTATCGTTTCAGGAGTGTGCGCAGGTGATGTTCAGGTGTACACCGGCTGGGTGGAAGTTCGAAGAAGGTAATTTGTACAGTTAGCTTATGTTCGGATGCAAATATGCTTAATAGTTCTCCTCTTTCATTTCGTTCGCCTAATACGTGTGGTCCTATATGTTCTCCAGATTTACCTTTGCCCACTTTTGCATTAAGCCTCCCATTGTTATTGTGATGTCATGTTTAGGGAGTTTCCTAGGTACCTCTTCTAGTTCTGAGTAAAACCGCTCTATCTTCATTATTGCTGTCGGATGTGGGAGCATAAAATTGGATTATATTTATGGGGACTGGGCTACTTGATATTTGTAGTAGTATTACTCTTTCCGATATCGGTTTATAGTTGGTTACACGTCTCGCCACCGAGTCTTCTACAATGATCCCAATTCCGTTATTGTGTTTTCCAGCTGGTGGTCCTGAGTAATATATTCTATGGCTCTTGATGTTGACATAAATTGTTCCAGGCCATCTCATCTCACTGATTCCCAAGATCTTGATGTTCATTCTTTCCATCTCCTTTGTGGCATTCTGAGCCTTTCCTGCTTGCGCCATCGATCTTACGTTCCACGTGCCTATCTTAACAATGGTTTTGTCCTTGTGCATTAGTTTATATTTCGTTGCTGTTTTCAGTTTTTCAGTGCTTCCTCCCGCCCCCGGAGATCCGATCGGGGGAATTATGTCTGCGGAAAATTTCGTACTGAAGTCAGCCATTATGACTTTTCTGGGGATATCCAAGTGGATCTTTAATGTTGTCGTTTCCCGTTGCGTTCAACATCCTATGTCGTTGACCATTCTCTGGTTCATCTGCCTTTTGGTGTGCTTCACTCCCAGAGGCAAGAGAGTGCCTCGTTTTGCAGCCGCTCAATCTGAGGCAGACGCTGCGATTGTGGATTAATCTTAGCTTTGTTTCTCACCATCGACCGTACCGGCAAGGGTGGCCCTACCAGGAGTATAACTCCTGCCGGCATTGCTCTCAGGATCATCGAAAGTACTGAGCCCCTCTCAGTACGACAAAGTGTTAAACCCCAGAGAAGGGTAACTTTAAATAATGTTAAAAATTGTTCCCATTGATGGAATTGGTCTATCGGGGTAAGTGACTGAAAAAACGTCACGCACATTTCTTATGCTCTGACTTGCATGGTAAAAATGCATGATTTGTATCTTTTCTTCTTTTAAATACATTTCTTTAATGTATTTTAGCACAATAGTTCAAACAACTTAACAATTCTATCTATTTTGATTACCCATCAAATAGTTGTTTTGATGTTACCTTGGTCACTTGATAACATCCACGCATTGATCTGTTTTTTTTTTTAAATTTATTGAACATAGGGAAACATAATGTAATAGTTTAAGGACTTCTGCTGTACACGACTAATGGGCCCCAATTTAAACGTTTGCCCACGAATTCCGTGAGATTGGCAATCTGCAGTGCAGCGTCCAAATTTTCAATCAACCTGCTTGCACGTACGTGCCTCTTCTGGAGGTGCATCAAACTCAAGTGATTAGTAAGTCCTGTCAGCACTTTATTTAGGATTGCCGTTCTTGCGAGTGCCCGCGAGGAGCAGGAGGAAGAAGAAAACGGGGCCCCGAGTGGCCATTACCGGCGGCTGATCTGCGACACACGACTTGACAGACCGATGGCATGTCAAAGACAAATCTATTGTTTTAAACGCTCAAGCGGGCCCGTAAATAACGCGCAGCCTATTTAAATTGACAGGCACATTGGGTTTGATGCCCGACAACTACTGCGCACATAAATCCGCCGTAAACCCGATCCGTTCTTTTATTGGTTATAAAACACGGATGACATAACGACATTCATTAAACCTCCGCATCCGAATCGACACCGGACGGCGGCTCGCGGAACGATCGATTCCCGTCGTCTCCTCATCCTCCTCCTCCTCCTGTGGAGGTTTCCCAGAAGGCGATGGGCAAGTAATCGCATTCGTCGCGTCCTGAAACAAACGCACACGACCGTCCACTCGCCAGTCGTTTGTTTCTGCGGGTGCGGGTGGATTATTAATTTAACGGGTGGCGATGGGGTGGCGGAGGGCATTTAATGTGCGCGTAATCTGACTCGAAACCGTGGAAAACCGTGCCCAATATACGTCACAGGCATTTGCAGGGGGGACGAGGCCCACCGGACCGGAAACAAAACACATTACTGGATGCCATGCGGTGATTTTTAAACGGTGGCTCACTATATTATTCACCACATACACACATACGCTCAGGAATACCTTTTGGTGATGACCTTCCAGCAACCAACTATAAATTAGTATCGCCACGAACAAGTTTCCAAAACAATAAATCAACAATCCAAAAAGTTAGATCAACTAAATTTTCACCCCAATTTTGCCTATATATGGCTATCAAAACTTTCATGTGAGAAGTCATAGTTTTCATATTTGAGCAAATTGTTTTGAAACAATATCTAAAAAATATGTGAATACCTCAAATTTGTGTAGTTAAGATATCTGCACTCATAAGAACGATTAGGGCAAAAGTTCTGAAAGAGTTTTACTTTCTCAGCTTCATACTGGGAACTCACATTTCTTACCCACAATGCAGGATTTACTTATAAGCTACACAAGCTATAGCTTAGGGCCCCAACTTTCTTGGGGGCCCCCCAAAAAATTGTTCGAGTGAGAAATTGTCATATATACGTAAATATACTGCAGCATTATTTGTCTCAATGCCGCACGTCCGGACCTTACAAATAAGTGCAAAAAGATTTTAATCAGTGGCGAGGCCAATTAGATGATAATGCTGCCAATATGTCTAGCAAATACAACGGTATGCAAGAAATAATATTGAAGATTAACAAGTATGCTAGGTATATTCCATGTGCTGGTCATTCCCTGAATCTTGTTGGTAGAGCAGCAGTTGACTTTTGTTTAGATGCAGTAAACTTTTTTGGAATTGTTCAACAAATATATAATTTATTTTCTTCATCTACTCATAGATGGGCGGTACTGTTGGTATTCTTCAAATATGATTCAAAAGTTCCAAAGTCTTTGTCAAAGACTAGATGTGAAGCACATTCAATAGCCACAAGTGCAATACTTGATAGTTATGGAGGAATAATTTCTGCATTGCATCAGCTGCATATCGACACTACAGAGAAAGGCGAAGCAAGAAATCAAGCCATAAACATTTTGAATAAAATGGAGGAGTTTGAATTTGTGCAAATATTATATTAGTGGAGTTACTTGCTGGATGAATTTCACAAGACTAGTCAATCACTTCAAGACCCCCAAATTAGTCTAGATGTATGTAGGAAATTGTATGGTTCACCTTTTGGATTTTGTTAAAGGTTTCAGGAATATGTTCGATCATTTTGAAGAAAACGCAAAGACAAAATTGCCTGATGTTGATTACAATAAAAGCAGATATAGCATAAGGCATATCAATAATGACGATAATGATGCTTTAGAGAACCTTGAGTCAAGAGACAAGTTCAGAATCAAAACATGTATACACTGTGATGAATGCATTAGAGTAAAATCTGCCACATAGGGCCTCAGTATACAATGATGCTGCAAAAAAGTTTTCATTCTTAGCAAAATTAGAAGCTACAAAAGAAACGAATCGTGAAGGAATTGGTGCTTTATGGCAAACATATCCTGAAGATGTGGACATGAATTTTGTAGGAGAAGTCAAGCATTTTCATCAATATGTTTAGACATTGTCAAGCCTATGGTTCAGCGGAACATGATAGTCTAACACATCAGGATCTATATAGGGTAATATTTAACTATCTTGTCCAATCACCATTCCCTAATGTAGAAGCAATTTTGGGTTTGTTTCTTAGTATGATGGTTGCAAATTGCTCTGGAGAAAGATGTTTCTTCTCAGCTGAAGAAGATAAAAATGAATTTAGAACCACAATGATTCAAAATAAAGTAAGTCTCATGTACATAGAAAGTCACATACTAAGCAGTTTATCATTTAATGATGTCATCAGTGACTTTGCTCTGGCAAAGGCAAGAAAGAAAATATTTAAGTTTAATATAATTCCTTAATCCTTATAACATGTTTGAAGAGATAAGATAATAAGCTTTGTAAATTGTGCCTTTTAAAAGAACGTTTGTTTCTTTTTACCAGAGTTTGCATGTTTACTAGCGCTACTAGCGCACAATGTGAACGCTCGTATTCGTCCCCGTGTGTTTGTTTTTATAGCATCGCATCGCATCGCATAGCATAGCATCGCATAGCGGGCAGTGTGCACGTACACAAGTTTGTTATGAATAAAAATTATTTTAAGTTAAAGATTTATTATTTCACTATCTATATACTTCTTGATTGTATTTCAGTTTAACCCTCCAGGTACCCAAAAATCATATTTGGCACTGACATATAATATCTGGACTTATAAAGGGTCCCATATCTCAAATAGCTTAGGGCGTTATCAAGTCTAAATCCGGCCCTGCACATGAGCACTAAGTAGAGGGAAGAAAAACACAATTATTCATGCTAGGAAATTGCTCTGACTAAAAATCACAGAATGTCACAAAATAAAAGAACACTGAAAGACTCAGAGAAAATTGATGTAAAGAAGGAAACAATAAAAATCAACTGTAATTTAAATATTTACTAATAGCAACAAAATTCCACAAAAATATTAAATTCACTTACCCAGGTATCCAAAAATCATATTTGGCACTGATATAATATCTGGACTTATAAAGGGCCCCATATCTCAAATAGCTTAGGGCCTTATCAAGTCTAAATCCGGCAATGGCCACACAGTTTTATTGGATTCTTTCCTTTAATTCTGGCAACTTATACTACAGGATCCATCAGGGGGAAATATCCTAGTAGCCTAAACTCTGCATATTTGAGTAAAGCGTCAGTGTTAATTAAAATTTTGTGGTCACATATTAACTACTTACATATTAACATTATCGGTCATTCAATAAGCATACATTGTAAGTATTCTAAGAAAATGTAAAAATCAAAATATACTCCATTCTTAGATTTCCTGCAATTTTCATCTAGAATCGATACATACCTACTAATTGAAAATTCTGCATGGGAGAAAATGCTACAATCATTTTTTTTTAAATTAAATTGCACTTTGAAAGCCAAAATGACACTATACAAAAATTATTTATAAATAATTTTAGTTTTTACCTTTTTGTGAACAATTAAATTAAAACAATTACAAAGATAATCATTAATACCAAAATAATTGCTATAAGCAATATGTTATGGTAATCTAAGTATTTAGGGCCAAATAAAATTATCAAAATTAAAAAGTGCCACACTGTAAAATGTTAATTTTTGAATAGTATTACTTTTGTTTTCAACGTGCAAAATTAATTTTATGGTCATGGAAAATGTAAAAATTATTTATAGTGTCCCGTAATATTCATCAGTAAACAACGATATTCCTGGAATTAATAGAAATTATTGAGCTAGCCCATAATTGCCTTACTTCATATATGTACCAAGCACACATTATATTCTATAAATATATAATTATCGGAATATCGATTTCAAGTTTTCTTACAATTATTATCTTAAGTCAGAAGATAAGTATCTAAATCCTTATGACATTAAAATATTTGTTTTGTTTTTTGTCAACTTACAGTTAGCAAACTTCATTCATTTATGAATTGTACTTTAATACATTTTAATATGTAAAAATGATACAGATATATAGAAAAAGTGAAAAATGCCAAACCTTGAATTTTAGAAATAGTAATATCAAATTCAAAATAGGTAGAATCAATTTCAGAGAAAGTAACGTCAATTTCAGAAAAAGTAACATAAAATTCAGAAAAAGTAAACTACTTAAAAAAAAGGTCAATGTTGGAGGCATCTACGTCATGATATATGATGAAATTAAATAAAACAAACACTTTTCTTTGTATATATCACTGTTTATTAAAATTAGTGAAGATCGTTTCGATCACGTTCTGATCATTATCAAACTTAGAGTTTTATCTACGACTAATTTATAATGCAAGTATTATACTTGAGGTTTTTGCAGTATAATGCTATATATTATTTCCTTAGGGAATAATGACTAGGGATTAATAGTCATTATTCCCTCTTGCCCTCCAATTACAAAATTTCTCAAATTAAATAATATCGTGGAAACAAAATACACAAACTCAAAAGTGTCAATGTCAAACGCGTAGTGTTTGTGTATTTGTATTGAGATGGATAAAAATGAAGAGTTTTTTACTTGTACACCTCCAGAAATTGTACAACTAGCTACAGCAACAACATCTACAATATTGAATGTCTCAACCTCTATGGGATTTAGACATAATATATGCCCCATCAAATTGAAGAGAAAAAAGACCTATCGAATAGTGACATAAAATAGGGGGCATTCCATTTAAAAGAGGGTTATACCGCTTTGAAATTGTAAAGTTTATCATTTTTTCTGGACACCCTGTATTACCAAATTCAAATTTCTCATTACAAAAATGTATATTTGTAACCACACTGAGATTATTGCTAAAACTTATTCTTACCTTCAAAAAATTAGGTCACTACGATTTATTTAAGACGAGTTTGCTTATGCATGATATTTGGAGAAAAAAATTGTAAATTGGTAACACTGTAACATAATCCAAAACTAAATAGACAACAATGTAGAGGTTGAAAAATGCCACCAGAAAACTTGAATAAATACAGGGTGTTCTGTTTAAAACAATGTTTGTTTTTGTTATTGCGCAAAATTAAGACCCTATATGTTTGAAAATACTTTTTCGGCATAAACTAATAACTTTTTGTACGAAACATTTTTTTCTATCTCTCACGGGAAAGGCAGGACCCTGTGTGTGTTTAAATATATTCTTAGATTTTTTAAATTTGTAATATAATTTTGTACACAAAAAGTAGATAACATTTTTTTTTATATAATCATTTTTTTATAACTACTTATTACAACTACATAACAATTTATAATATTATTACAATTAATAAATATTGTAATTTTACAATGTGTAATAATTAGAATTGTAATATGTAGTGGCAATTAAACAGTTGTAGTTAGTACAACAATTGCTTCAGAGAGATTTAAATTTTCATGAAATAACTCAATTTTCGAAATAAATCTAACTGTACCGTACCCGTACCGTACAAATATTAATAAATATTAATAATATGGTACATATTTTGGTTATTTTTTTTATATCTATATTTATTATTGATTATATTTTATTATTTATTGATTAAATCAAATTTTTGAAAAAATTTAAATGCATTTTGTAATATCTACTGCTTTTTCGTAAAATAACTAATTAGATTTAAATAAATCATACTTTTTACATTATGTACCTACACTATTTAACAATAATAATATTTACACTAGGTATTAATAAAATAAATAAATAAATTTGACCGTGGAAGATAGTAAATAAAAAAAGGTTTTGAAAGTGATAAATAGTTATTTATGGTATAGTAGTAGTAGTAGTAATAGATTTGACCGTGGAAGATAATAAATAAAAAGAGGTTTTGAAAGTGATAAATAGTTATTTCTGGTATAGTAGTATAGTACTTATGGTATATTTACTTATGGTAAGTGAATAAAATCGAATTTTATCTATGAAAAAACAGATTAGCGCAATAGGTGAAGCCGAGTGCGATGAATCACGTGAATCTGAACAAGATTTTTTCCGATTCGTTATCAAAATTGAAGAATTTACGTGAAGTGTCACATTATCAGGTGACAACGAAAATTTCAAGGATTGTGCGAATTTACCTATTTTTTTAAACATTTTATTCACCCATTCGATTAAAGTGCAGTTTTTACGATAAGATTCAATATACATAATGAGCATTTTAATAATGCGAAATGGAAAATAAAATAGTTTTAGATTCCATGAAGTCGCTCAATTTTTAAAGAAGTTCAGTTATATTTATGCATTAGTAGTAACTAGAGTAAAGTTATTAAAGTAAGTAAAGTAACTAAAGTATAGTAACTAAAAGTATCAACACATATTTCTAATTCAGTTTAAATTTTAAGATGGGTATATTTCAAGTGTGTAAACCCAAAAACCTTTAAATACTATTTTTAATATCCACCGCAAACACTATTTACTATTACTAATATTTTCACTAAGTAATAATAATAGTTTAAAATTTCATGAAATAACTCACTTTATTAAAGAAATTCAATATTTTTTTATATATTTTATAGTAACTACAAATATCAACCAATATTACTAATACAGTTTATATTTTAAGATAGCAATATTTCAAGTTTGTAAACCTAAAAAACTATTAATATTATTTTTATTATCTACCACAAATGTCGATAAAAATGAATGGAATAACTTCCCATAAAAATACTTCTCAAATATTAAATATTACAGCATTTGATAATTTCAAGAAAATTGATTACATATTTATATTACCTTTTTAGCCCGGCGCATCCACCATTAGTCCTATACATTAGATGGGGGTTTACACAAATTGGAGTTTCTTCAATACAACATCTAGTTAATCTCTATATATTATTTATTGTGTAAATGTGTATGGTATTTCCCTTTTTACGCATAGCATTTAAGGGCCTTAAAATTATAAAAGTATTAATTAATATATCGTGGGCTTACAAGTAAACGTGACTAAGTCAAATTAGACAGTTTCGAGATAAATGTATTTGAAAATTCAAGGCATTATGATAAGTGTAGTTTTGAATATTTATTGTTTTAGCTACAGTTTTTAATACATTCTAGTGAACCGCTATACAACATTTATAAACTTTAAATCGATACAAACTTTTCCCTGATACATACAACGATTTTTTATGGTTATTAGTCATTTGAACTCATTTCTGTCATATTTAGACTTACTTTTTCACTTTTTCTTGTACACCCTCGATATTGTGTTTTTAAATTTATTCCAATTACATTCAACTTTACATTTTCTTATGATGTACTGGTATACAGGGTGTTCAAAATTATCGGTCCAACATTGCTTTGCATTTTCTTGTACACCCATGATATAGTGTTTCCAAATTTATTCCAATTTTAATCAACTTTACATTTTCAGGCAAACTAGCAAACTAGTAGTATTTTTTCGCCGAGTAAGATGACGAAATCATAAAAATAATTAAATATCAGGTTTTCGAATTATTTAAAGACAACACATTTTTTTAATTGGAACACCATGTATGGTTATTGTTACATATTTTAAACGATATTTTTATTGTGAATTATTGTAAATTATTGTACACTACCGTCCTGAACATAATGTTATCTTATCTAAATTAATTTGTAAATTTAAAGTCTCAAACTAGATCGAATAGTTATTCATTTATTTTTAGTTTAATTTCACACCTCTGAGGTGTGAGAGGTATGAACTAGTGATGGGCGAATAGTAACTATTCGTTACATAAGTATTCGTTACATTCAAGTATTCGAAGTAACGAGTACCAGAATATATAAACACTCGTTACTCGTTACTCGTTACTATTCGATTGGTCGCGAGTACCGGCCCAGCCGCACAGTCCCGCATAGTGCGAAAATCCGAACCAACGATAATACTCGTTACTCGTTACTATAGAGAACAGCCGAACCGAGTATTGCTTACCGGGCAATTTTATAAGTTTTGTTTACATTACATTTATGTTGCTGTGGTTTCGTGACTTTTTATAATGTCATCTAGAAAACGAAGTAGTTTATGGTTGCATTTTAGTGCAATTAATAGCGAAAATAAACGAAAATAAATGTTGGTTTCTCATATATATGCAATGCAAAAATTTGTAGTACGAGTAATAGTGTAAGTTATAATAAATGTTCATATTTAAATAAATATTTTAATTTTATCGCTTATTCGTTGATTGCAAAGAATCCTAGTAGATCCGCTCGCAGACCCGCACATTGCGCCACTCGGTAGTCGGTACAATACCGCACATCGTTACTAACTGGATCCGATACGCGATCGGTTCTTACCATGTAACGAGTAACGAACACTGAGTAACGAGTATTTGTACCGAAAGGAACGATTCGCACGCTCCCAAACCCGCACACTGCGCAACTCGGTAGTCGGTACAATACCGCACATCGTTACTTACTAACTAGATCCGATACGCGATCGGTTCTTACCAAGTACCGAGTAACGAATACTGAGTAACGAGTATTCATACTGAAAGTAACGATTCGTTACAAGTATCCAAAAGTAACGATTTCGCCCATCTCTAGTATGAACTCTTAATCTCATATATTAAATTACAACTTATAATTTTAATAGTCTAAAATTATGTGCATTTTTTTAATATTTCAATTAAGGTGGAAAGTTTAAAGTGTATTAATTGATTTATAAGTTTTGAAGTGTATTAATCAATTTGCAAATTTAAAAGTCTTCTAATTAATTTGTGAATTTAAAAGTGTCCTAATTAATTTGCAAATTGAAATGTATTTTAATTAATAATATTCATAATTCGATTAATTGCGCCGTTTCTTGTGCAACATCAATCATCCTCCTTCTGGCGAGATTTGCATATTGCCCTGCGTTAATGGGCGCAAGAAGCCCCCATTGTTGGCGGACAGATCCAGTCTCGCCGAAATAAAACTAATTGCCGCACAATTAAACGAGTGACGAGAGAGCCACGAATGACGGGAATGGGTCCAGGAAAGAAGCCCAGTCACGGGATACTCCTGTATTCAATAAGACGTCCCCATTAATTAAAGCGTCCGGGCAGACAGACGGACACATGTGCGTACGAGGACACCGTTGGGTGACGAATGCCGTGCATAGCGGGACATCAATTATGTCATGTGCGTATATACGTAGGAAATGAAGGGTAAGTGCGCTCGCGTATGAAATATTAGGAGTTTGAGGTGCAGTTATGCGGTATTTTCGGTGCAGACCATCCGTTGCTGTCGTGCATTAAGATGCACTCGTGTTTGTCGGCAGTGGCACGATCTTGATGTATAGCATTTCTCATCAAGTCTTACAACTGAGACGGGGTACAAGTCAAATATTCTTGTTAAGATCCACTCTATTTTGACGACGTGTTTATGTTAAACACACGTCACGAAATAGTGCATTTGATCACCTATGTATGGTGGAAACAGGAAGATTTTAAACATTTCTTGTATGGCAGAAAATATAAAAACCACATTTTTTTATATCCAATGTAGGTATAGTTAATATATAGGTACTTCGAACATAAAACAGAAATGTAAGCCAGCACACAAAATTTAATCAATCTAAACCCAAAACCATCAGACTTCTGTACTTCTGTACTATTATACTTTTTATACTGTACCAGAATGCATTGAATGTTGATGAGTTGAATGAGTTTTGGAAATTAGAAGTAAAGAAAGAAATAAATTAAATCCTTTCAAAAAATAATAAATTTGGTTGAACATGTTAATAAACTTAGTTTGCTCCTTCAACAATCCTTTTCTTTCCTAATTGCAGCTGTGACAAAAAAGTTCAGATCCCTTTTTGTTCTAGGTGCAATGGCCCAAAATTCATATCTTGTAATACTGTTGCTAACAATTTAATAATCTCATTAAATACCTTACCTACGCGACGATACAAATATTATATTGCAGGACTTAAACCTTGACAAAATTAATCGGAAACGATTCCAAGCCCCCCAGCCCTTCAGCCCTATAAATTAACCCTTTATCACCACGAGGCAAAATTAGCATTCGCAAATTTAAATTCCTCCTTTGCGCGCGTCCTCTTCCCTCCTCCGGCCATCCCTTAAATGCACCCGCGAGAGTCACGTTCGCCCGGGGAAAATTAACCCGTGATTTTTTTCCCTCCCCCAACCCTCGTGCAATCCGGGATACGCCGGGATGGTCCCTCGTACGTGTGCGGGTGAGTGTGTGGCGTATCGTTAGTACCTCGAAACGCCGTGTAAAACGAACGGAAATGGCGCTGTTATCTGTAACACGACGTACTAAAACACTGACTGAGACTCTATTCGAAAATAGTTTGTGTAATTTCCGCTCTCGAGCCACTTGTTATAATGTAATAATATAGCTACAGATAAAGCTCTTTACAGCGGGCGTTACACTGCAAAAAGTGAGGGGCGAGAATGGCACTAGGGAGCGTGCTGGGGGTGAAGCGTGCGTGGGACAAGGCACCAGGAAGGGTGTTGGGAATAATTACTTCTTCGACCGTCCGACCTACAATACAGCAACTAAATGGGCTTGCGGAATTCGTTACGATAATTTCGACTAAATTAACACAATGATGATTATTATTAAAATAACAAAAAATGTTTATTGTTATTATTAAAATAACATCAATTATTATTATTATTAAAATTATAATGATTATTAATATTACAAGCATTTATTAATAGATTCAATATTTTTATCATTGAATCATTTTATCATTTAGGTCATTGTCTTGACCTTTCTTTTCTATATTCATTCTCAAGAAATAAGAATGAACAGACGTTTTGGACTTAAAATACCTTCAGCATTACCCCCAGTAGGTATATCATGGAACGCCATATACCTGTATAAAAGTTTATACAAGAACATCTGTACGAAGGTCAAAGCGTTTTATATTTTTTTTCAATATGTAAAATTTATGGAAACAAATATTTTGTTTCGTAAATCTTTATCAGACCAAATAAAAAAATTCACATAATTGAAACATTGTTGATTCTTTATTATTTTTCATGAACTTTGATGATAACTATTTTGGTTATCTCGTGAATGAAAATCAATTAATGCAAAGTTAATGTTTTAGTCAAGGCAAATAAACATATACAAGGCAATAGGTATGAAAGAATTTGAGGAAAAGTAAAAAATGAAAAAAAAAATTGTAATATAATTTTCAAGAAAGTTTGATTCCTGTTAGACAAAATATGTGTAAAAATTCTTGAAAAAAATTATGTAAATTGCGCGAAAATATATTTTCCCTATATATTTTCGCGCCTATATAAAATATATAGGGAAAAACTCAATATTGTTAAACATACATTACACAAGAGAAAGTTGAAGGGAAAATCCAGAAGAAAATTCAAATGCAAAAGTAAAAGTAGTAAAAGAATGCAAAAATTTGAAATACGTAATAAATATATCAACTCTAGAAGATTATACATTGTAAGAGAAAATTGAAGGGATGTACAAGAGAAAAATCAAATGCAATATAAAAAGAATGGAAACATTCGATATCCTTAATAAATATTTCAACTCTGGAAGGTTATACATTGTAAGAGAAAATTTAGCGGAAAATCCAAGAGAAAATCAAATGGAAAACTAAAATAGTGGAAAAATTCGATATACGTAATAAATATATCAACTCTAGTAGAGTATACATTGTAAACGAAAATTGAAGGGATGTACAAGAGAAAAATCAAATGCAAAATAAGAAGAATGGAAACATTCGATATACGTAATAAATATTTCAACTCTGGAAGGTTATACATTGTAAGAGAAAATTTAACGGAAAAACCAAGAGAAAATCAAATATGAAAAACTAAAATAGTGGAAAAATTCGATATACGTAGTAAATATATGAACTCTAGAAGATTATACATTGTAAGAAAATTGAAGGGATGTACAAGAGAAAAATGAAATGCAAAATAAGAAGAATGGAAACATTCGATATACGTAATAAATATTTCAGCTCTGGAAGGTTATACGTTGTAAGAGAAAATTTAACGGAAAAACCAAGAGAAAATCAAATGAAAAACTAAAATAGTGAAAAAATTCGATATTCGTAATAAATCTATCTACTCTAGAAGATTAAACATTGTAAGAGAAAATTAAAGGGATGTACAAGAGAAAAATCAAGTGCAAAATAAGAAGAATGGAAACATTCGATATACGTAACACATATTTCAACACTAGAAGGTTATACATTGTGAGAGAAAATTTAGCGAAAAATCCAAGAGAAAATCAAATGAAAAACTAAAATAGTGGAAAAATTCGATATACGTAATAAATATATCAACTCTAGAAGATTATACATTGTAAGAGAAAATTGAAGGGATGTGCAAGAGAAAAATCAAATGCAAAATAAGAAGAATGGAAACATTCGATATAAAAATAAATAAATGGAATATTGAGAATATTGAATGTAAAAGAATGGAAAAATTCGATAAGAAAAATAATGTCCTTAGGTAATAATAAATACTTAAAATTATAAGTAGGAAGATAAATAAATAAAAAAAGTGGAAAATGTCGACGAAAATCAATAAAGAAGAAAAATGGTTGGAACATTCTATAAATATTTAGACATATTTCTTTCAATTCTATAACTCTAAATTATGTGAAAATTTATGAAAAATTGAAGAAAAACACGTAAAAAAATAATGGGATCTACAAGATTTTAAAGTAAACATCCATGATGAGTTGTAAGAGAAACTGAACGATTCGGGAAAAAAATTGGACGTAAAAACGTGTGGTACAAAAATAATTCGGAAAATTCTGCATGAAATACAGAAATATTTATCAAGGAAGTATCAATTCCTGCAATACTAAATATACGTATGTGAAAATCCTTGAAAACTGAAGCAAAACACATGAGAACCTAAATAAACAAAAAAGTAGTGTAACTAGTAGTGTAAATATGCTTATGTGAAAATCCTTGGAAAATTAAGTAAAACAATGAGAACCTAAATAAACCTGAAATGATTACCTAAGTTATACAGTAAAACTGTGGAAAAGTATCTAAACGGAAAACTGTGAAAAAAAACCATAAATATATGTAGTAACACGTCAAAAAAAAATAATTTATATATTTTGTTTAAGAGAAAAGCAAAACAAAAGTTTTTTTTTTGTTTAACTTTTAATTTACAGATTATTAGGTATACGTGATTGATTTAATGGCTTTACTCCGACCGACCACAGACATGTATGATAAAAATCACATAAATTATGAAAAACTAAACAAAATACAAAAAATACAAAACAAAAATCGAAATCGAAAAGAGAAAAATCGGTGTAAAAATCCAGAAGAAAGGTTAGGTTAGGTTAGATTAAGTAAAAATCTAAACGGTATCTCCTAGCATACAAATCAAAAATGAGCACATAAATAGAATGATCACATCTAAAAGTCAGAAACTTATTCATAACAAATATTCAAATATATTTGTTTCAAGAAGGTTTCAATTTTTATAACACCAAATATATCTGAAAATTCATGAAAAATTTGAACATAAACTCATGAAAAATGTAGGGAAATAATCTCTAGTAGATTGTACAGCAAATATCCATGATAAGTTGTAAGATAAAATTGAATGATTCAAGAGAAAAATCAAACGTAAGGGAGATACAGACGAAAATTTGTCCGGAAAATTCTATATGTAATTCAGATATAGTAGCAGTAGTAGTACTAGTAGATCGATATTTATTGGGCTATTAACGTAACTTTCCGCCGTCACACGGCGAAAAGACTGTGGAAAGACTGCTGAAAGACCTTTTTCAAGGAAGTTTCAATTCCTGCAACGACACATGCAAATGCAAAAAATATTGCAAAATGTAAGGAAAAATCAGCACCATAATACAAAGTAAAAATAAATTATGGCAGAAAATCCATTAAACAAATCTAAGCAAGAAATCGTGAAATTTGGAAATGCAAAATGAAGAATCTATGGAAAGATATCTAAGGAGAAAAATTGAGTCCAAAGACCGATTAAGATCTATGGTCGCAAAAAAAAGTCAAAAACTCCAATTTACAATTTTACAGAAAACTCGTTGTTAAAGTACAGAAGAAAAATTTGTTGGAAACTTCTTTGAAACAAATATATTTGTTTCGAAAGAATTTCAATTCCTATAACGACAAATATATATGGAAATTCATGAAAATTTGGAACAATAACTCGTGAAAATGTAGGAAATTAATCTCTAGTACATTGTAAAGCATATATCCATGATAAATTATAAGAGAAAATTGAACGATTCAGGAGAAAAATCAAACGTAAGGAAAGCCCAGAAGACAATTTGTTCCCAAAATTCGATATGAAATACAGAAATAGTAGTAGTAGTAGATCGATCTTTAAAATATTGCAAAATGCAATGAAAAATCAATACCATAATACAAAGTAAATATAATTATGGCAGAAAATCCATGGAACAAATCCAACCAAGAAATCATGAAATTTGGAAATGCAAAATGCAAAATCCATGGAAAGATATTTAAGGGAAAAAATTGGGCCAAAGAACCATTCATATCTATGGTCACCTAAAGAAGTCAAAACGTGTAATTTACGGTTTTTTTTTTCAAATTACTCATTATAATGCATACCTACGTATTTTTTTATTTTGTTTTAAGAGCTCTTTTCTCGCCGATAATAGACATATACATATGTTCAACAAAACATACGGGGGGTAAATTACGGAAAAAACAAACATTGAAACTTAAAAACAAAAATCGAATGAAAAAATTAAAGCGAAAATATCAATAGAAATACTATGTTGACTACTTCTATATTTTGGTCTACTAAAATTATACAATTGTACTAACACTACTTTTACATTTTACTATTCATTGATTTTTACATATTACTCAAGCATGAAAAAATGTAATCGAAAATAATTAAATTAAACATACCTCACTGACAAAGGCTTTAAAGACTATAATTACAAAACAATTAATAAAAAGAAAGTCCAGCGTAATTGGACTTTACCACTGGCACCAGTGGTCCTTAAAGGTCACGTTATATGCTTCATTTGAAGACGTATATTGTATTTTTAAAACCTTAGAGCAATTAATATGAACAACAAAAATGGGGTAAATTACGAAAAAAACAAACAGTGAAAATCAAAAACAGAAATCGAATGGAAAAATTAACGCGAAATGTCAATAAAAATACTTTTTTGACTACTTTTATATTTTGTTCTGCTAAAATTATACCATTATACTAATAATACTTTTACATTTTACTATTCAATGATTTTTTTACATATTTCTCAAGCATAAAAAAATGTAAAGGAAAATAATTAAATTAAAAATTACTCACTGGCAAAGGCTTTAAACACCATAAGAACAAAATATGAATAAAAAGAAAGTCTGGATAAATATTGTATATGGAAATTCACCAAAACATGTATGAGGAAAATATATGAAAAATTGCAAACGAAAATGAAGTACAGCGGAATAGGGCTTTATGTACCACTGGTCCTAAAAGCTCACTTTATATGCTTCGTTTGAAGACGAATATTGTATTTTTATAGCCTTAGAACAATTAATGCAATACTATGTTGTAATATGTACAACAAAAATGGGGTAAATTACGGAAAAACAAACTGTGAAAATTAAAAATACAAATCGAATGGAAAAATTAACGCGAAATGTCAATAAAAATACTATTTTGACTACTTTTATATTTTGTTCTGCTAAAACTATACCATTATATTAACAATACTTTTACATTTTACCATTCATTGATTTTTTTACCTATTTTTCAAGCATACAAAAATGTAAACGAAAACAATTAAATTAAACATTACTCAAAATTCACCAAAACATGTATTGGGAAAATATATGAAAAATTGCAAGCGAAAAATTGCAATGAAGTACAGCGTAATAAGAGTTTATGTATCACTGGTCCTAAAAGCTCACTTTATATGCTTCGTTTGAAGACGAATATTGTATTTTTATAGCCTTATAACAATTAATGCAATAATATGTTGTAATATGTACAACAAAAATGGGGTAAATTACGGAAAAACAAACAGTGAAAATCAAAAACAAAAATCGAATGGAAAAATTTACGCGAAAATGTCAATATAAATAATATTTTGACTACTTTTATATTTTGTTCTACTACAGTAGTAGCAGATGAATCTTTATTCGGCTATCGACCTAACCGGTCTTAACGCCGGGTTCTACTACATTCTGTCCAATTCACTATGCACATTGCTAATAGCAAGCAAGATCATATACGACATATAGAAAATATTGCTAAGTAACACAAAATATGAAGAATAGCAAGATATGATCTTGCTTACTATTAGCAATGTGCATAGAGAATTGGACAGATTATACCATTATAGTCACAATTCTTTTACGTTTTACTATTCATTGATTTTTTTTACATATTACTCAAGCATGAAAAACTGCAAACGAACATAATTAAATTAAACATTACTCACTGGCAAAGGCTTTAAAGACCATAATGACGAAACAAAATGAATAAAAAGAAAGTTTGGAAAAATATTGTATATGGAAATTCACTCAAACATGAAGAGAAAAATATATGGAATATTGCAAGTGAAAATGACGAATAGCGTAATAGGACTTTATGTACCATTGCAATGGTCCAAAAAGTTCACTTTATATGCTTTTGTTGAAGACGTAAGGATATCATCTTTTTGTACCCTTAGAGCAATTAAGTGCCGTTAATAATGCTTCAACCCTCGTTTTAACATTGTGAGACAAATTATGAAATCACCTTATATGCTTCGTTTGAAGGCGAAAAGGTTCATTTTACGATTTCCCCGCATACGTCAGTGTATGAGTGTCTGTATCGTAGTTACAGTGACGTATGGCACCTACAGTTTAACGTCGGCTGCGAACGACTGGTTTGGGGAAACTATCCTCGGCAGGATAGCTTATAGCCCTAGGATAATATAGTGCCATTGTATCCGGCCCAGTATTTTAAACCCATTGTTAACTTGATGTGGCTAATATAGATTCTCAATAGAATTGAGAACTTTCAAATTTTATATAAATAGAAGATATGGGTTTGATTGAGGGTATTCCAATAAAAATTTAGATCCATGCAAGCAAATTGAACTAAGTTTTCGTTGAAGATTTCATCAATGTTACTGTGGATGATAGCCAACATCCATAGAGGATAGGTACTAAAGAAGAAGAAGAAAATATAATCATTCCCAATAGTTAGGAATCTCCATGAAACTGTAGGTCCACCTACACAATGTTGTGATCTTCTATAGGCGGAGTAGAGGCTTAACGTCAGCAGTGGAGTAATAGCCGCTGCCTACGACATCAAGGGTCAAATAGAAGAAATCAGAAGTCAGAAGAAATCAAACAGAATGAAGGTAGAGTAAAGGATTGTGACGTATATAAATGTAAAATTTGAAATTTGTAGATTCTCTCTTCGCTAATCTCTATTTTTCTCAGATAGTCTTGATCGTACATCCTGTGATCAAATATTTGATTTTTTTTTGTCATCCGGGATTAAGATTCTCTGTCGACATTTCAACATCAGGAAACCTGACGCCGTTCACGAGTACAGTGTAGAAGCTCGAGCGGGAGAAATAAGGGTGGCCGTGTACTGAATAGAATATCGGCGGCGTCGGCGTCGCAGAGTTTGCAGTGGCGCCGCGACGCCCCCCTATTCCGCCGCCAGCGCGGCCGTCTGCAGACTCGCGCTGCCCCCACGGATGGTAGGAAATTACGGGACTACTATCTTTCATTTTACGCCCCAAAATTTCTTATTCCAATTTCCCGTTCGCGTCTGTCAGTTGTTATGAGTCATTTTCTGATAAGCCCGTCCTCGTCGACTATTATGCAATAGAACTATTATATAAAGCCCCGTTATCGCCCGCTATATGTCACGGTGCGGAATTGGCGGCAGCTTTCGCCTCGCTCGCTTCAGGTATTGTCTAATAAGCTTTGTTTTCAATATCTGCCTTTCAGTATATATGTATATGCTGCCATACACATACATACACATATATACACAGAAGCTGCGTCCCTCTCTGGAGCATGGGGCCCGACCTATTTAGACGTGCACAAATGCTCACACATAACGACTTGTGATCCGCTTTTAATATGCCTCCCAATATCTGATCACGGGGGCCCTTTCAATTAATAATCTGGCGTTTCTTCCGTCGCACCTTATCTTCGCGTACGTACATAATTAAACGTCGACGCGGCACACTTGTTAACACATTGTTACGCTCCTCGGATGCTGGGGCAACAAAACGGCTCGAAATTGAACTGCTCCGGCTTCAAAAAGACACCATCGGGCATCGCTCAATCATACGCGACGTCTGCACGCTGGAAGGTCCACAGATTTATCTCTTTCTGTCGCGGTTCTTTGAGCATGTGCGTAATTGTGGAACTAAAGGTCGAAACCGCACCGATGCCTCCATAAAGCACGCTCACAAAGAGCCATTGCGAATTTGAATGGCCCATTGTAAGGAAATGTGTATTGAGGAAAATTGCACCTTATTTGCGAGGCCGTAAACTCTCAAACCGTCATATATTAAATTATCTAAATTATTCCCAACTTTAAAGCCAATACTGCACAGTCTCATATCGATACATTTTGGAGATATTGGTCTTTACAATTCAGAAATGGCCGGTTCACTCTAGGCAACTTCACGCGCGCGAAATAAGCCCTCTTTGATTGCAAAACGTGTTTTAGCGTCGTGTACGTCAATAGACGTAGATGGTGGAATATGTTTTTCAGGCTGAAAACCATGAAATATCTCGCATCTAAGAGAGCTACTGAGCCATCTGATAAGCCAAGTAGGTAAGCATTCTGGTAAGTAGTAGGTAAGTCAATATTGAAAAATTACACTTGACGATATCAATGCCAATGATAGAATTGATTGATGCTGGTGAGCGTTAACTTCGTCATACATAGCTAAATTGAAAATAGGGACACCTAACTTCCTAACTTCGTTAATAACACAGTTCATTAATCGAAACTATAGGAACTATTTAAGAAATGGTGTATTATTAACGAAGTTAGATGTTCTTATTTTCAATTTTAGTTTTCTTATTACGAATGATAGAAGTTGACTCTAATTTGTTGCAAGTCTCATTTTTACTTTAATTATATTTTCATTTAGGAAAACAAAAAACATAACACTTTGTATGTGAATTTGGTTTTTCAAAACTGTTGCAAGTCATCAAAACAGCCGCATATATTCATTCCCAATGAAAAATTTCTATTCGTTGTAGATTTTTACTAACATGTGTGAGATATCAAATTGTAATTATTGGCTAATAATTGATTAATTACTTATAGAGGAGGGACATGTATGCCTTATTTGTATAAAATATAATCATGTAATGGATATAGGATATATGAGTGGCAGCGGCCAGCACTTATTATCTGAAAGAATGGCAGTGAGGTGGAACTTATGGAGAGCAGATGTGTGAGTTATTGTTTTGGCGTGTGCTAGAACGTTGTGTTAGAACGAATTATGGATTAGGTGTTGGATTATAGGTGCAGGGCAAAGGTCAGTACCTACAACTACAATATGTATAATTAGATAACACATATTAACCCTTTTTCACAATTAAACACTTATGAATTTAATGCACATTTCGGACGCGGTATGAGCATCTTCAGTAACGTATACATGGGATTTACAATATGTATATCATATGGAGGTGTTCTGGCATATGCAATTTGACAACTGCGGTAATCATTTCAGGAGAAGTGTGTGCCCCTGCCTCCTTTATAACCATGGTACTCATATTCAATAGAAGTGTGTGTCCTTGCGCCTCCTTTACAACTACGATACTCATATTCACGAGAAGTGTTACTCATTTCAGGAGTAGTGTGTGTTCGTGCCTCCTTTACAACTACGGTACTCATATTCAGGAGAGGTGTGTCTCCTTGCCACCTTTATAACTACGGTACTCATATTAAGAAGAGGTGTGTGTCCTTAGCTTGCACATGGAGATAAATTACAGTATGTGCATAAATCGATGGACAAAGCGATGGATGTAGTATACAGGAGAAGTGTGTGTCCTTGCGTCTCCTTTACAACTACGATACTCATATTCACGAGAAGTGTTACTCATATCAGAAGAAGTGTATGTTCTTGCCTCCTTTACAACTACGGTACTCATATTCAGGATAGGTGTGTGTCCTTGCCACCTTTATAAATACGGTACTCATATTATGGAGAGGTGTGTGTCCTTACCTTGCACATGGAGATAAATCACAGTTTGTGCATAAATCGATGGACAATTCGATGGATGTAGAGATCCGGTTAGAGAGATCAACCGCAGGGGGAAGGGGAGAGCCCCCCTTACCAAATAAGCCCCCCTTCCTCCTTAAATTTTACAATTGTAGTTAATATTCATTGTTAAAAGACTACATTTATATGTGGAGAAATCATTTGGAGCCAATGCCATCTCCTGATCGAGTACAATATACAGTCTGTTCAATAAAAAGTGCCCAAGACTATAGCTTCTTCATTTGTTATTTAATCATCAACAAATCATATATTACTAAATGGGACAGTTTAAGTTATAAGTTGGCGAAAAAAATCATTTTTAAACACTATCAATTATTTGTTGTTATTGTTACATTTACACTACCGACTGTCATATTCTGTACAATTCAAAAATTCAAACTTCCAGGTGTAAAAACTCGTCACATTTTCAACGACTACTGTAAGAATCTGTATTCTTTTAGATCCAGGTGCGTGCGAATATGTGAAAATATGTGAAACCTACAGAAACTATCAAAATATGTCATGTTTTTGGTGTACTCTTGTAGAGGACTTTAGGTACTTTACACCGGTCTAAATTTTTACTAGACTTATAATATGAAATTTTTGCAAAAAATTTCAAAAACTGATTTCAGCTAGTAGGCTCTTCAATTCTAAATTCTCTGGAATAAACAATTGGTTTTAAAATTACATTTAAAACCTTAAATTTGAACTCAAAATTAACCCCTTACTGCATGGTCTGTTTTGACAACTTGTATGTGACATTCTAATAATTATTTATTGTATGTACCTACACCCTCACTGCATGTTCTAAAAACTGATCAGACAGCAGGATTAGCCCACGCACAGGCACAGCTTTTGTGGGAACCCATCTATTTAATTATTAACCTTAATTATTAACTTTAATTATTAACTTTAATGAATTATACCTTTGCATACGTATTATTTTATGCGAATTAAAATATTATTATCATTTGGATACATTTATAACTGCTTTTGGGGGTCGGTCTTTGATAGTACTGATAAAGTTGCGGATAATTATCTTACAATATGAAAGGCGCCTAACGAAAACAAGAAAGGTACAATTCAGGTAGTTTACAACAATGTAGGTATATCTAACTAGCAAATAACTAATTGGCACTCCTTGTAAAGTGTTCATGAAACCTTCAAAACCCCAAAAAATGCTTCAATTTTCAATAATAAAATTCGAAATCTGTCAAATCAAAGCTACAACTAAGAAAATCGGTCAAATTTCTGTCTGTAACAAATAGAATCTGAATTTTTAACTTCAACTGTCCAAATCTGTCGAACTTTCAACTGAAACAGTCCAAATTTGTAAAAAAATGTTATTGCAACGGTCTGTTTGTGTTAAATTTTCTAGTTAATCTATCTAGATCCACTAAATTTTCATTTGTAAATATCCAAATGTATCATTTTTTGAATTGCAGGTATCATATTTTGTGAAATGTTCAATTTCAACTAAACAAATATTTCAAATTTTCACTTGGCACCGTCAAAATCTGATTAGTTTTCAATTGGCACTGTCAAAATATGATTAGTTTTCAATTGTTTATGTCAAAATTGTCATCGTTTTCACTGTAACTGCCAAAATCTGTGAAGTTTTTATCACCAGCTGTCCATACAATTTCTAACTGTAACTGCTAAAATCTGCCAAATTATTTACATTTACACTAGCGACTGTCAGATTCTGTAAAATTCAAAAATTCAAAGTTCCAGGTGTGAAAACTTTTCTCATTTTCAACGACCACTGTCAGAATCTGTATTCTTTCAGATCCAGGTGCGTGCGAATATGTGAAAATATGTCAAACTTCCTACAGAAACTATCAAAATATATCATGTTTTTGGTGACCTCTTGTAGAGGACTTTAGGTACTTTACACCGGTCTAAATTTTTACTAGACTTATAATATGAAATTATAAATAGCGACTGTCATATTCCGTAAAATTCAAAAATTCAAAGTTCCAGGTGTGAAGACTTTTCACATTTTTAACGACTACTGTCAGAATCTGTATTCTTTCAGATCCAGGTGCGTGCGAATATATGAAAATATGTCAAACTTCCTACAGAAACTGGCAAAATGTGTCATTTTTAACCGCAACTGGTCAAGTATGTCGAAACAAAGCAAAAAAGTAACAACAAAATATGGCAAATTTTGACAGTTACAGATGAAAATATAATTAATTTTGACAGTTGTAATTGAAAATACCACCAATTGTTTGTGTTCCAGAGAATTTCGGTAACAGCATATTAGCTCAAATCAGTTTTCACATTTTTTGCAAAAATTTCTTAGTATACCCTACTAAAAATCTAAGCCGGTGAAGAGTACTTGAAATGCTCTACAAGAATACATAAAAAAACTTTTAAAAAAAGTGAATCCAAAATATTTTTTTAGTTCTTACGCAACTTCATTCCATAAAGAAAAAGAAAAAAACTGTTGGTGGTATCTTTTTCTGAAACCATTTCAAATCTGGATTTTGTTTTAAAAATCGCGATTTCAAAATGTCATTCAAACTCACAAGCCCCACACGTGTATGAGGTCATTTTTGAAATATCTAGGGCAATTTCAATGATGACCTCAATTGACTAGTGGGACTATAAAACTTCTATAAAATTTATATAATTATTTAAAAAAAATAAGTATCATAACTCAACTGGTGTGCAAAATCTACACAGTTTGTCCCTTTATATATCATTCATAATTTGATTAATGAAACGTGAACAGTTTACCATTTTACACTGTTAAAGAAAATTGCATTATAGTGTAATATTATTTTCAATTGTGTTCCAATTTAATAAAGCAAAACTCAAAATAAAAATTGTGAATCCAAATTAAATGTTTAGTTCCTTGGCAACTACATTTTATAAAATAAAAAACAAAAGTGAACTATTGGTGATATTTTTTCCAAAACGTTTTCAAATCTTGATTTTGTTTTAAAAATCTTAATTTCAAAATGGCATTCAAACCCACAAGCCCCACAAGTGTATTGAGGCCATTTTTGAAATATCTGTGATAATTTAAAAAATGACCTCAATTGACTAGTGGGAGTACAAAACTTCTATTAAATTTATATAATTATTTTTAAAAAATGAAGTAAGATATCTTCACTGGCATGCAAAATCTGCACAGTTTGTCCGTTCATATACCATTCATAATTTGATTAATGAAACGTCAACAGTTTACCATTTTTACACTATTAAAAAAAAATAATAGCATTATAGTGTAAAATTATTTTCAATTGTTTTCCAATTTAATAAAGCAAAACTAAAAAAATGTGAATCCAAATTATGTTTTTAGTTCCTTGACAACTACATTTTATAAAAAACAAACAGGAGCGAATTATTGGTGGTATTTTTTCCAAAACCTTATGAAATCTAGATTTCGTTTTAAAAATCGTAATTTCAAAATGTCGTTTAAACCCACGAGTCCCACAAGTGTATTGAGGCAATTTTTGAAATATCTGTGACAATTTCAAAAATGACCTAGTCAATTGATGTCATTTTTGAAATCGTCACAGACCATTGTACTGTGTACAATGAAGTAAGTGGTACTACAAAACATATATTAAATTTCGATAACTATTTAAAAAATATATATGAAGTATGATAAACACAGGTGTGTAAAATCTGCAGTTTGTCGGTTCGTATATCATTCATTATTTGATTAATAAAACATCAACAGTTTACCATTTTTACACTGTTCAAAAAATATGTATCATCATAGTGTAAAAATACATAAATATGATTCTTAAGAAGTCCAAGATATTTCGTGTTCTTTGTTGTTTACTTAATAATGGACTATTTCTACTGTTAATTTCTGCCATCAAGAAGTGATTTGCCACCGTTTTTTTCACTTTTCACCAGTCATGTTTAATTTTTTATTAAGTTGTTTTAATGAATTTTTGTTATTGTGTTTGATTTTTTTGTCTAAGATGTCTAAGATTATGCGAGGTTCTGTTATCAAATTTGGCAAAGGTGACCATTTTTTTAAGAAATTTTTGGATTTCCAGATTTTAGTATTACAATCTTTATTAGGCTATGACCTAAATGGTATTTCCACCATCCAGATTATATTTTAAGACATATCCAAAATTCTCGGAGTAATTTTGAATTTTGTAACGTTTGTAATGTAAGTCATTAGTGCAATTTGCATGGACATTTACTTATAGTTCATAACACAAACTAAACTATATATTTATTAAAATGCTGTTTATAATCAACAAAGTATTTCAATGAATACGTAATACAATACAGCAATATTAAACTGTATTTAGTAATTAAAAAGGTCTCTTCTGGTATTCATCTTTTACCATTTTCCCCTATAAACATGACACTTTGCAATAAGCAATTTTAACATTTATATAACATTTTTTTTACTAACGTTAAAACGGCGTACCAATTTTATATATTATGGAATTAACATGACACTTTTATAAGTGAATTTAATATTTTTGTGAAATTTTGTTGCATTTAGTAAATATAGAAATTACAGTTGATTTTTATTATTTTCTTCTTTATGGCAATTTTCTTTGAGATTTTCAGTGTTCTTCAGTTTTGTGATATTCTGTGAATTTTAGTAAAAGCAATTTCCTGGCATGAATAATTGTGTTTTTCTTTCCTCTACTCAGTGCTCATGTGCAATGTCCAATGTCCCACGCATTGTCTATTTTCTCTAACTCTCAAGAGTGTTTCCTCAGAGTTGGATGTTTTTCCATCTTCTTCACTTTGTGATATTTTGTGATGTTTTTCTTCCCCCTACTCAGTGCTCACTTTCAATGTCCAATGTCCAACGCAGTGTCCATTCTCATGATCTTTTTCATTTCGTGATATTTTGTGATTTTTAGTAAAATCAATTTCCTAGTGTGATTATTCGTGTATTTCTTGCCTCCACTCAATTTATTACCTGTGTTCCACTCAGTACCTACATACAAATAGAACTGAATGTTACATATTGGTTGTTAAATGAAAACGGCGTGTTCAAAGTCACGAGTTCGAATCCCGCTTAAAAATCAACCCCGATCCCATTCCGACCACTGAAACGTCGATAAATTAACGAGCGATCGCTTTTCGCCTCGGTGCAGGCCGGGCAAAAAGGAACGAGACGATGCGGCTGTATTTAGTAGCATTTAATTCTATACCTGTTCTATATACCTGTCGAAACTAATTAGAAGATAAATCAAGCGGCGCAGGTACTCGAGGGCCGGGGCACACCTGGCGCAAGAGGGAGCCACTCGAAACTGCACCGACGCGCTCGTAAATAATAATTCGATAATAATATTGCCGATGACGCGGTTCTGAGGGGGGCCGAAGGACTATCATGAACTGGACCAATTGTTAGTGTAACATCGGACAACGGACCTGTTACGGTGCGTTTTCTCTCATTGTGGACGCGCCAAAGAATTGCAGTCGAGAGCTTTACCACGAATAGTGTGGGCACAATTGAAAGAAATGAGCTTGAAATTTTCGGTCCATCCATGGTCTTCAGAGGTGTTGTGAAAATTGCAAGTAATGAACTCGATGCTTACACTAGGCAAGGCAAATATTTAAATATAATAAGACAGTTAAAAGACATGTACCCAAAAGTAATCTTCAGAGGTCTTGTGAAAATTGCAAGTAATGAACTCGATCTTCCACTAGGCAAGGCAAATATATAAATATAATAGGACAGTTAAAAGACGTGTATTCAAAACAAACGAAAAAACAAATGCTTTTGATTTTAAACAATATATGTTGTTTCGTTTGTTTTATTTAAATAAGGTTCTTATGAAACTGATGCAACTGTTTTCTAAACAAAATGCATTCACTTGTTTTATTATATCTGCTGGATTCCTCATTGAGAAAATTACCGTGAAAACACAGAAGGGCACGAGCATACAGATTAGGAGGCCAGTGGAAACACTTTCACTCCTGTTTTTATCTTTACAATTAAAAAACTTTCTCTTAGCCGTTTCTGCATATTGTAGTAATGTTTATGATTGTCCACCACATAGACCATTTTCTGCACGTTCATGCAGTAAGAAAATATTGTTGTCAAATTGGTAAACTCATGAATAATATGATGTACTCACATCAAAAACTGTAGTATTTTTAAACATTTTGAGACTACCTGTTTTTTAACAGTTCAAAAATTATACCTATGAAGACACCTCATTTTATTTTTAGAATTGAACAAAAGCAAGACTTCAAAAATACATTCCACCATTTGGTTACAATTGATTTTTTGTAGCTGATTTGTTGTTCATGCAAAAGAATGGATGTAGGAATCATTTTAGATATAATTTTATAAAATGCCAAAAGACCAAACAGCCAATATATTTTTCGAAATTTGATATCCAATTCTTCTTTCTTCTTTGTGACATGAATTCTCCAGCATAGCTTAGCGTCGAATGTAATACCCAAATATTTTGCTGTATCAGCGTAGGGTACCTAGATAACATTCAAACTAACGGAGATATGTTGATTTCTTTTATTTGTGAAATTGACCGATTTAGCCTCATTCAATTTGATTTGCCTTTGCTTAGTACAGTTGTTAATTTTATTATTTGAGGTTTGCAGATTTAGTGCTGCTTCTTCGTGATCTTTGCCTACAGTCAATATGGCAGTGTCCTCGGCAAAAGTGGCTATCGTATTATGCTATAATGCAGGTATATCGCTGGTTTGTAATAGGTAGAGGACTGCCCCCAAAATACTGCCCCAACTTTATTTCTTTTAGTTCAGAGTAAGTTTCTTCCTGCTTAATTCTAAAATCTAAATCTGACATGTATGATTCTAGTAATTGTGTATATGGTCTGGGCAGAAGTTTTCTTAATTTGTATTTAAGTCCCTCATGCCACACTTTTTGAAAAGCTTGGGCAACATCAAGAAATATAGTAGAGCAAACCTTTCCTTCTGCCAATGATTTTTCGATTACTGTCTGTTATTCTAGGGACTTGATCTACAGCTGAATGAAAGTCACTGAAACCAAACTGATATTTTGGTATTATGTTTTTGCCTTCGATAATTAGTTTTATTCTTTTAAGGAGTATTTTTTCGAACAGTTTTGAGATTACAGGTAATAACGAGATTGGTCTGTAAGTAGAAACTTCATTTGGTGGTTTTCCAGGCTTATGTATCATTATCACTTCTGCTACTTTCCATATCTCAGGTACATATTTTAACCTTAGAGATGCATTAATAAGATATGTAAGTTTTACGATTGCTTTACGGGGTAGTTGTTTGAGAATTTCGCAAATTAGTAAGTCAAATGTTGGAGCTCTCTTAGTATTAATTTATTTTTTTTAATTTCCATTGCAATTTCTTTAGGGGTAAAGGGTTTTATTTCACCTTCTTCCTGGGTAGTATTTTCCCAGTCTAGAATGGCTCCACCCTCATTCAGTTGGAAAGTCCTTTCAAGATATTCGGCAATCTATTAGCCTTTTGAGTATTGATTTTTGCATATGTCTCATCTGCACTTCTAATTGGAGAATAGGGCAAGATTGGTCTCTTAAGTCCCTTAGTTGCTTTCCAAAGTGAATAATCAGTTTTACTGTCATTTGATAGTCCAATTAGATATTCAATAACAGTCATTTTTTACTTTTTTAATCCGTCTTCTGAGTTGTTGTGTTGCGTTATTTACTATAGTTTTATCTGCTAGGCATCTAGATTGATGAAAGATTCTTCTGAATCTTCTCTTTTCGGATATATATATATATATATATATATATATATATATATATATATATTCAATGACCCTTTTACCAGTTAGGGTGTTGGGTTGTAGTTGCCTTCATTTTCTTATGTATTCTTTCCATGCCTTACGATCCTTTGCTGTCTTATATGCTTCTTCTCTGTTGTTTCCTTTCTTCTTAAGCCCTTCCGTGACTGTTTCCTCCCATGTCTTTCTCGGTCTGCCTCTTTTCCTCTTTTCTTACATTTTTGCTTCCAATATTCTCTTTGTTTGGGTGTTTTTGTCCATCCGTTGTATGTGTCCCCACCATCCGAGTTGTCTCTCTTCGATATATTCACTCACACTTTTAACTTGTAAATTATCTCTTATTTGTTCATTTCTCAGCTTGCCAAGTAGTGTTACTCCGTATGTTCTTCTGAGGTATTTCATCACTATTGCTTGTTTTCTGCTTCAGAATACAGATTCTGTATTTGTCATTTAGTACCCATGCTTCGCTACCAAATGTTAGTACCGGTCTGTATATAGCTTTGTATACTCTTATTTTTGTATTTTGGTTTATTTCCTTTTTCGCTGTTATATATTTGTTCAGTGGGTAGTATAGTCTGTTTGTATTACTTATTCTGTTGTTGATGTCTGCATCTTGTTGTCCTGTATCTTGTATAACTACTCCCAGATATATATACTGCTTTACTTGTTCAATTGTACTATCTTCTATTTTTATATTTAATTTTGCTTCATTATTGGATATTGCCATTACTTTAGTTTTCTTTATATTCATTGTCATCCCATATTTTGTAAGCACTTTGTTCCACACATTTAGTTTTTCTTGTAGTTCTTCCGGTTTGTTTGCTATTATTGCAATATCATCTGCATTTGCACATTGATGTATTTGTACTATGTTCATATTTCTGTGTCCAATGTTTGCTGGTCTCGCTTCGTTAATTATTTGGTCTATGTATATTATGAACAGCAATGGGCTTAAACTTCCACCTTGCCTCACTCCTACATTTCGTGTAGAATTTCGTTTACATTTCGTGTCTCTTTGTATATGCTTTGGGTTGTTCTGATTAGTTTTTTGTTGACTTCCATTTTTTCGAGTCGTTCTCAGATTTTTCTTCGCGGCACTATATGAAATGCTTTCTCTAAGTCCACATATGCTATGTACATTGATTTATGCTTTTCAAGTGTTCTGTTAATTAACGTCTTTATTGTGCATCTTGTTGTTCTGTATCTTGTATAACTACTCCCAGATATTTATACTGCTTTACTTGTCCAATTGTACTATTTTCTATTTTTATATTTAATTTTGCTTCATTATTTGATATTGCCATTACTTTAGTTTTACTTTATATTCATTGTCATCCCATATTTTGTAAGCACTTGGTTCCACATATTTAGTTTTTCTTGTAGTTCTTCCGGTCTGTTTGCTATTATTGCAATATCATCTGTATTTATACATTGTTGTATTTGTACTATGTTCATATTTCTGTGTCCAATGTTTGTCGGGAACATGGAAACTGCGTTTCCAGAACAGCTTTTCTCGCAGATTCGAATGGATGCACTCTCAAATATTCCACTAAATTGTTATCTTGATCCTGCATGGTAACTCTTACAAAGCCAGTTCCGCGTTTCCTATCTAAACTACCTTTATTTTGCCATATTTTCTTTACATTCAATACCGTGGATTTATTTATATGCATCTCTTCTGACACGTGCCTGGTGGTTTCTCCTTCTTCCAGCTTGGCTATAATGCGCATTTTTTCGATATTATTAAGTTTTCTTGCCATACTACGTATATTTTTGAAATAATTCGAAAATGCTACCTGACGTATTGACAGATGTCAATTTGACTGAATCAGTATGAATCTAAACACCTTGTCTAAGAGGTAGGTACAAATTACACTAAACAAATATGTATGTACTAGATTTCTGTGAGCATAACTGTACATATAGTTTACAGACACATTTCGTGTCATAAAAAATCAATTAAAAAAAATTAAATCTGGAATTTTATTGAGATCTGTAGGCCAATATGTTGGTTTGCCAGTTGAAATTGTTTCGCATTTTAGTTGGTTGACTGCTTGTAGTAGTTCCTTTCCTTTTGTACTTGTTAGTCTAGATCCCCATTGAATGTGTTGAGCATTAAAGTCGCCTCCTATGATGAATCTAGATCCCTGTTTATTTAGGAAGCCTAAATATTGTTCTTTTTTGGAGCATGTCTAGGCGGACAGTAAACTGCAGAGACAGTGATATTGTATGTTTTTGTTTTGTTGTTGTTGTTATTTTTTGAGAGCCTGTCTAGGCGGACAGTAAACAGAGACAGTGATATTGTATGTTTTTGTTTTGTTGTTGTCCTTCTTTTTTAAGAGCATGTCTAGGCGAACAGTAAACTGCAGAGACAGTGCTATTGTATGTTTTTGTTTTGATGTTGTTGTTCTTTTTTGAGAGCATGTTTAGGCGGACAGTAAACTGCAGAGACAGTGATATTGTATGTTTTTGTTTTATTGTTGTTGTTCTTTTTTGAGAGCATCTCTAGGCAGACAGTAAACTGCAGAGACAGTGATTTTGTATGTTTTTGTTTTATCATTTACAGAAGCAGCTTGAAATTCATCTGTTTTATATCCCGTCTCTTAGTTATGTTTAATTGTTTCCTTGATTATTAGATGTACTACCACCTCTGGCTGTATTTCCAGGATGTATGGTGTGATATACCTTATATCCTTTGAATTTGATGAATGACTCTCTTGTAAAATGAGTCTCGGAAATAAGACATATGTCAATATTTTCTATATCTAGGATTGCTTGCAATTCTTGTTGGTGTTGCAAGAGTCCATTGGCATTCCATTCCATAATCGTAATGTTGCCAGACATTGCGGTTTTTAGGAAGAGCTCCTTTAGAGCTGTGTTCGAGCCTGCTTATACGTTCATCCATTTTTGTTAATTTCTCCATAATTTACTGAAGAGAGCTTTGAATGAAAGCGGTTTGATCTTGCTTTTGGTTTCATTTTTATTGTTATTTTCGGACTTGTTAATGACTGCTTGTCTGTATGACTTTTTCTCCGTAGAATAATTCTCCTGGATACAGGCATTTGTTGGCTATTTCTCTGTGGCTGTTTAGGAATAATTGTTTTTTATTGCGCTTGTCTTTTAATTTTTGCATTTATTTTGCAACCATTCATCCTCTGTAGTTTGCTGGATATTCTGCACCACGTTTTTTTTGTTTATCACAGTTTATTGTCAGGTGCTTTGTGGTACATCTGACACAGCGTGGTTCCATGGCGTCATATTTTTGCGTATGACCATACGCTTGACATTTCTTGCATTGCGATTTTCTCAAGGGTAGGATTTCCACTACTACTCCTAATATATCTTTGATTCCATAGATTTTATCAACACGTTCATCGTGGTTGAATGAGATAATGAACATATTTACAGGTTTTCTTGTACCGTATTTTAGTTTAGGGGTGGCTGCAATGAGTTTGTAGACACGGTTTTTCAGTTCCTGGACAATGTGATCTGGGTTTTTGGAATGGTACAGTTTGTTGGCAATAACTTTAATTGACCTATTTGCCTTATTCTTTTTTGGTGCAAAATATGTGCCAAAAAATTAATGCATCTTTGTAGATGAGATATATAAACTTGTAATTTTTGTTATACCTATTATTTGATTAAAAAAAACTTCTATGCAATTTATCGTGTATTTATACAATAAATATTTATTTTTGATCTATTAGCTGCCCATTTCAGGTCCTTGACAAAAGCTTTATTGAGTGTTATGAATTCCACATTCTTGATTCTTTTGTGGGTGGGTTGTCCATGCGCTGGTCAGTTTTGATTGTATTGCCAGTGGATGTTAAACCGTTTCGACCTTTGCCTGGGATTTTTGAATAAAAAATCGGCAACCTTGTCCAGATATGATGCGGCACATGAATGAGCTAATATCATTAAGTGAGCGTATCGTAATGGGGTAACAATGGGGCCAAACAGTTGAAGTGGCCGGTAACAAATGAAGATTAATGTTCCATCGGCGTTCCCGTGAGACGCTGCGTCGCCCGCGCCCAACAATAATCCCAGGGACCTCGCCCATTTATCCAGGACATTCTGACACCTCCGCTGGTTCCCGACCGGGTCATTGAATTTGGGCAGCGTCCACGCACTCGCCCCGCTCTCAATGGGTCCTGGAGTTTTCGCGACGTCTTTATACGTCCTCCACATAATGAACTCCAATCCATTGTGGTTTCGCAAGGATCGCACATAAATCTGCAGCCCCATTCAGGACACGCACTTCTCGCCCGCACGGCGTCATAATGGCCCTAAAATATTATTAAATTGCCGTCAATGGGATCGCACAAATGGAGATGTTCGGAATGGGGCCCTCGCGGTGTTTGAAATTCGTTGAATGAAAGCTGCGATCGGTGTTCAGGTAATTCCCATTTAATAGAACCCTTGCCCGGCACTAAACTGCCTGGATGTGCTCGCTTAATCATCCGCAGAATCTTAAAGTGCCATTACGTACCCTATTATAAACGCATTTAAGTGATCCGCAGGCTTCGAATAGCAGCAGCTACATTTCACTCCTGAATGAAACATACCACGTCATTCTTGGCACGGCACAGCACAGCAACATACCAAATTTATACAAACTTAAACACAGCACTACATTTTTAATAGAAACTTAAGTTTAAGTATTAGTTATCCTGGAATTTTCATCGAAAGTCAATAGATCCTAATAGTCACCACTGTACATGAAACAATTCTACAAGTATGAGGACAATGCAATTTTTGTTCCGTTTAAGATGGCTTACAGTAACAAAACTCACTATGCATGGTGGCTGCATCATTTTCCAACTTATATCTGCTAAAAAATTAAAGATACAAAAAATAGTTTAATACGAAACTTGTCAAAAGCTTTATCATTTTGTTTAATGATACTTTAAATTATTAACATATATAAAAATCAGTATATATAATCAGATGCCCTTCTAGCTTTATGGGGTGTAGGGTGACCCCCTATAAAAATCAGTATATACCCTATAATTAGTTTTCCCACAATTTGTACCCATAGTCAAAATTCTGAACGCTTCATTTAAACAAAACAGAAATTTTCATATTTGAGGAAATTTCAATGTTGATTGAGTTTTTCTTTAGGTGCTCTTCATGGGCTACAAAATAGCGCAAACATGTTTTTCCTTGCCTACGTATTTATCAGAAAAATATCTAACAATATCTTGACAAGGTTTTTATTAATTTATTGTGTATCTTTGATATTTTAGCAGATATAAGATGAACAATGAACAACAAACCACCCTGTATAGATTAACCATATTTCTAGTCCTATGAAATTTATAAATCTGTGTGTACTACATTCCTAATTTTCACAAAATTATCATGAGAACTTCATAAAACGAAAATGAATATTTCATGTGTGTATGTGTATGCCGAATAATGCTGATTCTTGGAAAAAATATTGCCTTATCTTAAGTTATAGTCGATATACAATGTCAACTTCACATACTTACGTAATAAGTACATACAAAACACATACAAAATATACTCCATATTCTTTAAAAATATATAAAAATCAGGACATATCGACGTTTTCGAGATAATACCCCTCTGTGTCATTTTGTATGTGATAAAAAGGCCCGGAAATATAAAAAAACACAATAAAAAGTAAATGTAAAACAAAATCAATAAATAAGTACCTATAGTTGTGTGTAGGTATGTTTTTTTGGTCTCCTGAAAAGTTTAGGTTTTTTCACAAAGGAAGTATTGTACCGGAAGCGTCGATATAATTTGATAAACATAATTTAATACAATTTTTTCTCTTGTTTTCTTTTTTCGCCTCCTGAAATTGCTACATTTCACTCATTTTGTTAAATTATACTTCATATTATTAAAATAGATAAAAATCAGTCTATACCCTATAATTGGTTTTCCCACCATTTACACCTATAGTCAAAATTCTGAAAGCTTGATATTTAAACAAAATGGAAATTTTCATATTTGACGAAATTTCAATGTTGATTGAGTTTGGGTTACCGAATAATGCCCAAACTTCACTTATTTATTATTTGCTCTAAATATTTGTCTAAAAAATACCAGAATCAAAATATTCCCCTTTCTTAGTTTTCCTGCAATTTTCTTCGAAAGTCTATAAATGGGAATAGACAATACTGTATAGAAAACAATTCTACAAGTTCGACGAAAATTATTATTTTTATTTATTATTTTATTATCGACGAAAAGTCGATACCAACAGGCAACAGGAGTACAGGAGACTCTTGTTGCCACTTTTGTCCATTTTCACTGGACTCGTGTACTCTTGCACGAGTCCAGTGAAGATTGAAGTTTTCTTGAGTTTTAGATGACTTATGCATGATACTGATACTGACATGACTGATACAAACAAAACTCGCTATATTCATTAACCACATTTCATGGTCCCAGAAAATGTAGAACGCTGCATATACCACATTCTTAATTTTTTTGAAAAATTTCTTCTAAACTTCACAAAACAAGTAAGTAATTACGAGTAATTTTTAATTTTTTTAATCTCTCTTTTGACTTGTTGTGTTGCGTTATTTAGTCTAATTTTATCTGCAGGGCATCTAGATTGATGCCAAATTCTTTACAGTCTTCTCTTTTCGGAAATAAGGGTTCGAATTTCTTTGGGGTTATTGTTACGGTTTGTTCGTGGGGTAATAATAGGGGTGTTAATTTTTTTTGAAAAATTTCATCTTAACTTCAAAAAACAAAATTGTTTATTTCATAATGTGCATGTGTTATTGTATGATACTAAAACTTGAGAAGTATGTTCCATGTGTTAAGTTTTAGTAGATCTACAATGTTCAAATATTTACAAAATATGCTTCATATTCTTAAAAAATATAAAATCAGAACATACTCCATTTTTAGTTTTCGCGTAATTTTTATTTAAATTGAAAATATAAGTAGCTACATCCTTATAAAACTTCATTCATCATAACTTGAAAAATAAAATACGAGTTCTTGTGTGCTTCGAACATATATTCTTAACAAATATAAAAATCAGAACATACCCCATTTTTAGTTTTCGCGTAATTTGCATTTAAATTGAAAATATAAGTAGCTACATCCTTATAAAACTACATTCATCATAACTTGAAAACTAAAATAGGAGTTCTTGTATGCTAAGAACTATGTATTAATCTTAGATAATTTATCAATTATACTCCATATTATTAAAACATAAAAATCAATGTATACCCTACACTTAGTCCACTACAATTATTATCTAATGTTAAAACTGTTAACGAAACAAAATTTTAACAGTTTGCTTATTTGATTTGTGCTAGGGAGATACCGTTTGAAGTTTAGGGTAATCAATCAATCAATTTAGGTGTTTATTTGATTTATGCTGGCGAGATACCGTTTGAAGTGTTATTCATAAACATTTAAACTGTAGTTTAGTGGGGGTTTAACCGTATTAACCTTGGTAACCCTTTGTAAAACACCGCTAAACCATCGCTAAACCGTGATAATTTTTTTTTTCTAATTACAATGTAAAGTTATTAAGTTAAAACTCTTAACAAACCAAAATTATAAAGTTCTAAAGTTAAAACTCTTAACAAACCAAAATTATAAAGTTCTGAAGTTCTCTATAACAGCTTATTAAAATATATAAAACTTATATAAAAATATATAATACTTACATGTAGCTATTATCACTTTAACTAAAGTCAAAACTCGAATAACTTCATTTAAACCAAACAAATTTCTTTATGTTTGAGGATAATCTTAATGCTTACAAAGTTGTTGTGACCGGATATCCAAACTTTAGTTATTCATTTAATAGGGTATTCTTCATGTTCTTTAAAAAATGTGAATCAAAAATCAGTATATATCTCATTCTTAGTTTACCTGCAATTTTCTTCGATAGTCTATAAATAGCAATAGACAATACTGTATAGGAAACAATTCTACAAGTTCGACGAAAATTGAAGTTTTATTTATATCTTTTATGGGGCTGGCAGTAACAAAACTAATTATATTCATTAACCTTTTGTAGTCCTAGAAATTGTAAAAACCTGCATATACCCTATTTCTAGTTTCCCAAATTTTTATCTAAAGTTTACATAAAAATAATGTATATTTGATAATATTTAGGTCTATTATACTGAAATTTGAGAAAAAAAAAGCCTTATATTAAGTTTTAGTCGATCTACAATGTTCAAATTTCACATAAAATGCTACATTTTCTTGAAAAAAAATATAAAAATCACAAACGTACCCATTTTTTTATTTTCTCACAACTTGCATTTAAATTCAAAATATAAGTAGATACATCTACATCTCTGCATCCCTCTAAAACTAAATTTATGAAAAATATAGTACGAGGTTTCTTGTTCTTAGAACTACTAAACTTCGTTGATTTATAAATTGTACTACACATTATTAAAATATATAAAACTCAAAGTATACCCTACATACAGTTATTTACTGAACCAAAGGGTCAAAATTCGAATAACTTTATTTAAACCAAACGAATTTCTTTATATTTGACGAAAATCTTAATGTTTACAAAGTTTTTGTAACCGGATATCCAAACTTCACTTATTGATTTAATAGGGTATTCTTCATATTCTTCAATAAAAAGTGAAACAAAAAACAGAAAAGATCACATTCTTAGTTTACCTGCAATTTTCTTCGAAGATCTATAAATGGCAATAGACAATATTGTATAGGAAACCATTCTACAAGTTCGACGAAAATTGAAATATTTTTAAAGTTTTGTAAGGCTTACAGTAATATAACTCACAATATTCATTCTCGTTTTGTAGTCCTAGAAAATGCATATACCTACATACACCTTATTTCCAGTTTCCCAAATGTTCCTCTAAAGTGTACATAATAAAATTGTATATTTGATAATAGGTAGGTGTATTATCCTGACATTTGAAAAATATTTTGCATTATATTAAGTTTTAATCTATCTACAATGTTCAAACTTCACATATTTACTAAGTATGCTACATTTTGTTGAAAAAATATAAAAATCGCAAACCTACTCATTTTTTATTAATTTTCGCAACTTGCATTTAAATTAAAAATATAAGTAGATACATCTACATCTACTACATCCCTATAAAACTATAATTATCAAAAATATAGAATGAGGTTTTTTGTTCTTAGAACTTCTAAACTTAATTCATTTATAGATTGTACTACATCATATTAAAATATATAAAATTAAATGTCTACCCTAGATATAGATATTCTTACTAAACCAAAGTCAAAACTCGAATAACTTCATCTAAACCAAACGCATTTCTTTATATTTGAGGATAATCTTAATGTTTACAAAGTTTTTGTAACCGGATATCCAAACTTCACTCATTCATTTAATAGGGTATTCTTCATATTCTTAAAAACAAATGTGAAACAAAAATCAGAATATATCCCATTCTTATTTATCTTGCAATTTTCCTCGAAAATCTATAAATGCCTGTACAGGAGAGAATTTTCCAAGTTCGGCGAAAATTTAAGTGTTTTTAAGATTTAGCTGGCTTTCAGTGACAAAACCCGTTATAACAATTAATATCATTTCATGGCACTAGAAAATGTAAAAACCTGCATATGCCCCATTCTTAGTTTTCCCAAAATTTTCCTCTAGACTTGACATAGAGATATTATATATTTCATAATGTGTAAGTACATAACTTAAGAAAAACATTCCTTATTTTAAGTTTTTGTAGATCTTAAATGTTCAAACTTGACATATTTACTAAGTATACTTCATGTTCTTAAAAAATATAAAAATTAGTACAGCCTTCTTTTTTGTTTTCTTACAATTTTCATTTATATTCAAAATAAAAGTAGCCATGCCCCTATAAAATGACATACATCATAACTTGAAAACGAAAATTCGAGTCTTTGTGCTCCTATAACTACTAAACTTCACTAAATTATTAATCAGTTTTATAAATAAAATACTGAATACAGATAAAACTGAATTTTTGTAAGAGGCAGTAAAAACCATATACTTGGGGAAAACAAAACAAACGAATAGCGTATATCAGGTTTTTGATAAAATTGAATTTTCTTAAGAGGCTGGTAAGTCATAATCAAACGAAAAGCTAAACAAACAAAAAATAGCGTTTATTTGGAAAATTTGCTCATCTCATTTTTGGATATTGAAACTTATGCTATTATTATTTAAATATGTATTAATCAATGTATACCATATACTTAGGTCATCCAGAATTTTTATCCAAAGTAAAAACTCAGATGAACTTCTTCTAAACAAAACGAATTCTTCATATTTGCGGAAAGTATCAATGTTTATAGAGTTTTTATATCCTGATGTGGAAACTTCACTTATTTATTGAATGCTCTTCATATTCTTTGAAACGGAGTTTAAACAATTAAAGTATTAGATACCCATGCGTATCTTACATTGAAAAGTAAGTAGTTATTCTGGAATTTCCATCGAAAGACAATAAATACCGATAAATAATTTAGGAGACAACTGTCCTAGTTCAAATTTTTGTCTTTTAAATATAAGTGCGTTTTTTACTACTTCTCCGAATTGAATTGTACCAACCTATGAAAGTGATTTTTTTTTTGTAAGAGGTAGTGAAAATAGCGATTGTGAGATAATTGATAACATTGAATTTTCATAAGAGGCAGTGAAAATCATAAACTTAGCGAAAACAAAACAAAAGAATAGGTAAGTATATCAGTTTTTAAAATTGAATTTTCGTAAGAGACAGTGAAATTCATAAACAGAAGACTTGAAATGAAAACCGGAATAAGTGCCAAAATTATAAGTTTTGAGTTATCCGCTTTTTTTTAAATATAATACATTTTACACGCCCACGTTATAAACAAACAATACATTACAATATAAACTAATGCATTGGAGCTAGCACATAACCCGCTTTTCAGGTTATTGTCGATTGAACTTCCAACAGTTTTAAGTGAAAAATCTTGACACTTATCCCTGTTTTCATTTCAAGTCTTCAACTTAGTAAAAACAAAACAAAAGAATAACGTATATCAGGTTTTTGATAAAATTGAATTTTCATACGAGGTTGGAAAATCATAAAGATACGAAAACAAAACAAACAAAAATACCGTTCATTTGGAAAATTTCAAAAATCTCATTTTTGGATTTTGAAATTTTAGGAAAAATTGAGAATCTGGTGTATCCCTAACTCCGGCACTGCCACAGAGGTGTCCTGTACATTCCCATTACCTTACCACGCCAGATTAATGATTTATAAAATTTAATTATGTGTCGAGTTCATGTGTAAGCGTTACCAGCTCCATATGTATAGGTATATATATATTAATAGTATAATCTCCGATTATCACTGACCATCCATGAAATTATATCCCCGGGCAGCGCTGACCGTCGGACGTTAAGTGAGTCAAATTGGATAAGTTAATTGCTCAGTTATTGTTTAATTACAGATGCGAATAGTAACGCCAATCGTACGGAGCGGTACGTTATTAATGGGTGAATCGTGTGATTAAAAACGCCCGCTCGTAAAACAGCCCGTACCCATTATGTTTCTTGTTAGATTTTTATTAGTTGCGAGACGCTCGATGTAAATTGAGTAATTAAAACCGGGATCGTTAAGAGGCCGGAGGATCGGAGAAATGCGGCCTCGGTGGGAAAACGGTTCGCACCTACGGACGCCTAATTTGCGATGCAAAACAAACGCAATCCGTGCACAATTATAGTGCGAGATTGCCCATAAACTGAAATCACAGAAGATGGTGTACTTTTTTTTAGATATCTAAATGTTAATTTTATTTCGTATGATAATCTTACATTCATCATGAGATTAGAAGTAGAAGATGATATTATATGCACCCATTAGGTATAATCTGTGGTTTGGATACGATTGTGAACCCACTTGGAATCATGAAAACTAACCAAAACCGGGTTCTAGAAAATTCCCATGACAAAATCAATTATGGTAGATAGCCCAATAAAGATTGCACATCTACCTAGGTACTAATAATTTTGTTGATATAAGTTTTTGTTTTGGAACTTTAAATTATATCAAAATTCAGAATAATTTCTGAATTTGAAATAATTAGTAAAACAGATCTATCTCAGAAGAATAAAGCTTTAAAAAAATTGTAACACAAAACAAACAAAAAATGTTTTGTGTAAATACTTATTTAATTATAAATTACAAATCTGACCCTTACCACCTTCGTCTTAAACGAGTCCTAATAAGGCTATTATTATATGGCCACTAATTTTATCCTTTTTTGAGATCATCGTGGACTGAAGGACTACAAAATGAGGAATTCAATTTACCGCACCTGTTTAGTATGTATCACAGGTAGGGACTGATAGTGTTAATGTCTTCATCTAAATTCTAATCGCTTTAATGTCTTAATGTCCCCACTGAAAGAGCGGATGGGAGCGGTTCAGAGCGTGGAATACAAATTGTAATCTTCGGTTGTCTTTGAATGCGACAAGAAGCTGCTTTGTGCACATCTTCGAAATAAGGAATAATTTCGAAATAAGGAAAGAAGTTTCAATTTCGCAAAACTTACGAACAATTGATTGAGTATAATAAAATTCGTTAATTCGCTTATGACTCGGTTGGCTATACTATAATAGTATAATAGTCGATTGGCACTAAATGGAACATGATTAAGAAAATTTCAAGTTGAAATTTAATATTTAATGAAGTGTGATGTTTCACAATTGATTTTAATAAGTCGCAAGATTAAAACAACTAACAATTTTTAAAATCCATTGTGAAGCTACCATTTTGGGTTTTATTTTCAATTTTATTATTTTCGCAAGACTAACAAATGGTTGACTGTTCATAATAAAATTAATTAGTTTACTGATGGCACGGTTGTCATGAGAAATACATTAAATAAAATTTGTTGAAAAGTAGAAAATCAACATTTAATCCAATTTTAAGTTAAAAATTGAACACATTTTTTTCCGTAGCACACGATTCCGGCAACAGTCGATTTTTAAAATAATTGTAAAGCGAATAATCCTGTTTTATTTTCAGTTAAAAAATTTATGACTGAGTAGGTTCTTCAATTATTGATAACAGTACCTACAGTGAAAAATCTTGTTATATTTTCAGTCTTAAATTTTTATGACTGAGTAGGTATTAATTTAATTATGTGAAAGCAGTATAGTAAATTTTATTGATTGCGTTTTTTTCTAAATTGTGTGAAAGTTGTCTCAACAAATATTTTCAGTTTTAAATTGTTATGACTGAGTATGTATTCCTTTAATTATGTGAAGGCACTATAGTAAATTTTATTGATTGATTGATTTTGATTGCTGTCTGAACAAATATTCTCCATAACACATTTCTATAATAGATAATGAATTAAATTCAACCCTGCAATTTCAGCAACAGATACTTAACAAAAACTAAATGATACTGAAATCTCGATTACAATCTCGTAAACTGAATTATTTTTGTTTCTAGAATAAATGTCTCAATTGTATATCATTATATTATCATAAATAATTATCGGTTTCAGTAACGGTTTCCACCATCAATTTCCTAAATATAAACTTATTAAAGTTTGTTATTATCACATATCACATATCACATATTTACATAATATGTAAATTTATTCATTTATACATTTAATGTCACTCTTTTAGTCTATTATTTAAATATGAAATAATAATGGATCGTTAATGAATTTATTTTTCATTTTGCCATTTTTGCCATACCTATAAAAAATTTAGAGGTTGCATTTAAATCGACTTTGCAATATTTTGTGCTGATTAAAGATTTATCCAAGTCTATACTTTTCTAAAAATATTTTCACTAACACCTTAAAAATAATGTTCACACGATAGCTAAATTTGGTCATTACAGTAGGTAGTATGTATAACTAATATTCAAAATGAGAAACAAATTAACTGAAAATCATTGCAAATAAATTTCTGGCGGATTTTTGCTGTTTTCTCATAATTCATATACAATATCAGTAATATGAAAATGCTCCAATTTGAAAATAAAAAGTGTGCCAAGTACAACATCTTTCTTCAGTTGTAATACCTATACATAAAAAATATTGGGTAAGTCGACTATACTGGCGATGCCTTTTGACTCCGCAAAAAACATACAGAAAAATATAATTTATTTTAAAATTTATCAAGTTATTACCTTTTTCAAAATATTCTCATTAACAGCTTGAAAATAATTTGCACATGAGAGAGAAATATTGTCGTTACAGTATTACTAATACATACTGTATATGAACTAATTTAACTGAAACAAGAATATAAACGACCAAAATCTTTGAAAATAAAGTTTGTCATCGCGTTTGATTAATAATTCGCGATCCTTTTTTTTTTAATTTCCAACCGTAAACACCTTCTGTGTACCGTCCAGTCCGGACATTTGGCCCGCGCCAATAAAGCATCTGGCCCGCAGATCTTGGGTTTTGCCATTTCGGTCGGCCGATGGACGTGCCTCTGCATTTTAAGTAGCCACGTGAATTTCAGATTTATAAGTTATTACAAGTAATCCGTCACTTCAGTAAAATATTATTAATTACCGCTTTCCCAAATTTCATATGATTATTGCATGCCCGGCTCGGTTACAGCCATCTCATTAGTCCGTTTAATTATTTAATTTCTATTTAATTGTCGTCATTTTTGTTAAGTCCGCCCTCCGTGGGCCTAGAAACGCCATTCAAATTTTGTCAGTGTTCATATTTCATTTTAAGAGTTTTAGCGTCAACATTTGATTAATTATATTACGGGAAATGGCTGATTTGATACTTAGGTTTAATTTGTACATATTTTATACTTCGGAAGTGGGGCGATACTGAGTGGGCGTTTCGTCGGTCTGTCGAATTTATAAATAGGTCCTCTGTACCATAAACGGCCTCTTTTGCGGCCGCTGTTCGAGCACTCGAGTCCTCAGCAATGTGTGTTGCGTTAAGGTCCGACGAAAACGGTTTAACAATTGAGCAAAGTAAATCCACTCATGGTTTTACCTTCTGTAAGTTTTAAATTGTATATATGTAAATTGTAGCGTTCATGATTATTATTGTTGTTTTTTCTTTGTGTTGTAATTGTATAATACCTGTTATTTTTTTTGTATTATAAAATGTGTCCCCCCGAACAATAGTTTATTTAGTGTATGTGCACTTTAAACGCAAACAATTTACGTTACCCCGCGCCATGCCGGGCAAATAGCATCACCGCCATTTTAGGTGGAGGCGCTGGGAACAATTGGAGCCCAACACGTGGTGCATAAGTGCTGCAGAACAGCACCAAACCCACTCCCACACGTATGATAACCAGGAGCCGGTCACGTGCTGACGGTACGATGATTCACACCGAAACCGACGCCGTGAGCGACGGCTCAACTCCAGAGGACGTCCACCATCCCAACACAGAAATAGGTATATTACTGGGAGTAATCAGTAATTTAACTGCCGCAAAACAACCTGCACCACCCCGCCGGAAGCCCAGAGGATTTCAAGGCCGCCTCGTAGATGACCCGAACGAGTATGTCCAGGTCATCGAAAAATACCTGCAGGATGTGCGGTACCATGCAGATGACTGGGTAGAAGTAGTCGCCGAGCAGTTAGAAGGTGCAGCCCGGGATTGGTGGAACCACCAATACAGGCCGCATCTATGGTCATATGACGAATTTAAGCGACAATTCCTTCGTAAATTCGACGGACCTCACGAACAGATCACCATCTCGAGGATCGTATATGGCGATACGCAGAGCGCAGGAGAGCCCGTCGTGTCGTTTGTGAGAAGAAAGCAGGCTCTGGCATCCCGCCTGAAACATAATCCCGACGAGCGATTATTAGTGTCCACCATACGTGGCCAACTCCGGCGAGAAATTCAACTCGCCATGGTGGCAAGGCCCATATCAACCGTCGAGGAGCTGCTGCTACTCGCAGAGGAGATCGAGACGCTACTCCCAGCACCCTTGAAGAAGACGTCCCCAGAGTGTACACCCAAGAATTCGGGAAACGGACAATAGGTCGTGCCTGCCCCTCGACCTATGTTAATTCCCTGAACACTTTTAGCCCGCTGATAGCCGTAATTCAAGTGCGCGTAAATGGACGCTTATGTAGTGCCATTGTGGACACCGGTGCGACAAACACTATTATTCGCGAGTCTTGCCCCGCGTCTCTTCCTTCCCAAAGGGTCCAACTAGGAGCCACCGAGACAGCAATGACCACATACGGACCGGTGCGTCGCATCATTAGTGTCGGTGATGACCCCCAAGCCATAGACAGTTATTTATGCCCCAACCTGCACGCGGAAGTCATCCTCGGTCAAGATTGGCTGGCTAAGGAAGGTGCCATTATAAACTATGTGCAGAAATGTATCTATGTGGGTGTGCGTGTACGACAGACAATTTACTTCCGCCACAATGCACTCGCCTCCTTTGCCGTAGCCAAGCAGCCAGAACTCCCGAACGAGCTTTCCTCGGGAGATATTACGCAGTACAACAACGTCCTGAAGGCCTTCCCGGACGTCTTCTCGTGCGGCCCCCCAACGACTACCACTAGCACCAAACACGTGATCCGGGTAAGAGAAAACACCACCCCTTTTCGGTTGCCGCCGTATCGCCAACCAGAGAATAGGCAAACTATAATAAGAGAACAAATCGCGTCCATGCTAGAGGACGGAATAATCGAACCCAGCACAGCAGCATACGCTTCACCGGTGGTAATTGTGCCGAAAAAGGACGGAACTTCGCGTTTTTGTGTTGATTATAGGCGGCTGAATGACCAGACGCACGATGAGGCCACCACTTTACCCTCAATTTGTGAGGTTTTAAAGGATTTGGGAACCGCCCGCGTGTTCTCCACATTAGATCTCAAGTCCGGATATTGGCAGATACCAATGGATCACGCGTCAAAGGGCCTCACCACATTCACAACAACTGACGGAGCCGCTTATCAGTTCACGGTGATGCCTTTTGGATTAAAGAATGCGCCAGGGACGTTCCAAAAACTAATGGTTCACGAAGTTCTCGTCGGATACATCCAGAAGTTTGTGCTTGTGTATCTCGATGATATAATCATATACTCACAGAACCACAAGGAACATCAGACGCACCTCCGGTTAGTAATGGAGCGTCTCCAGATCCATGGACTACGATGTTCCGGCCCGAAGTGTCACCTGGCACGCAGCGAGCTGGATTTCCTCGGTCACCATATAACCGAGCAATGGAACGAGCCGACAACAAAACACCTGCAGCAGATCGCCAGCCTAGAGATGCCCCGGACGAAGAAGCAACTTCAGAAGTTCCTAGGCACCTGTAATTGGCTGCGCGAATATGTGCCCCGCTATGCCGACGTTTCAGCGCCTCTCACAGACCTATTGAGTGGCACCGGGAAGTTTCGCGTAACCTCAGACGCTGAACGCGCCTTCCACGAACTCAAGGAGGCCGTTGCCAACCCGCAGCCGCTCCACCGTCCTGACCCCACGAAGAGGTTTGTTCTGCAAACAGACGCGAGTGGCACCGGCATTGCAGCAGTTTTGTACCAGGAGGCAGAGGATGGTGCTCGACAGATAATTTCCCTAGCGAGCGCAAAATTAAATGCGACAGAAAGAAGGTACCATATTAACGAACAAGAATGTTTAGCTATCATCTGGGCAGTTAGACGATATCGCCATTACTTGGAGGAACGCAAATTCATCCTGAGAACCGACAATCGCAGCTTGTTATGGCTGCGAAAGTCAAAGGATTTGCGCGCGAAGTTAACCCGCTGGTCCCTTTTACTGCAGGAATTTAATTACGAGATCGAACACATCCCCGGAAAATGCAATGAACTCCCCGATTTGCTTTCACGCGACCCTCTTGACATCCCTGTAGACGAGCCCGAAGTAGAGCGCCTACTTCCTCCTACACTACAACTTATGGAGGTACCTGACCCGCCGATCGTCATCATGGTGGAAAATGCGCAGAGACGGGACCGCGTGATAAAACGACTTCGTCGACGGCTCGCCTTCGTAATCCGCCATGGGCCGCGAGCCGCCGGAGATGACAAGTTTCAAGATCGCTATACGGACATCAATGGCCTTCTGTATCATCGCCAAGGAGGCGAGGTGAAACTAATGGTACCCGCGGATTTACAGGCAAGGGTTATGCATCACCATCACGATGACGAAGACGCCGGCCACCCAGGATCCGACGAAACGTTGCGAGCCATCCAGTCAACGTTTTTCTGGGAAGGTATGAGAAAGTCTGTGCGTGAATATGTGAAAACGTGTTTAATATGTGCATGTTGCAAAGCGGGCCCACGACAGCAAGCCGCCCCTCTTCGGCCACGACAACCAACGGCCCCTTGGGATGTGTTAGCCATCGACGTTATGGGCCCATATCCAAGAAGCCGACACCAAAACCGATTCATTCTAGTGGTGACAGACGTATTCACAAAATGGACGGAGGCATTTGCGCTACCGAGGGTAACCGCTGCCGTGGTGACGAAAGTGCTGGAAAACGAAATTTTCCCGCGCTTCGGGTATCCTCGTGTATTAATAAGTGATAACGGCAGCCAGTTTCGTAGCAAGATATACGTGACATACTGTACGCGAAAACATATCGTAGTACAGAAAACTGCGACGTTTAATCCTCGGGCAAACCCCACCGAACGAAGAAACCAGGAAATTAAGAAGTGTCTGAGGATTCACCTTGCTAACAAGGACCCCACTACGTGGGATAGGTACCTTGCCAGAACACTTTTTAATTTACGGCTGCGTAGAAACGAAGCCACGGGATTAACACCAAGTGAGGCACTGCTGGGATACGCCTTGCCGCGCCCTGGGGCCTGGAAACCTGAGGAACGACGACCCACCCCTAAGAATGACGAACAGGCACGGAGGCGGCGAGGGGACCTCATCAGACAGAGGCACACTACCATGCAGGCCAAAATGCAGCTGATTCCCGTCCGAGAATGCAAAGTACAGTTTGTGGCTGGGGACAAGGCATTACTACGAGATCGTCGCCCACTCCACCCTTTCCAACCTCACTGGACTGGCCCTCATGAAGTGATAACCGTTGAAGGACCGAATCATTACATAATGGAAAGGGGTGGTCTACATATGAAGGTCCACGTGAACGATCTCAGACCGGCGCCGCCTGAGACAGTAACCACTTAGCCAAGTGCATGGTCTATCGCCCCGGGACACGTCAAACAGGACGGAACTACATTCAATGGGACCATATTGTAAATATTAACTGTAATTACTGCTTGAGTTTTGTCTAGGTTAATTTTAATTTTAATTCCAAAGCAGTTATTTCCCCAGCAATCTCATATTCATTTCGCGGTTTATTTTCGGCGTTTCCGGTCTAGGGAGGGGCGTGTCATCGCGTTTGATTAATAATTCGCGATCCTTTTTTTTTTAATTTCCAACCGTAAACACCTTCTGTGTACCGTCCAGTCCGGACATTTGGCCCGCGCCAATAAAGCATCTGGCCCGCAGATCTTGGGTTTTGCCATTTCGGTCGGCCGATGGACGTGCCTCTGCATTTTAAGTAGCCACGTGAATTTCAGATTTATAAGTTATTACAAGTAATCCGTCACTTCAGTAAAATATTATTAATTACCGCTTTCCCAAATTTCATATGATTATTGCATGCCCGGCTCGGTTACAGCCATCTCATTAGTCCGTTTAATTATTTAATTTCTCTTTAATTGTCGTCATTTTTGTTAAGTCCGCCCTCCGTGGGCCTAGAAACGCCATTCAAATTTTGTCAGTGTTCATATTTCATTTTAAGAGTTTTAGCGTCAACATTTGATTAATTATATTACGGGAAATGGCTGATTTGATACTTAGGTTTAATTTGTACATATTTTATACTTCGGAAGTGGGGCGATACTGAGTGGGCGTTTCGTCGGTCTGTCGAATTTATAAATAGGTCCTCTGTACCATAAACGGCCTCTTTTGCGGCCGCTGTTCGAGCACTCGAGTCCTCAGCAATGTGTGTTGCGTTAAGGTCCGACGAAAACGGTTTAACAATTGAGCAAAGTAAATCCACTCATGGTTTTACCTTCTGTAAGTTTTAAATTGTATATATGTAAATTGTAGCGTTCATGATTATTATTGTTGTTTTTTCTTTGTGTTGTAATTGTATAATACCTGTTATTTTTTTTGTATTATAAAATGTGTCCCCCCGAACAATAGTTTATTTAGTGTATGTGCACTTTAAACGCAAACAATTTACGTTACCCCGCGCCATGCCGGGCAAATAGCATCACCGCCATTTTAGGTGGAGGCGCTGGGAACAAGTTCTGGGAAGTATTTAAGGTTTCTTCAAAATTCATATACAATGCCAATATTATTAAAATGTGCCAATGTGATAATAAAAATGTGGTAAGTACAACATTTTCCTTCACTTGTAATACATAAAAACTTTCTGAAATCTCGATTTTGGTTAAAAGATATTATTTCAAATTGAGCATAGACTCCTAGCCTGCAAGAAATAAACAGAAACGCATTTTTTTTTTAAATTTATGAAGATATTACGTTTCCTAAAATATTCTCATTACCAGCTTAACAATAATTTTCACATGAGAGAGAAATTTGGTCATTACAGTATTACTAATACATATTTGAACTATTTTAACTGAAACAAGAATGTTAACTGAAAATCTTTGAAAATAAAGTTCTGGCAAGTATTCGAGGTTTCCTCAAAATTCATATACAATGTCAATAATATTAAAATGTGCCAATGTGATAATAAAAATGTGGTAACTACAACATCTTCCTCCACTTGTAATACATAAAAACTTATTGAAATCTAGATTTTTGTTAGAAGATATTATTTCAAATTGCGACTAGACTCCTAGCCTACAAGAAACCAACAATTTTTTTATTTTCTTATTTATGATATATGTTATTACCTTTTCCAAAATATTCTCATTAACAGCTTGAAAATAACTTTTAACATGAGAGAGAAATTTGGCATTTCAGTATTCCTAATACATATATGAACTATTTTAACTGAACAAGGATGTTAACTGAAAATCTTTGAAAATAAAGTTCTGGCAAATCTTCGAAGTTTTCTCAAAATTCATATGCCATATCAATAATATTGAAATGTGCCAATGTGATAATTAAAATGTGGTAGGTACAGTATCTTCCTTCACTTGTTATACATAAAAACTTCCTGAAATCTAGATTTTGGTTGGAAGATATTATTTCAAATTGCACCTAGACTCCTAGCCTGCAAGAAACAAACAGAAGAATAACCTTTTTTAAATTTATGAAGTTATTACGTTTTCCAAAATATTCTCATTAACAGCTTGAAAATAGTTTGCACATGAGAGAGAAATTTGGTCATTTCAGTATTACTAATACATATATGAACTATTTTAACTGAAACAAGAATATTAACTGAAATTTTTTGAAAATAATGTTCTGGCTAGTATTCGTGCTTTTCTCAAAGTTCATACACAATATCAGTAATATTAAAATGTGCCAATGTGATAATAAATATATAGCAAGTACAACATATTCCTTCACTTGTAATACATAAAAACTTCCTGAAATCTAGGTTTTGGTTAGAAGATATTATTTCAAATTTCATTTCATTAACTTTGTTAGTTTTTAAGACACATAAAATTGTATTATGATTTCTGGGTGAAATTAAAGTCTCAGTGTGTGTACAGTTTTTGACTCCCTTCACTAATGAATATTTTAAATAAAACATGTAAAATGGATAGATAGTCATTACTGTGGAACGAAGAATTAGTAATTTTTTGTTATTATTTTGGCATTTGCGCAATTTCTAGTTCCATTTACTGTTTTTGAAGTAATGACTGTCTGTGTCCTCTCTATTCATATTTAAGGTTTTATGAAAATTTTAGAGGTCCCAATCATTTTTGGCTGAAAAATAAAAATTACTGTTATGTATAATTTTAAAATTTTCATAGATACCTTTCTTTAAAATATGTTCAAACTTAAGAACGTCCAACTTTTTGGTACCTACTCTTCATGTTGGGTCTTTGGGCAGGCAATTAGTTGTAAATATTTTGAAATGTCTACAATTTCGTTTATTTGTAACGTTCCTTGGAAAATATTTTTGGGCGAAACTAAAGTCTCTCTATGTGAACATAGTTTTTGATGCATTTCAGGTAATGAAAATATGTAATATAACATCTAAAATTGCTAGATAGTTCGCAGTAATTTCATCCCTGTCATTACTCTGGTATTAGGAGTTAGAAATTTTTGTTATATTTTTGGCATTTTCGCCATTTTTACTTTCATTTACTGTTTATGAAGTGGTGCCTCTCTGTGCCCTTTCTATTCATATTGAAGCTTTTTTGAAAATTTGGGAGATCCCAATAAGTTTTTGCTGAAAAATAAAAATTACTGTTATTTATAATGTTAGAATGTTCATAGGTACCTATCTTTGAAATATGTTCAAACTTAAGAACGTGCAACTTTTTGGTAACTGCTCTTCATTTTGTGTCTTTAGGCAGGCAATTTGTTGTTGATATTTCGAAATATCTACACTTTCGTTTATTTGTAAAGTGCCTTTTAACATAAATAATTCAGCCATACTGGCGATGCCCTCAGACTCCCAACCTGAAAAAAACAAACAGAAAAATAACATTTATTTTAAAATTTATGAAGTTATTACCTTTTCCAAAAATATTCTTATAAACACCTTGAAAATAATTTTCACATAAGACAGGGGGATTTTATCTTTGCAGTATGTATCACTATTACTAATATATGAACTATTCTAACTGAAAAAAATCACTGAAAATTTTTGAAAATGAATTCTGGCATTTTTTGCATTTTCTGAAAAGTAATTTACTATGTTGCGTTTTACGTCTTCATTTAAAGATAGATGTTATACTCAGCACCTTTTTTATTTACACAGTATTTTATCATATTCTGGTGAAATACTGTGTAAATAAAAAAGGTGCTAAGTACAACATCTATATTTAGTTATAATTATAGCACATACACTTCTTCAAATCTAAATATTTGCTTGATAACATTTATTTCAAAGTTAAAAATCTTGAATACTTTTTAAGATACACAAAACTGCTTGTGATTTTTGGGCGAAACTAACGTCTCTCTATTTGAACATAGTTTTTGATGGCTTTTAGGTAATGTAAATGTAAAATAAAACATATTAAAATGCCAGATAGTGCACAGCAATTTCATCCCTGTCATTACTCTGGTATTAGGAATTAGTAATTTTTTGTTATATTTTTGGCATCTTCGCCATTTTCACTTTCAGTTACGGTTTATGAAGTGGTGGTCTGTGCCCTTTCTATTCATATTGAAGCTTTAGGATGCTATTTACGCTATCCTATTAGGAGCTACGCTCCTATTTAGGCTATGCTATTTTGGCTATTTAGGAGAATTTTTGGGTGCAATCCACCAACCGGAAATGGTGGATATCGGCCAAAAATTACTGGGGAATCACTTCCCGAATTATTGGATGGTTTTTGCTATATGCAAATAAATATTTCGGGTTTTTATTCATAATATTACATGATCTGAGTGAGTTTGTCATCCTTTTTATTAATAACAGTAATTACTGCCTGAAGTGTACAACACTATATGGTTGTTTTCGGGTTGTTTGTAGAATTTTCATTAATTTTTATTCGAAATTTTACATCATCTGAGCGAGTTAGTCATACTTTTTTTTTATTAACAGTAATAACTGCCTCAAGTGTACAACACTACATGATTGTTTTTGTGATGTTTGTATTTTAATCCGATATTAAATTTTATGTAGTATTATCTGGGACATAGTGGACATTATTAATTCAGTACCTCATCACTATAAAATCTGTTAAAATTAGAAAGGAATAAATTGAAAATATCGTTGATGTTCTTATTGGTGGCATCGATTTTATCGCAGTGCTTCCATCATCGTCTGTATCTCCTCCAAAATAGACGTGGAAGAATTATTAGCGACATGCTCGGCGATTATTTGTTGTGATCCTCTATTTCTGTCATAAAGCGGGGCGCACTAAATGTCTACGGTTAAAGAGCGAACATGAGTCGCATGCTGATTAATTCGTTATTTTGACGTGCGGCTTGTAAAGACTATTAGCCGGAGGCCTTAATGACCGCCGGTGATGGCATATTAGTGGGTAACACATGTGACGCTCTATTCCTGGTGCCGTCACTCTCGTCCTCCGTCTTCCTCCCGATGGCCCGCTCGTCCTCTCCTCCACGCACCACCTTCGCCTCTTCCTCTCGCGCCCATTAATAACCGGGCCCGAGTCTGATTTAAAAAGCGCTAAGTATGTTTTAAGTTATGTCGAAATAATTCACCAACTAATAGATATGTGTCCATCTTATATTTAGAACGTGTATGGGAACTCGCGTTTTTTACGCGTCCAAACGCCCAGGCAAGGGGCTTTTAAATTTATTCATCAAAAAAGTGACACCTGAGAAATGTAGACGGATTCCCCTTCTTTATGCGCAGAAATTTTCTAGTTAGGGTCCGTGATGGATGACAAAAGAATAACTCGTGTCTGCACCTGGTTAAAATTGACTAATAGGCGGTAATAATTAGAAATTTTATACCATTAGTGCTTGCCAATTGTTGGGTACATATCAAATGACATTTTTAATGTTTTTTTTTTTTAAATACTAGCTTTCGAAAGAAATGCCCTCAAATCTAAAATACATTTTTGTATAATTCGTTACTTATTATTATAAACAAGAGGTTGATGACCTCAGGAGCCAATTGTTGAACTGGAGAGTTAACCAGCAAGTTAGACCAGCCCCAAATTGTGCGATATTTTTTTTTTGCTGCAGTATCATTACAAAATACATTATACAGAGCGCTCTAGAAAGTGGTTTCAACTTTTAGGCTGGATACTGATTAGAGGTGGGAATCTGGATTTTAAATCCGGATTTCTGGAAGGTTTTGAAAATCCGAATCCGGATTTTGCATTTGTAAATCCGGTTTTGAATCCAAAAACAGAACACTTTCGCCTTTTTTAATCGGGCCCGAGTAAGAAACTAAAAAAAAAACAAAGATGCAGAGCGCGCTAATAGGTTGAAAGGTCTCTCTCACATGCTAGCAACAACGTCGAAGTAGAAGAACGTTTTCTGTCAAAGCAGAAGAGCCATGTGATGGTGAAAATCTTGAAATTTCGCACATCCATTACGGTACACTAATTGATAAAGCACGGAAAATTGTCAAAATGTATCGTCGATCTCTACTCAAAAATGAGAAACTACTTTAGTATGTCAAGACCGATTTCAGTACAGAACTGGCTCTAATATTAGATTGCAAGACGCGATGGAATAGTTTATTTTCAATTCTGAAAACTTAAAAATTTCATCATGAAGTCAAACATTGACCAATGAAACCCTGAAGTCAAAAATTGTAAATGTTTACTAGCAATTAAGACTCACGAGTTCAATGGCCTGCAGCAACTAGTAGAAGCACTTGAGCCATTGAAAATTACTATCAACACTCTGCTAACTGTTGCTAATCTGCTAACTGCTGATGCGACGCTCAATTTTACAATTAAGAAGTTAGACACTTCAACCTACAAGAACGATTCCATGGACGAAGTTTTCCAGTCTTCCTCAAAAACAAAAATTTCAGCATTAATCAAAGTTCTCATACACCATCTGAACCCGTCAGCTGAAGATAAAACTCATGAAGCTTATCTAGCAATCGAAGATGATGTACTAAGCCCTTCTCATCCTAAAAAGAACAAGTGCACTTTACGAGCTAAGTATTTCAATATCTGCGCACTTCAACCTACGAGAACGATTCCATGGACGAAGTTTTCCAGTCTACCTCAAAAACAAAAAAATTAGCGTTCTTCAAAGTTCTCATACACCATCTGAACCCGTCAGCTGAAGATAAAACTCATGAAGCTGATCTAGCAATCGAAGAGGATGAACTTGGCCCTTCTCGTCCTAAAAAGAATAAGTGCACTTTATAAGCTAAGTATTTCAATATCTGCATGCTTCAACCTACGAGAACGATTCCATGGACGAAGTTTTCCAGTCTACCTCAAAAACAAAAATTTCAGCATTCATCAAAGTTCTCATACATTATCTGAACCCGTCAGCTGAAGATAAAACTCATGAAGCTGATCTAGCAATCGAAGAGGATGAACTTGGCCCTTCTCATCCTAAAAAGAACAAGTGCATTTTACAAGCTGAGTAGGCTGAAGCTGTTCTCTATACTTTAAATTCCCGAGCACACAAACCCACACCTAAAAGCAGCGACCAAGACAAGTCTTTGCTAGCAAATATCAAGAAGGAGATGAGTATGTTAGAAGCTTTTGGGAATCATGGTATTCATCTTGAACTGTCCTATCAATATCTGATGGCTATTGTACCAACAAGTGTTGAATCGGAGAGAACACTCTCTCATCTGCAGGGTATTTGTGCAATAATGTTCGATCCAACCTTCATGAAGATACGTTATATCATCGGCTTAATGTTACAAGGTATTGTATGTGCAAATTTGTAAATTTTAGGAATAAGGATTTTAAAAATGTTTGCTATATCAGAAAATGATAAATTTTGCACTGTCAATAGATATCTTTGTATCACAGATTCCTAATGATCCAATTTTTATCGTCCAACAAGTTGAAAGGTCCCATATTAAAAACTTAGAACATGGTGACACTATAGACATAAAAATTGAAAAAAATGTTACATGCAACCTTGTAACACTAAGCCGACGATATGAGTTATCATTTCTCCTAGCCTTGTTGCAAATAAATGATAATTGTCGATACACAATATGTTTTCATTCTACCCAAAATAAAGCTTTCACTTCAGGTGAAAAGGCTATTCCATGTAGTAGTGAGCATTTGTATTGCCTTACTTCTAGCATATCGAGCTAAAAATAGTTTGGTTGTGAAATCCGGTTTCAAATCCGGATTTGCACACAACAAATCCGCTCTAATCCGAAATCCAGAGTTCAAATATCCGCTCCGAATTCCCATCCCTAATACTGATAGATGACAATGTTCAAGATGCAAATCAAATAAGCTTTTTCAACGTTGCTGAAATGTTTCTGAAATGATACAAACATATAATTTATATAACTGGTAATTATGGATATAACTCTTACGAAATAATTTAAGGTACTATTATACTTTGTATTTTCTTATTTGTCATCGTCTCAAAAATAATCTCCTGAAATTTGGTTAAAAAACACAAAAAGAAACGAAAGTTATAGGTGTATATGTATCTATATGTTTTTGTATAGATGGATTGGGCAGCTGCGGAACCAGTTTTTTTTTTCTGTGCTCTCTCTCTTTTTTTTTGAATAGCTCGCATGGGCAGTATTCCACATAATACTTTTTTTGCGTTTGAACGTTGTTTGCGTAGTAACACTCAAAATCCAAGTGAGTGTTACAATAAAACGTTGTGGTCTCTGGTGCCAAAACATAATTTTGTTGGTAAAATCATATTATATCGCTATTGATCTTCAACGAAGGTCGATTGACTGTCCTGAAGATGATGGAAGTACTTGGCATCAAAATCTGACCCTGTGCCTACGAATTTACGGTGTACAAATATAATTAACGAATAAAAATTGCTGAGAAGCAAGCGCCGGCTTCCAGTAAAGAAGGTCGTACTTTGAAGAAAGAAGTGAAACAAAAAGAAGAATATGCTTTGGAGGATGCTGAGGGATTGTTGTATGGACCAGAGATGGCCAATTAATGATTTTCGAGGGTCTATATTAAAACGTACATGAGAAAATGCAAAAATTTCAAGTAAAGAGACTTTGGACGAGATTTTCTCGAAAAGAGTTTTTTCAAGTCTCAACCGATTTTAATAAAACTTATTGCGTTTTGTATGTTTATAGTGAATTTGTATCAAATTGAACTATGTAATCAAGTCGTGGTGATGTTACTTAATAAAAGGCCACATTTTGGAATGGCTCAAGTTAGTGCTTTTAATAAAGCAAGAATAATAGAGAAATTGAACATGGAGGGTATATCAGGCAAGTTGCACAATTTTTTTACACCTTCAGCTAAACCAAATTCACCCTAGAAAACCTGTCCAACTTTTTTTATGGCCGCGACTATACTTGAATCAGTAATATGACTGCAAAATACACCCAAATGGCTGATTCCTGAAATGATTTTAATAGTTTTAAGCCCTAAATCAAGCAAAATGCCGTAATGGCTTTCCTAATAATTGATGACTTTAAGGCATCAAATGGCCTCTACTGTTCCATTGCTCGGCCAGAAATTTGTGTTTATTATGACATCTTCTTTTTGTAACTACTCTTGCTCAACCAATTTAAATTTCTGTAATTGATTATGACTAATCAATGAATATGTGTCCACAAACAAAGAGTCAATACACAAGCAAGTATCCCATTAGAATATATAATAAGATGTCATCCTAAATTTGGTGATGAAGCTTGTGAAACTTTCTAAATTAAAACTCAAAATTAAGTTTTTCGCAAAAATAATTTCCTTTTCGTGCAGGAAATTCTGAGTTTTAATGTCATCCTAAAATTAATTTTCCGAATATATTATTTTTTTAAGGCAATTGAAGGGAAAATATTTTATTATAACTGTATGCAGGCGCAATAAAATGTTCTTCATATTTTCCAATACAGATGATTTATTAGCTCTATAACTTTGGGAAATGAAAGGTAGTTTCGATTCATCTTCGTTTAGAAGATATAAGGCTTTAAGGATTAAAAAATTATAAAATCGGAAGACCCATGCTAAAACAAGAACAGTTGCCTGTATTAAATAGAAAAATTATTGTTTTTGTTATAATATTTGGGTTTTCATTTAAGAAGACATTAATGAACTGATACGCTAGACATTTTGAACATCTATAACTGTTTACCTATTTCACAATGTATCACAAAGTAGAGCTGTCAAGCGTTTACTCATCTCTATTTTTTATGTAAAAACTCATTTCTGCGACTTGTAATTTTTAAGATATTAAATGTTTTGTGGAAAATTTAAATTTTTCAAGGGGTACCCTTGATTGGTTTTCAAAATATTCAGTATTTTGGATTTGGCGCATAATAACACCATATATAGACTATTTCTCTATAATTTTACAAATTTGCAAGATTATCGGGAAATCAGTGCGCTTTATGATCATGATGCACATCTGTAGACGATCGTGTTCAAAACTAAAACGTTAATTAAGGTTAAAGTGAAAACCATGAAACTAGAAGAGATTTTTTTTAAGGAATAGATGCAAAGTTCGATATTACCGTGCAAAATTGAACCTAAGATGTTATTTTCGGCCGAATCCAAAAAGTTGAATTTTTAGAAAGTTTCCATAAAATATTTAATATCTCAAAACCTATGCCTAGTAGAAAAGAGTTTTTAATTATAAAAATTGTTATGTTTATATTTGCTTCTTTATTCACCATATTAATATTACATAATACACCCTAATATGATTAATTTGAATGATACAAAATATAGATATTCAAAATGTATATCGTATCGTTCAACTTTTTTTTTAATATCGCTTATTTCAAATTGAAAAAATAACCAAAGATTAAGACAATCAATATTTTGTGTTATTAATACAGGCAAATGTTTCTTGTTTTATCGCTCTCTCGAGTTTTTAATTTTTATAATCCTTTTATCATTGTAATTTCTAAACGAAGACGAATTGGATCTATATTCATTTTTTGTTTGTTTTACAATAGTATCACCTTTAATTTCGCAAAGTTTGTCCTAGAACTAATAAATCACCTTGTATACAGTATATACAGTATACAGGGTGGAAACTTTAACTGGAATAAAATTCATAACTTCGATATAGGCGATTTTTGCAAAAAATCCCAAAACACGCTAAGTATTGTTTTTCCTTGCCCTCATTTCTATGTATATGCTGCTTGTTTATCTGTTCCCGGAAGAGCCCAGCCACCTCCGACTTTTTTTTTTCAAATGGAAAGGTATGTCAAGTGACACCTCGTTTGAAAGGTCTCTTCGCAAGTAATACAACACACTATTTATTTCTTGAATATTTACAAAGCCCACGTGATAGGATTGAGGACCTTAAGCAACGTATTAGGCATGAAATACGGCAAGTCACACCAGAAATGTTACAAAACATTAGAGATGCATGTTATCATCGATTTGCACTTTGCCAAGAAAGAAACGGTGCCCATTTTGAACATTTGTTGCATTAAATAGTATTCAAGTTATAAAAGTGTTTTTTTTTATCACGTGGGATTTGTAAATATTCAAGAAATAAATAGTGTGTTGTATTACTTGCGCAGAGACCTTTCAAACAAGGTGTCACTTGACATACCTTTCTATTTGAAAAAAAAAAGTCAGAGGTGGCTGCGCTCTTCCGGGAACAGATAAACAAGCAGCATATACATAGAAATGAGGGCAAGAAAAAACAATACTTAGCATGTTTCGGGATTTTTTGCAAAAATCGCCTATATCGAAGTTATGAATTTTATTCCAGTTAAAGTTTCCACCCTGTATATAGCGCTTCCACGAAAGATCTTAACTTTGTTTTGACTAATATTTGATTAATAATGCATTCTTGCAATATATTCTGCTGACCTTTAAATCGCCAAAAGGGTTATTTCTTAAACTTCTTCGCTTTTAAGAAAAAATCAAAACAGTTAATTTTCGATGATAGACAAATTATTAGTTTTACTGCCCTGTTGATTTTCAATTATCATATTTTTTTCAATTTTGGATATTATTTATATTTAATTCATAAACTAATATAGGCACTCTTTGATTTCTTCTGTATACGTTAAAAGTTCTAAAAGTTTCGTAAATGATTCAAAGGTTTTGGATTAAACAGGCATTTCTTTAAAACATTTTTTTTCTATACCGTGTGGTCATTTAAGTGAAGACATCAAAAAATCTCAAAAAATAATCATCGTACAAAAAAATGTTCCAGATGAAACTACATGCCTATAATTGAGGGGGGTGGGGGCATTCACTAGTGCTAAAATTAGACCACCCCTACCACTTCTTTTGAGGGGTCGAGGGGTAACTCATCTTAATTCATCTCATAGTGCTAATTAAAAAAACTCCACTAGGTAAGAACTTTCGTGGAAATGCTGTACATTATACGTAGCAGTTTCAACACTAAATATAAATGATAAAATATTAAACAAATTGTTTTATTCTAGTTGTATAATTAATCCCGACGTAACTGCTAACACTTCTGATATACTGATATACTTCTTGCATCTTACGCAATCTGTATTCTTGAAATGTCGTCCTGATAATAGTTATTCTCTCTGTAATTGTTCTACAAATTATAAATATAATTATGTACTACAAAATTAAGCGAATTAATCGCGCCATTCCCCAGCGTTGAAACCATGAACTATTGTTATTAACGGTTGGGATCTGTGCTATTACAGATTACTGTTTAGAGCGGGTCACAGCTATTGATATTGACAGTATTACAGCTCTCTGTTAAATGCACTTAGTCGGTATTGCAGTAAATGATGGTATTACAGTTCACACTTATAGTAATTGAGGTCGCTATCAATGCCACTATAGAATCGATGATTACAAAAGTCCATCCATACAATAAATCACTTGAGCGTGAATTTAACCAGAGAACGTATATTTGGTTGTGTATTTTCTATAAAAAATTATCTCAAACAATAGTTCTCAACAGTGGCCATACCATATTACAATAGTATCTATTACAATAGTCCATCCATACTATAAATCACTTGAGCGTGAGTATAACCATTGATTATAATAGCCTTTAATAATTTTATAATAAAGGCTATTATAATCAATGGTATAACTGAAGATCGTATATTTGGTTGCGTATTTTCTATAAAAAATTATCTCAGACAATGGTTCTCAACAGTGGGCATACCATATTTCTTGGCAGCCACCACTAAACACGTAACTCTGGGGGGCTACGGCCTTCTGAATACGCTGCAAAATTGCATAATGATTCCATTTCAAAGTTTTTAATTTAAAAAAAAACAGCAAAAATCGATTCTATTCTGAGAACTGTTGGTCCAATCTTGTTGCTGTTCGTCTCATTCGACTCTAATGTTAAAATGAGGGCAAACGAGTCAAACGAGACCAAAAACGAATCATTTTATAGAAATTGTTGGTTTTCTTTCGTGTTTTTTTGTAATCTCCCTAGGAAAGTCCCTAGGCAAGTAAAATATGGTCAAATAAAAAAGTCTTTTTGACCTAATTATTTTGCTAAAATGATTGATGAGTATTTTTTTTCTCTAAATTTAAAATAATTATTAATTAATTTCGATTTTTAAATCTGGTGGACGCGCCGGGACAAGAAATTTTGTTTATAATATTCGTACACAGTAACATTGGTTTGGAGTTTAGAAATGTAGCCTCATTTTTTCACTATCTTCATATCCATAAAAGCAAAGTTTAATTGAAATAAAAATACACAAATGAGGTAGTTTTAGCACTTAAACGTACTTTCACTGAGATGAAAATGCAGACAAATCTTACATTTCTGAATTATACGAAGCTAAGTCAAATACACTGTTGTTCTTTCTCATTGTTTTTATTTGTGTATATCAATAAGTGCATAGCCGGACATTAATATTTTAGTCCTGTAAAATAGGTTATAGGTAAATGTCGAAATATCGTTCTCCTGCGTGCAAAAGCAAAATTTCCGAGAACTACTTGAGCGTTTCAATACTTTTGAGACCAAACCAAATAGGAAATGATAATTAGAACCCTGAAACAAGAGTCGTGTTACATAATTTTATGGGTGATTTTTTTTTTCTTCTAGTGCACTCCATTACTGGATGTTTGCGATCACGTTGTCAAATGCTTCTCTGTCCTGTGATAATCTTTGTAGTTTCTGGGCATTCATGGGTGATTATAATATGAGAATAAGTTTTCAGGAGTATAGATGGGTTCAATTAAATGAGTAAGTAGAAAAAGGGACATGTTCCAAACATATTAAAAACAAACATCATTACTTTTTTTCAATTGATACCTTAACTGTCAATTATATTAAAGAAATGTATATTTTATCACTGAGTGTGTATCAATTGTAACATTTCTTGTAATAGGAACTGTTTGCTCAAAAAAAAAATCTGTTTGTTTAGCAAAATCTTATTCTGGAGGAATGTGCGCCTTTTTCAACTCACACCTTTTATTGAACAAATTACTAAATTAGAAGCCGTTTAATTGCGAACTAAAACAAATTTCAGTTTATAAATCAACTGAACTTTATCCTGACTAGGTTCGTATCCGTGCTGTACGCTCAAGTTTGCCGCTCGTATGGTGGAAGATCCCTACAGTCGGTAACTCGTCCCGTTGCAACACATTCTCTTTTATGTCACCTGTCTAAATTGCTCGTTATCAAAATAGTGTAAGTTCAAGCAAAATTTTCTGTGTGTAGACCCACCGGCATAGTGCAATGAAATGTCGCTAAGAACGAGGGTTTTGGGCTTGGTGGAGGTCGTGTTGAGGGTGCCACCACTCTTCGTCATCGACGAGATACTGAAAGTCGGACTTGGAGTGTCCGAACTGGTCGAACATGATTTACCTGATTTCAAGGAGCCCTACGAGAAACTTGATGACAATATTTACAATTACTCGAGCACCATACATTACGACCCGAATATTTATCGGATGGTCTTCATTACATTCGCCAGGATACTGATTAGCACTTTAGGTAAGATAGCAAACAGCTGATTCCATACTTCAATGAAGTATGGACCAAACTGCCTCCCCCGACTATATTTAAATATCATTTTGGTTTTCAGGATGTTTCGCAGCCCTATGTTTGTTTGTGCTGAGCACGAAAAGCCTGATGGTGGTATACATGTACCTGATGTCCATCGGAGTCGTGTTCACATCCTACTGGTCAAACCTGAGCACAATGAAGGCAGTGGTGATGGCGGCGTTTTCACACGAGGAGTTCGCGTCAAGCATCCTGGACGACTTTCTCTCGTTGAACTTCGAGAGGCTACTGGACCCCAGCAACTGCGCTTTCATCGTGCTTCAGAACGCCTTGTTCCAGCTGGCGCTCACATTCATATTCATGAACATACACCTGGGACCAAGATATCCGACTTTGCAGAAGCTGATTCCTTTTTCGTTTATGGCGCCGTCTGTTCTGGCCGTGCTGCCGGTGCCCATCGTTGTTTTGAACCACGCCGCTGTGTTCTCCTCTCTGTTGCCACTAGCGCTCGTCAAATTCGTTTTGTGGGTGTCCGTAGTGTCTATCGTGCAGACCATTTACGGCGGCTACATTCACACCCGCAGCTTCATTTCGAACTTCGGGATGTCGGCGCTGATTGAGGCTGAGTGGCTCAGATTGAGCGTGCCCGAGGTGCTACGGACATTCTGGCTGCTGCGGGTGCTAGAGCACACCGGGATCTTCTTTATATCCGGGTTGTGGAGTGAGGTCGATGAGAATGGGTTGACGCCAGCTTTCAGGCTGCTAAAGAACACTATGGTGACGGGCTGCGATACATTGACGGCCGTTTTAGGCATCACCAGTATCGTTTCATATTTGTGCCATCACATTGGTAAATTTTTCCAATGGATTTTGCTTACAGAAGACGAAAACGATAAGGGCTTAGGGACGGTCTCCGCCATTCTGTTTTACATTTTAGCTTTACAAACGGGCCTAACCGGTCTGGAACCTGAGAAACGGTTCGTAAGATTGTGCCGAAACTTCTGCCTACTCTTCACAGCGCTGCTGCATTTCATTCACAACATTGTTAACCCGTTACTCATGAGCCTAAGCGCTTCGCATAACCCGTCGCTTAAAAGGCATATACGAGCTTTATCTGTTTGTGGTTTTCTTGTATTATTCCCCATTTTGTTGTTGTGTTATCTGTGGTCCCACCACACCATTTCGACGTGGCTGCTCGCCGTCTCCGCCTTCAGCATCGAAGTGATCGTGAAAGTGGCCGTTTCTCTGTGCATATACTCCCTGTTTCTGCTCGACGCTAAGAGAGAGACTTTCTGGGAGAAGCTCGACGACTACGTCTACTACATCCGGGCCTTCGGCAACACCGTGGAATTCTGTTTCGGCATCTTCCTGTTCTTCAACGGCGCTTGGATCCTCATATTTGAAAGCGGCGGCGCTATTCGCGCGGTAATGATGTGCATACACGCCTATTTCAACATCTGGTGCGATGCAAGGGCCGGATGGTCGGTCTTCATGAAGCGGAGAACTGCCGTGAATAAGATCGACAGTTTGCCGGAGGCTGAGGAGGAGCAGCTCCGGCGGCTGGACGACGTGTGTGCAATCTGCTATCAGGAGATGCGCTCCGCTAAAATAACCCGCTGCAAGCACTTCTTCCACGGCGTTTGCCTGCGGAAGTGGCTGTACGTGCAGGACAGGTGTCCCTTGTGCCATGAAATTTTGCACAGCGTCGAATGCGACGAGAACAAAGAGGAGCCCGGCCCTCATCCGCCTTTGCAAGAAGAAATTGACTATAGGTGATGATTTTAAAGATTTTATGTTTTCAATTTTTGCTTAACTTATTGTGATCAAATTGTTTGCTCCAAGAGCATGTTTTAGAATATCAAATTTTTTTTATCACATGTATACTTAAAAGGTACTTTTTTTTAAGCAAAGCCTTGTGATCAGAAATATGCACTGTACAGGCCCGACTTGTCTTTTTCATACCTTTTTCTATACATTCATTACGGCCGATCAACTCAATGATGGAATGCAATATTCAATCGGCCTTGGATGATAAGCCATTTAGTATACAATAGAATAATTGACCCGCAATGTCTTTTTGTCAAGTTTCACTTCTACATATCTATTCTACGTTGTGCAGTGCATACTTTCACTATATTATTTATCGAGGGGGGAATAAAGGCGTAATATTGTAAATAGTCACTTTACGTTACTTTTTGTTTGTTCTCTAGCAGGAATGTTATTTTTACATTCCATATATTGTTCGATAATAGTGAAAATTAAATAATGACATCAAGAGAGAATATAATCCTTTATTTATTAAATAAATAAACTATATTTTAAGTTAAACAAATCTTTTATTTCCCAACAATATCATACCATTCATAAAAAACAACTGTCATCACTAATTAAATACCAACTCCTTGTAATTAGTCAGCAGGTAATAGTTGGATACCCTGCAATTGGTCAGAGTCCTGACTACGGTCATTCTATCGGCCCTCTCAAAGTTAGCCTTCACCACCTCATAGTATCGGCCATCACTAGAAATATAGTAAGATTAACGTTTATAAACATTTACATATAATGTTAGTAATAATTGTTTTCCCCAAAAACCCACAGGCCTCTTTCCTTTTTTTCCTTTTTTTTTCCTTTTCAGGGTTGATAAAAACTTGAAAGATATCATTAGAAAAAACAACACGGAAAATTAGTTATTTCTTTAGAATTTTTATTTACCTAAATGTTTTATCTCTGCATACCTTCTATGTTTTTGATGCAAGGGATTTTAGGACTTTTTTTAGAAAAACGTAGAAAGAATGCAGTTACATTTAAGGTAAATAATAATAATTCTAAGAACTAATTAATATCTGTATTGTTGTTTCTAATGACACATCATTAAAGTTTTTATCAAACCCAAAAAGGAAATTTTAAATATAGTTTTGGTAAGCGGAATCTTAAAAATATGAGGAATCTTTGAACATCTAATGTTTGCAAAAGTTACAGAAAACAAATAACTTATGATCTTGAAATCATTCAGTAACTTAAAACTAACACGTGATAAAAATCTATATATTGCGTGATTTCTGAAAATTAGCACTATTTCGATTTTCATCAATTTGAAAAACGAGAATTTCCAGGTAAGTAAAAATCACTCTGTACATCTCATGCCATAACACATGATGCTGTATTAAAGTTTTTTTTTTAAATCAATAGATAAAAAAATCCCATTTGATGACTTTTTGGCGGTCACAGTATATACAGGGTCTTCTTAAAATTCTTACAAAAATTTTAGTAAACAAAAATGAGTTAAATGTTTCAAAAACACTATAACTATGTTTGCTTTCGATTTTTTTCGAAATTGACTTAAATCAAGATACTTGATTTTTTATGTAAAAAATCTATAAAAGTACTTTGTATTGAAGCAAGTGGCTGTCAATTAAGTAAACTTTGTAAATTTTTGTTGCACAGGATTTTCCTGGCTTTTATTTATATGTGTTGTCCTTTATTTTGTCAATAAATATTTTTGGGTTGCAGGTGTTTTTCATAGTATACACAATTTTACGTCAACACCACTCTCTTAAAGATCGACTTCAAGTTTTTCGTCCTATAACAAGTTGCACATTTGTAGTCTTCATATTAATATTTGATTATTGTTTTCTACGTTATTTGCTGGTCAAAACTTGAAGTGTTGCACATTGTTAAATTTAGAAAAAA